>CM060452.1:750400-1080400 GCA_030545235.1 Helianthus tuberosus
GTAACGGAATTAGGAATTGATACCGAGGTGCTGCCGGTATTTCTTGTAACTGTAATCGCTGTTAATTCAATATACAAGAAGTTTAAAGTGATATTCAAGTTGTTTCGAGTCTATACGTCTGTTTCCGCCTTTCGTATAGTCTAAGAACTCTTCTGAACGACTCGTTTGGGTCACGATTCGATCCTACACATACTGAAAGTTTCCTTCATTGGTAAGAAATGGGCAGATTTACTCAATCTGTCAACAATCACCCATATTGTATCATTTCCTTTTCGAGTCTTGGGTAATTTGGTAACAAAGTCCATTGTTATCAATTCCCATTTCCATATTGTCATTTCTAGTTGCTGTAATAACCCTGAAGGTTTCTGGTGTTCAGCTTTAACTTGTGAACAAGTTAGACATTTAGCAACATAATTTGCTATATCCTTTTTCATTCCTATCCACCAAAAATTCTTTCTTAGGTCTTGATACATCTTATCACTTCCGGGATGTATCGCATACTTAGACTTATGAGCTTCTTCTAGAATTTTGTGGCGTAGGTTTCTTTGTTTAGGTATCCACATTCTTTTCTTATGGAACTTCCAAATTCCATCGGATCCTTTTTCTAATTCCTTAATCATTCCTTTTAAACCTTCAGCATCGTCCTTGAATGTTGTTTCCTATATCTCTCTAATTTGCTCATTTAAATCTATCTACGGATTTAATTTAAGAGAGCGTACTCGTTTCGGCTTTTCATGATACTTTCGACTTAAAGCATCAGCTACTACGTTAGCTCTTCCAGCATGATACTAGATATCACAATCATAATCACTAAGAATTTCCATCCAGCGTCTCTGTCCCATATTTAATTCTTTTTGCCCATAAATATACCTTAAACTCTTATGATCCGTGAAGACAACAAATTTATATAAATAGTGTCTCCAAATCTTAAGGGAAAAAACTATGGCTCCTAACTTTAGACCATGGGTTGTGTAATCCTCTTCATGTTTCTTAAGTTGTCTAGAGGCATAAGCTATAACCTTTTGACGTTGCATCAACACACATCCATATCCTAACTTAGACGCATCACAATAGACTATAAAGTCTTTAGTTCCTTCTGGTAATGCGAGTATGGGTGCGTTGGTTAACCTTTGCTTAAGAATCTTAAAGGCTTCTTCATGTTTTGGTCCCCATTCAAACTTAACTTATTTGCAGGTCAATTTGGTTAATGGAATGGCTATCCTAGAGAAATCTTGGATAAACTGTCTATAATATCCTGCCAGTCCAAGAAAACTTCTCACCTCAGTTGGTGATTCAGGGACTTTCCATTTGGTAATCGCCTCGATCTTTGTGGTATCCACATGAATTCCTTCATGATTTACCGAATGTCCAAGGAATTGCACTTCTTGTAACCAGAATTCACATTTTGAGAATTTAGCATAAAGCTTATCTTTTCTCAATAATGTCAGAAGTGTATGCAGATGCGTTGCATGTTCCTCTTTACTCTTAGAGTAAATTAGAATATCATCTATAAAGATAATTATGAATTTGTCCAGGTATGGTTTACATATCATGTTCATCATGTCCATAAATGCGGATGGGGCATTGGTTAAACCAAATGGCATGACGGTAAAATCATAATGACTGTACCTTGTTTTGAAAGCAGTTTTAGGAATGTCCTCTTCCTGTACTTTCAATTAATGATATCCTGAGCGTAAATCGAACTTAGAAAAGAATCGAGCTCCTTGAAGTTGATCGAACAGATCATCGACTCTTGGTAGTGGGTACCGATTCTTAATCTTGACTTTGTTCAATTCTCGGTAATCAATGCACATACGTATTGATCCGTCTTTCTTCTTAACAAACAAAACCGGCGTTCCCCATGGCGATGAACTAGGTTGTATAAAACCTTTGTCAAGAAGTTCGTCCAATTGTTTCTTCAGTTCCTACATCTCTGTTGGTGCTAATCGATATGGTGCTTTGGCAATCGGTGTCGTCCCTGGTATTAGGTGAATTCTAAATTCAACCTCTCTATCAGGCGGTAATCAAGGTAACTCTTCTGGAAAACGTCTGATAATTTAGATATTATGGGAATATCTTTTAATTATTTTCCTTTAGTATTAATGATTACAGAAATCATATATACAATTCCTCCTTTCCTTTCATAACTTGCAACTTTCATCACAGAGATGAATTTTGTCGACCTGGTTGGCTTATCTCCATTGACTGTGATTTTTTCACCACTTGGTGTACTTACTTGCACTGACTTTTGATCATATAAAATACTGGCACGATTGGCTACCAACCAACCCATTCCTAATACAACATCGAATCCGGCTAGATTCATTGGGTAAAGGTTAGCAAAGAAATGATAGTTCAGGATTTCTATTCTTGCTCCCTGCAAGATTTCACTAATCTTAATGGATTCTCCATTTGTCGTTTCTACCAGACAATCTTGTGGAAGTTTGGTTAAGGGTTGGTCGAGAAGTTTGTAGAAGGAAGTATTAATAAAACTTTGGTTTGCACCAGAGTCAAATAATACTTTGGCAAAAATATCGTTAAATAAAAACGTACCGGCAATCACATCTGGAATCATCTTGGCTTCTTCAGCTGTCAGAACAAATGCTCTGGCATTCTTCTTGGGTTCTTCAGCTGTCAGAACGAATGCTCTGGCATTCTTCTTGGGTCCTTCAACTATCTTAGCTTTGTTGGTTGCTGCTAGAGCTAGTTTCGGACAGTTCGGTCTGATGTGCCCAATTTCTCCACAATTGTAGCATATCCTATTGCTAGGTTTCTTCCTACAGTTTTCTTCCTTGTGTCCAGACATTTTTCAAAAGTTCCAATATAGGGAGCATCTTCCAGAGTGCTTCCTTTTGCAATACTTACAGTAGGGTGTAGAGGAAGAACCTGTACCTTTTCCACGGTACTGAAATTCTTGGGTAAGTTTCTGAGCTAGGTTATTTCTCTGGTTTTCTTCTTGCGTGCGTACCAATTCATCAGTCAGGGTATTGGCTAGTTCTACTGCTTCTTCTATGCCTTGACTACGTGTCTAATCTCGCTAATTAATCCCCAAACGTAACGAGAGATTAATACTGGCTCAGGTGAGGCTAAGGTTGGCACTATTCTAGCATATTCGAAGAATATGGTAGTGTAACCTTTGCAGTCCATTCCACTCATTTTATGATTTAGGAACTTATTGGCGATTTGTTCCTTTTCATGAGGAGGACAGAATTTTCTTTCGACTATTTCTTTAAATTAGTCCAGTCCATTCTATAAACTCTCTCACTTCCACTAGACTGGAGAATAGTATTCCACCATTCTAAGGCTGCATTTTTGAAAAGATTAGAAGCAAACATAATCTTATCTTCATCTTCAAATTTACTTATTTTTATGACTGCTTCTGTCTTTTCTACCCAGCGCAAGGCCAAAATGGCTCCTTCATTGCCTGAGAATTCTATTGGTTTGCAGGCCAAGAATTCTTTATAAGAACAACCGTAAGAGACGGTTCTTCTTTTAGGAAATGGAGCTTGGATTAAAGGTCTGTTATTATCGTTCACACTGTGACTTGGCTCAGTGTGTTGACGTTTACTTCCATTTGCAGATTTATTATTTTCTGCTTCTTTAACAGTCTTGATAATATAAGACATAACATCTATAATTCCTTGTGCTGCTATGTGTTGGATGGCACTGTTATCTATTTGGTTTCCGTTATTCTCATTATTCTAGTTTTTGTTGTCCATCTGAATTGTGGACATTTATCAGGTATTAATTATCACAGAATAAAATTTAGTATAAATATTTATACACATCATACAAACAGATTGATCAAAAACGTCGAACATTGCGACTTTTACTCTTTCCATATATATGCGTTGATTACAAACTACAACCGGAAAATTAAACATACTAGTAGTTATGCATCGGTATCTATTTTAGTCTATCTAGTTTAGTTTATTTTTTTTTAATCAAAATACAAAATTACACATATATCTAGGCGTTATTCTAGGTATCATTCATCCAGTACTTCATTTCGTTCTCATCATACTTCCAAACTAGCTTTTCTTCTATTTGTCGGATTCTATTCCCTTCGTCTACTAAGTTTTCACCATACTGACGGAGTTCTTGCACACATTTTCGACTCATGGGTGGGTCTAACGGTGGTTCTAGCACTTGTTCTTCAGGAGTGTATAGTGTCGAATATGACCTATTGTTGTCTAACCATGGATCATATTCTGAAGAGATTGGGGTTGGGATTCTAGGAAATTCATTAGGATCGAATGCAGGTATTGGAAACTGGTTTTCCTGGTTGGGTTCTAGCATTTGCTGATCTGGGAATAAGGGTAACAGTGGCGGTTCAGCTATTTGGTTTAGGTTAGAGTCTACTGCTGTAGTGGCTAGCATATGGAAATCTGCCAATTGTCTATCTAATTCCTCTTCCCATGATGGCCTGTTGACTGCTTCCTGAGTTTGTGCATTCACTTCCCTGTTGGCTCTTACTATCGCTCTTTGTTGTTGTAATTTCTTCATCCTCTTTCTTCTCTCATGTGCTCCCCTATTAAACCATCTTCTCTTCTTAGTAGTAAAAGGTTCCTCAGACTGTGCCTTAAATATAAATATCCCTTCCTCAGTATCTGCTGAATATCCTGAGGGATTTGGTTGAGATGATGTTCCTTCATCTTTTGGTGAACTAGCTATATGACGATAAGCGTCCGATGTACCTTGCTCACTCATATTGTAAACTAACAAATAGTCAAATAACACAAAACACATAATATACATATTTACATAGAATTATTTCCTAACACAAAATTTAAGTGTCAGCAGAACACTTCATTGGCTTAAACAAGTGGCTGTAGCTCTGATACCACCTTCTGTCGCAGCCCCCGACCCCTGACCCGAAAGCGAGCGCCACGAGATCAGTCAGATGGTATCGATTTTTATTAATTTGCAGCGGAAAACTTTCATCAGGACCGTAGTTAGGAAATATTTTATCAGAGTTAAAACACCAAACTTTGTATAATCAACAAACGGGATAAAACCCAAGTTTTCATTACGATATCTTTATAGGGATAAACCCTAGTTTATCAAAAGACAAAACTCCTTTTTATTTAGGTAACTTTTATAGCCACTTTTCCAAGCCTTCAGTGCTCTCCAGCTGGCTTCTATTGGCTTCACATTTTGTTACCTGAAACGCGTTTTAAAAATTTTTATCAGCAAGAAATACTGGCGAGTGCATCCCAGTTTAATCAAACCTGTTTTATCACTTTACAGTATTGAGGGCATCCGCAATTACATTTGTTTATATCTACTCAATTACTCATTCAATACTGTCAACACCTGACTTGTGGATCATGTTACTCATTGGCTATCTCATTGTCCAATGGTAACATCTTTCACATTTTGTATACAAAACCCCAACATACCGGCAGCAATTGTAGAATCACAAATACTCAATTACTACTGTTAAGTGTAATTTAAACATTTGAGGTTTTGGTAAAGTATTTTGACTCACGAAAGTAATTTACAAAAGGTGACAAAAAGAGAATGTACTCACATTGTTTACTTAGGTAATACTAAGGTTTCCTGTTGTATCTCCTGGTTATTATCTATTAAAATTAAACAATGCACACGTGTTAGTAGAATAACCCAGTTCACATTAACCGTACAACTCGAGACAGAACTCCAATGACTGACTCAAGCAGAGCCTTGACATGCATTACGGAGTCCTAGATCAATCGGGTGTAACACGAGACAGAACTCCAACGGCTGAGTCAGGCAAAGCCTTGACATGCGTTACGGAGCCCTAGATCAATCATGTAGGGTAATAAGCAGGGTTATAATACTTACAACGAGGCAGAGCTTCGCTTTATAGAGGTTTAATACCCGAGTATTATAATTGCTAACAAAAAGTTTGAGAGAGAATTCAGAAAATGAACGTTGAACAAATGAGTCTCGACCTCCTATTTATAGGCCTGTCGGAGGTCGGCTCGCGGCCCGCGAGGGCCTCCTCTTGTTCTTTCGCGGCCCGCGAGAGACTGCGTGTCGTTTATAGCCTTGCCGAGTCAAGGTGTAGGGTTGCCAAGTCACTGGACACGTGGCGCAATGCCTTGTCCAGCAAACAAAGCCAGTCGCAGGCCGCGACTCATGAGGCTAAGGGGGTCACGCCCCGCGAGCTACTCTTGAATTTTTTTTTCTTTGTTTTTTTTTTTAATATAAGGGTATTTCGGGTCCGTTTCTCGTATACGGGGTATATAAGGAACGTTTTAGGGTCACGTGAAGGGTTCTAGGGGGGTTGTTATATTAACTCGCAAAATTTAAAACGAAACGTAAAATTAAAAACTTGCGAAAGACAAAAAGTATGGAGGACCAAAGTTGTAAATAATAAAGTATTGGTTAAATTACAAAAGATGGAAAAGTTTGAGTTAAAAGTAAAAATTTCAAATGGGTTAAAATGTAAAAGAAAAAACTTTAAGGTTGAAAGTGAAAAATCAAGTTTTTTTTCCTTTTTTTTTTGAAAAAGTCCCTAAGCATGAGATACAAGTCATGATGCACAAGAAACTTACTAATTTATATATGGAATAATAAATGGTAGTATTAATAATGTTACAACATTCAACAAGAATAATAAATGTTAATATAATAGTGTTAGAAAGGGCACATAAGGGACTGATCCTAGTATCCTACACCTATATACCTATGTTACATGCCAATGGCCAACGATGCGAAATGGAACTTTAATCGTGGTCTTATGACACTCATGACCTGATGGTCTAGTTGAGTAGTGGTATGATGTCTCCTCTTACACATGTGAGGTTGTGCGTTTAAATCTGTAAATGCAAGCTAATGGTGGAATTAAGGAGTTAAAAAATTGTTATTAAAAAGAATTGTGGTCTTATGACTCTTAAACTACCATCCTTTGAGCTTGAGAAAAAGAATTATTGTTATATTATAGATTTATAGGATTTAGAAGACTTGTGATACCATGTTGCTTTATGGCAACTGCACCAATAAAACCCTATAGATCTAAGGGCATGTTTGGGTAAGCTTTTTGAAACAACTTATTGACTTATTGGCTTTTTGAAAAGTCATAAGCTCTAAAATGATGTTTGGCAAAGAGGGTGTATGTGAAGGGAAAAAGCCAATAAGTCAATAAGTCACAAAATCCTGACTTTTCCAAGAAGCCAATAAGTCAATAAGTCATTTCAAAAAGCTTACCCAAACATGCCCTAAAACTAAGAAGAATCATCCTGAAAAGAGAATCTAGAATAAACATAAATGTTGTGGGTGGTGGATGGTAGTAGTAGTAGTAGTAGTGTGGTCTTGATTACAAGTGGATGATGCAAGAGAGAAAACCGAATAAGGAAAGAGAGACGGATGGCAACACCATAAATGTGCACGCACCCGAGAGTTTTTGGGTTAAGATTGTGGGGTGTGGGGCGTGGGTTGGGGCGGCAGTTTGGGTTGAACGTCGGCTGCTCCACCCCGGGAAAGCGTTGGGCATGACGTTGTCCCTTTGGCGTGGGGCCGGGGGGGTGACATCACTGAAGTTGGCTGGTTCAATGTAGGTTTTTTTTTTTAATTTTCTTTGTAGTTTTTTAAAAAATTCCACATGGCTGGCCACGCCCAGCTAAACGACGACCCACCACACCCCTAATTTTTTAGTATTAGCTTATGGATCTCACATTCCCCACGTGTCGAGCAATGCCTCAACCCAATCTCCTCCATACCCATAGTCTAAAGAGTGGATATGTGACATGGTTCTAAAAATATAATTACTCATATAATTATATTAGCAAAAACAAGTTAAATATTATATTGCAAGAATACGTAGAATAAAATTAAACATTCATTTATGTTAAGAGTTAATTGCCAAAATTGTCTCTGAGGTTTGGGCAGGTTTGCCATTTTCGTCCAAAATGACACTTTTGTACCAAATTGTCCCCAACGTTTGTAACTTTTTGTCATTTTCATCCAAACCATTAACTTAGTTTATTTTTTCTGTTAAGTTGAGGATATTTGGATGAAACTGTCAAATATAAAACCATAGGGACGATTTTGGCAATTTACTCAAACCCTTTTTAATTTCTTTTATTTAATTATTTTTGTTACATATATAATAAAAAGGAATATACATAGAGTTTTTAGAAGAAAAAAAATAATAGTTTTGTCACATAATTTTTATAAATTTTCATCAAAATCACTAACTCAGATTATTTTTTCTGTTAAGGTGAAGGATGCTTTAAATTTTATAAATTAAGACAGAAATTAATTTACAGTTTTTTTTATATAAATCAGTTTTATAAAGAGAAAACGTCATTGGTGTGCAACACATAACAATCGATTACAACTTTTAGTATTTATCAGTTGTAGAGATAGAAAACAATTGTAAAACGTTACATATTTTTAAATGTGTTGAACACCTAGGAAATATGTTGGTAGAAATAAAATATTTATTTAATTAAGATTTTGAGGGTAGTTAACTAATATTTATTCTGAGTGGCTTGAGGAAAGAAACTTTTGGTTCATAGCATTCTAATTACAATTTGGTGGGTAATTTTAAAGTTTGATAATGATACGTTGTTTGATAGAGGGGGGAAGGGGGGGGGGGGGGGCACCGGCTTCTGTTTTTCCTTAGGAGCGAATTTAAAAGAGTAGAAGATGAATTACAAACTTGGTACATATGATAAGATTTTTTTTATTTGACATTTTTCAATAAGGTCACAAGCATTTTAGTTTTATAAAATTTAGAGGTTTAAGTAGATTTTATTTTTATAAAACTGATCTATATAAAAAATTAGAAATTAATTTCTGTCTTAATTTATAAACATCCTTCGCCTTAACAGAAAAATTAACTTAGTGGTTGGATGAAAATTTATAAAAATTTATGTGACAAAGCTATTATTTTTTTCATATAAAAATTGCATGTATATTCTTTTTTTATTATATATGTAACAAAATTAATTAAATAAAAGAAATTTAAAAGAGTTTGAGTAAATTGCCTAAATCGTCCCTGTGGTTTTATATTTGCCAGTTTCATCCAAATATCCTCAACTTAACAGAAAAATAAACTAAGTTAGTGGTTTGGATGAAAATGACAAAAAGTTACAAACGTTGGGGGCAATTTGGTACAAAAGTGTCATTTTGGATGAAAATGGCAAACCTGCCCAAACCTCAGGGACGATTTTGGCAATTAACTCAAAAGAAAATCATAAATATAATATTCCCACACATCTCTACTGAAATTCAAAACAAAAAAGAAACAAACTACCTTGATTAATGTATTTTATATATGTAGAGGCCGGTTATTGTATAATAGGGGTTAACGTACGATGCGTACGAGATTGTTTTTCAATGTGCGAAATATAACATGCGAAATTGTTAAGGCATTTTGTAACATGCGATTTTGTTAATGCATTTTCAACATGCGATTTGCTAAAAACCTTTTCAACATGTGAGTTTGTAAGGAATACAACATGCGAAATTGTTAAGCCATTTTCAACATGCGAAATTGTTAAGCCATTTTCAACATGTAACATAACGTGCGATTTGTCATCGCGTACACAACGTACGTTAAGGCATTTTGTACGATACACTTTTTCTTTATATGTATATAACATGTACATGTATATTCGTGTAGGTAAAAAGGTACAAAACTAAAAAATATATATATAAAAATTAGTTTGATGGTTTTTTATTATATTACATGTGCATGATGTGTATGCAAAAAAGCTTAAAATTTTAATAAAATGAACAATTGAAAAAAAAAAAACAATTAGATGTGTCTCCAGTAAGTTAATGAAGTATGATAGAAGGAGAATGAGATAAGGTATTTGAAAGCAATTGCTAGCTATCAAGCAAAGATAAAGATTGGCAGGTATACTTGGATTCATTTAGCCTTAAACCAATTATGATGTTTTTCCATATAAGACGCTACTCGTCACTTTTGACTTCCGTGCGAATAGTAAAGACTAAACTTTAACCAAGTGTCGTGTAAATCCCACTTTCGTCTAGCCCGGATTTCGGGGTGTGATAAGTTAGTATCATAGGCATACTTAAGAGTATTAGGTGCTAATCTTTTGGTTCCTAGATGCACGATATGTTATACCTCTTCTGGGCAGCGTCATAAGTTATAGGGGATCTTCGGGTGGCCTCGTTCGCAAAGGAAACTCCTTAACGATAAATAGTTTTTGTTGTGTTGATGTGTTTGGGCTAAAGTTGTGACCAGATAACAAGCAGGAAAACAGACCACATGATGACAAAAGAAAAAAAAAATCTACATCATAGAACTATTTGCCATCCATTATTAATTCACATTGAATTTTAATAAATATTATGTGTGAACTAAAAGCATGTCACATCTTTGTCAACAGTTATCCTCTTCAAACCAGCGTTGCAAAAATAGCGATTACTCGGCGATTAATCGCCGACTAGTCGCTAGTCGGCCTCCTACTGAGTAATTTTTCGTTAATCAGTCAAAAAATCGCTAGTCGGTCAAAGCCGGTCAAAGCCGCCCTAGTCGGCCCAAGTCGCCCTAGTCGGCCCATTTGAAATCCTTACAAAACAGGCCCAAGATTACAACTTTAGCCCATTTTCCTTATCCCTTACCCTAATATGACGAAGAATTTGAGTCGGAGAAAGAGGATGAAGTAGACGAGGAGATTGAATACGAGTCAGATGATGTCGAAATCATTGAACACTACGGGGATGACGATTACATTTGAGCTATTTGTTAATGTTTGAATTTTAAGTACTGAGACTTGTTATGTTATGACTTATATGTAAGTTTAGTTTGTATTTTGAACTACTTTTACATTTTTAAGTATTATATTGATATGGATGTGTGAGTATATATATACATATTTATAAAAATAATAAAATTTACTTATAAAGTTCCGATCCGATTAATCCCGAGTAATCCCGAGTAGTCGCTAGTCCCCACCTCACCAGCCGACTAGCGAGTTCTCCAACCTTGCTTCAAACAACTAAGAACATGTGTAGTGGTGAAGGAAGACCCTTGGCCATCATCCGTCATGTGACAGTCCAGTCAGCAATGAGTCATTATTGGGCGTTTTTCTAAAATTGGCGTAGTGGTATAACGTCCATCCAATGATTACCCGATTATTTATTTTTTTGTTTTTTTAATTAAAACTAATGATATTTAACCGTGGAAGGGTCTGATTGGCCCAAGATTTCTCCACCCGTCGTTTAATTTGGAACGGCCCAACCCAATTTCGCAACAAAAACGCCCCTGGGGCGGTGGAAGGGCGTGGTTGGGCCTTTTTTGGAGAAAAAACGCCAAAAAACCCCACGACGGGTGGTCTAATGATTTGGATATATAACACTTGGGTAATATAACCAATCAAATTCGAATAGAAATAAAAAATGGTAAAAATGGGAGTTGAAAATATGAAATACATACATGACAATATTGAATGTAATTCACCAACTCAATCTACCACTCCGACACCCATTCCCTAACTACTTTTTAGATTTTTTTTGGATCTGTACAGGACCGATCAGGTCTCCGGGGTCATGTCAAAGACATTCCCCCGTCAGCCCCGCTTTTTCGGACGCGATGTTCGATCGGGCCCCGGCCGGCGCGTAAGCTGACTTCCGCCCGGAAACCATACTGCCCCCACACGAGAGACTCGCTGGGGTAACAGCTGGGTAAAACCAGGTTGCCCTCAAGACCGCACCATGCCTCGGTAGGATACGATCCATCATTGGGACAACCCACCCCCGAAGTGCCGCAGTCGGGGATCGAACCGGAGACCTCAAGAGGAAACCGGCCCAATCCAGCCACTTCGGAACCAACTGGGCTGGAGGTGGGTATACTCCTTTTTAGATAACATTTTTCCAATACATAATATTTATGCTGTTTTATTATTTTCAATTAATTTAGAAATTATATTTCTTTTACAGATGGCAATAGGCCAATAGCTGGTGTATGAGACGGGTATCGGACAGTTCCGAAACAACAAGTTAATCAATCGGGTACCGTTTTTTATTGATTAGGGTCGAATGTGTTGAAAATCGGGTACGGCCTAATTTCCTGATCCGGATCGCGAACCGTTCGGGTCGCTTTTGTACACAATTCCGGTACGTGCGATCTTCTTCACGGAACGCAGGTTGTGCAGCGAATCCTATGACTATGCTCTGATATTCAGGATTGGTTGTCAAAATGTTTTAGTACACAAACAGAAAGGAATTTTGGAACCTGCTTGTTACCATAAGTTGTCTTTAATAAGCAATATGGCCCATCATGTTAGCCTGCATTTAAAAATAGGGCTAATTTTAGCATCAAGAATGTACAAAACAAAAGGAAAATTTTATCCAGATGTACAAAACTATAGGGCTATTTTTATTGACTCAGAAAGTATTTTTGGCAAAATTGAGAATTCACACTGAAACAAAATTCAAAGCAAACAATGCACAAGAATAAACCATAAAATACAGAAATTCTATTTGGCAAAATTCACACAGGACTTTTAACAAACATTTGGTGTGCTTGTATGAAAGATTTTGAATAGTGCACTTCATGAAGATAGAAGAATATTTGCTGAACTATACTTACGATTTAGAAGATGCCGCTAAACTAGTGTTTTCCACCCAGTTTTGCACCTCAAATCATGTTTCGCTGGTTGAATTGAAGCCGACAGCAACAAAAAAATCAATATGAAGATTTATGATTTAAAATTCTCTCAGAAATAAACGTGGACTGTAGAGTTTAGTTCCAGCACCTACCACCGAGGGTTATTACAGCCCGTATCGAGAATTACTGCAAAGCCAGAACCACATATTTCTTTAAAAACCTTTCACAAAGAACAATAATTTGTTAAAATTTATAACATACCTTCACGAAGCCCTAAGCAGCTGCTTATTTTCACATAACATTGAGCCGGCACTGGTTGCAAATGCAATTCCTGTTACCAGATCCTAAACCTACCTCAAAATCCGACTTGGAATATCAAATACTCAACTGCATTCTAATAACTCTAATTTCAATGAAGTTTTCAACTTTAGCATGCTATTTATTATTTTCTTAAGTTATATAATACATATGAGTATGTTCGAAGGTTTGGTACTAAACGGGTTCGGGTAATAGTGCTAGTATAACCTAATAACATACACATCCCAAACCTCAGTTTTTTAAATCTAACCACATACCTGGATACCTATCGGCTATCGCAAATGTTTTCGGCTTCACATTTTTCAATCGGGTCAGGTTCTTTTAGCAGTTTAGCACCCTTAATTTCTTTTTCGTAAATGCAACGCTGTTCAAAGTTCTAACAAATACAACTAGGTTTTACTTTAGTTTGTACTGCGAATCACTGAATCAGGATTACCAAAATGGTTAAAAATATTGTAGCTGCTTACAATGTAGGTCCACAAACAAACTGATACATATCCAACTGACCTAACAGGTCAAATTAACCCATTTCCTGTTGATGATCCTAGACCCCTGACCCAGTCAAATGACCCAACTAATTGCAGTCAAAAGGCTCAATTAATTGCAGTTTTGACCCAGTCAAAAGACCCAATTAACTGCAACTTTAATCAAGGGGGAAACTGATGTAATGTGGGGACATGTTAATGGGCAGTTACTTAGCATCTTGTGTCTTTAAATAAGTTGTTTAAGGTGAGAATAAGGTGTCTTGGATATTTTGTTTGTATTGTGATCTCTGATCAGAATTTAGGAGACTAGCCCCTCTCGAATCGGGCCAACTATCGTGTTTGTTCTTGTTTCAATTTAATAAAATTTTCAGTATCTATCACAAACGCACCAACATTCGGCTCAAACAAACCAATGTTTTTTTTTTTCAACAGCTTTATAAACCTCACATTACTGATGTAAGCAACATACAGGTTAGAAAACAGTGAATTGTCATTGGTGTCAAACAGCTAAACAACACTGAAATTGGTAGAATATGCGATGAAATTCATTTTAAACAAGAAATTTGAGAAGATAAATTATTTTTAAACGGTTTCAGTTTTAAAATTAAACGATTTCAGTTTTAAAAAAACTGAAAAGGAAACACACAGACAATATGAAATCTGGTTATCTAAAAAGATAACAGAAGGTGACTACCAGAACCAACCCAACAAGAGCATCGCCTGCACATCAAGCAGTTTAGCTTAATGAGCAGATCATGCTGTTTAGCTTATAAAAATTATAATAAACATCTATGACATCCTATTATTAGATAACCAAACCTTTACCGTTTCTTCTAGAGGGAAAGTAGAACCATGTATAAGACCAATAACATATAGAAACACATGTTATGCAAAATAGCTTTCAAGAACATATATACAAACAAACAAAATAAACATCTATGACATCCTTCATAGGTGTTTGAAACAATACACTGATAGGAGTAAGACCCCGAATCACCGGTTCAAATCAAACGATAAATAAAGGATAGATCTACGACTCGTTTGGATACAGATTCACCACCAAACGAAACCGTAGGGCTGCGATTTCTAACCGAAGATACAGATTCACCACTTCTGTTTGGAAAATAGTGTCTAAGAATACCACCCAACGTGCCACGGTTGAGCTAGCATAGAGCATTAATTTTAACCCATAATCCAATGAGATAAAATCAACAAAATAATTTTCTTCATTCTAAAATTCTCTGCTCATTCTCATTTCCATCGTAGTCTAAATAGAATAATTACAAGCAGTTAAGCTCAGAAACTACCCATGATCTCCACTAAATTGGCTAAAGTTAAACATGCAAAAACATTAAACTAAACACTAAACTAAGAACAAAAAAAGCAGAATTATTAAATGAAGAAAAATGGACTTTGCAAACTCTGGTGGAGTTATGCTGCAAGTGTCGATGTGTTTGCAACCAAATTTACTAGTTTGCCCCTCTAGAGACTTTGTGAACAAATCCATGTGCCATCAAAACAATTGTTGACCGGGGATATATATCATATTATCATTCTCTCCTTCTTGAAGAAAGTTTGACCTCAAACTTGAAAGAAGTTTATGAATTTACTCAAACTAAAGTCACAGCATTCGAATAACTTCATAGAGAAACTCCATAACCAAACCAAAATACAGATACACCACTTGATTTATTCGGGTAGCTCGTGTATTCTCTGTCGGATTGAGGTTGCGTGAAGGTAGGGGAGTTCGAGTCGAAACGGATCGCTTCAGCTCTGATACCAAATGATAATTGAAATTCAAACAAAATGGTAACGTGAATCAGGTACAGGTTCACCACCTACACAAACCGCCGTAGGGCGATCTAAACGTGAACCAGGATACAGAAATCACCACTCGTTTCAAGTTTAGCTTCCAAAGAACACCACACAAATATGCCAAATTTGTGCTAGCAGTGGAACAATTAATTCAACTCAAAATCCACTGAGAAAAATTAACCAAGACAGAAAATTCTCATTCATTTATTAACACACACTGTCTCGTTCATGAACTTCGTTGATTAGTTATATAAAGGAAATGAAAGAAACTACCATTACACGTACACTAATTTTTGGAACTAAAGTACAAGTAAGAAATGCATAAGAAATAACTAAATTAAAGCGATGGGTTCAACTAAAAAAGCATGGGAACGTGGGCATTGTTAACCAATGTGTTTGCATGAGAATTGGAATGCTTCTTGCCCCCAGAAATCAAATTCACCCGCCGATCGACCTGACCCAACTTAACCGAATTAGTGCTGACCAGCTAGTTGCTTCTGACCCGTCTTTAACAGCTAGATTTCTTACGGGTTGCCGGATTGGTGACCCGATATACATCAGTGGTGAATTTGTATCCGAAAACGAGTCGTTGATCTATCTTAATTTACCGTTTCATTTGAATTTCAATTATCTTACCCGTTCCTTATTTTATTCCTATCATACACTATTGGCCATTCACCTACAAATGACACCTTTTACTCATTTAATGAACTTCACCACTACGGCACTACATACTTGAAAAAAAAAACTGATGATAAAAAAACTAGTAGCTATAGATTGCAAGTTCAATGAAAGCTTAATGTCATGTCATGTCTAACCTAAAGTATAGAATATTGATAGTAAAACTCAAAGATTCTGGAAAGTTCCACATTTGTGGAGAATTCTTGTATACTCCATGAATGTTTCCATAGAGCTTCCTAGTTCCTAGAAACATATACTAATATATTGTATCGAATTACTTTTTTTTACCAGCAAGAAACGAACTACATTAACCAACATAAAGAACAAAAACAACCAAGCAAGGTGCTGGGAGAAGCATACTTTATACCCACACGCTTGACAGGAAAGGTTAGAAAGCATGCAAAACAATGGCCAAATAACTTAGCTTACCCACACGGTTGACAAGAAAGGTTAGAAAGCATTCAAAACAATGGCCAAATAAGTAAGCTTAAGATATAGATAAAAATGCTTCCGAAGAGACTGAATGTATGAAGACGCATCATCACTCAAACGATGATATTTCGCCTAGATAACGATCTTCGGCCATGATAATTTCGATCCCATTGAGCCTTTGAACCTTGGTTCCAACCAGCCTCAGTGATTAGCATACAAAACATTGGCCAAACAAACACCCTACCTTGAGGCACCCTTTCGATTAAAAAAAAACGCTTCCATAGTGACGGAATGAATGAAGACGGAGCACCATGAGAACGATTATATTATACCAAGATAACGCACCTCGACCTTGAAAATTTTGATTGGTTCCATCCAGCCCTTGCGTCTCACAGTCGGAGCGATCTCTTATTATTTTCAATAGCCTTTGGACATACATTCCAACCTAGAGAGTTCAACCTTCCCTAAATTATCTAATATAAAACATTCTAAATAAGAAGTAACTATACACCTTGTAAAGTGTTCTCAAGCAACACTAATCATTCTAATGTTCACATAATCTTGCATTCCCTACAAGCATAGTTGTCGATAGAGAATAGCGACAAATAGCGACAAGGCACCTATAGGCTACGTAGCGAATAGCAACGGCTATTTTATAAATAGCGATTACACTAGAAAAAGAATTTTGAAAATTTTTATATGTATACTACATCAAAATACCCTTGTATATATGCTATTTTACATGTATATTTAACAAAAACTAATAGTTAGTAGCAAAAGTTTAGGACTTATATGTTGGAAGTTTTGGATGTGTGAATGAAAGTCTCAAAAGGTGGTAAATACTTTGTCCCACATTGGTGTGTGAACAAAGTGAGTGGTTGTTTATAAGGTAAAGTATTTACTACTCCATTGTAGCTTTATGACATGTTTTACCACAAGTCCTACCCACGCGCAGGGGGTGCAAAAAATGAGTTTCTGAACTGGAATTTAATTGAACTCGTGCGTGCCCGCATGTCCTGCGGACACGAATGCAGCTCCGAAAACCCAGGCCTGCTGCAGGCAGTTTTTGCCCTTAACTGTTCTCGCTTTTTTGCACATTTAACATTCGTTTTTGTATTAAAAAATGGTAGCTGTAGCATCAAAAAAAAAAAAAAAAAAAAAAAAAACTTAACTGTCGCTAACTTCGCTATTGATCGCTAAGACCCATATAGCGATGCTTGGTCGCATAGCTACATAGCGCGCTATAGCGGTCGCTATAGCCGCTATTAACAACTATGCCTACAAGTCGTTTTTATTCGCTAGAAATATCATGGATAAAGCTAAACTTACTAAAGGCTATAAGATATATAAACGTAAGTGAATACTCAAGCCCAAATCTTCAACATTTCAACCCTACAAACAATCAAATCACCAAAACCAGCCCTAATTTCACAACAAACAACAAAATCCCATTTCAAAAACTGTGTGACAAAATTGTACAAAAAAACGAACCAAAAAAACAGAAAACGACGTGATAAATTCAAAATTTGTACAATCGAGCTGGAATTGTTCGAATTAGATTGTCAAGTGACAATCAAAAACCTTCAAAAATTACAAATTTTCCCTCCAAAAACAGAGAAGAAAAACTAAAAGGATGAATGAAATTTGTGTATAGGAAAGACTCTTATGTGACACGCTCAGCTGATCAGTGACTGGTTTCTACTCGCATGAGAGACGCCTGTGTTACAAACGTAAAAGACCCGTTCTCTCTCTCAGGGACCCACCCATCCTGACCTGCTGGACTTTTCTTTCCTACCCATCCTAAGTTCCTAACCCGTTTGCTCTGTTTTTGACTTTTGAATCAGTCCATCATAACCCTTGTGAGAATTATAGCTAACCCAAAATAGTCCATAAGTTTGTATTTCATGTCCAAAACAACCCAAACTTATGTAGTTGGGTTAGGATTTCCAGATCTACTCACAACAGTATCCATCAGCATTCACCATAGAAAGCTTCGTGCTTCACTAAAAACTGCCTATGCTTCCAGAAGGGTAAATCACTGATCAGGGCAGATTCATATGAAGAAATGCAACCAATCACCAAAGTATTTAGCAGTCCTAATGGGTGGCAGATGTTAGCATATTACTAATGTTAGGGAAAACCAGAGTCTTTACTTTGAGGAAGACGAAAACGAACTTAGGGTCTAGTTGAGAGCTTTATTCAATATACAACGCTTTCTCCCTCTCTAACAAAACTCTTCGTCTTCTTACTAATCTTTGCATTACCTCGTTGCAAATTAAGGTTTCCTCGTATATTGATAAATTGTCGCAGTTTTGCTTAGATCTTGATGATCTTGTTATGTTAGTGAGTCCATGATCAATTTTATCATCTTAAATTCTTAATCACCATTTCATCATTTGATTGTTTGTTGTAATGTTTTTATAGAATGTGGTAAAAGAGTGTGAAAACTCGCCCAAGGATCCGAGCAGTAATTAATAATATTAGTTCAATGCGGAACGGAATTAATGTATCAAGCGTAATCAACCACCAGGTAATATGATAGGCAAGAAAATAAAATAAAAGAGACACAGGGATTTACGTGGAAAACCCAAATCGGGAAAAACCACGGGTGGCGGAAGCTGAGAAACAATTCACTATAACTTGCAGTGTTTACAGAGTATGGAGAAAGAAAAAATACAAAGATGATGTATGGAACTTTGTATCTATATTTTGTGGTGGTGGTAATTTGAGTTGTGATGGATGCCTATTGCAATGAAGGTTTCATGCCTATTTATACTAAAATGGTTACCATCCATGTTAGACTTTCATGCAACCCTCCATCTTTGATTCTTGAATAACCATCCATTTTTTTTATTCTTTGAACAACCAACCATAATTGAAAAACATAAGCCAACCAATGTTGAATTTGGAAGGCAGTATTCTTCATAGAAGTTTACAGTTTTCAACCAATAACTTTTTAACAAATAAACCTTCAATATTTCATCTTCTTATTAACAACAAAGGCAAAAATTTCATTAAAATGGGCACTAACACTAACTACATTCATGAATATGATCAACAATCAAACTGCTAACAACAATGAAAACAATTACAACCGCCTCTAAACATCACATTTACCCTAAATTATAATTATATACGCACAAATTCCACAAACCCTAATTCATAAACAACATACCTGCTTCAGCAAAATCATTCACCAAATCAATCGATTCCTTATCAGCAGATCTTGAGATCATCATCCAACCGACTAAAATCCCCCAACAAAAACCCATTCCTATCAATCATCGCCGAATTCAAACCATTCGAAACCCTAATTTGCGACTCAAATTCACTCTTCTTCGTAAAATAAGCAGCGAGTGCCGCTTCACTGGTGCCAAATTTGCCCAAAAAGACGCGCGAATTGGTAGCAGGATCTCGGATTCTTGCAATCCATCTGCCGTTCTTCCTCCAAACACATTTGTAGCGTTTGGTTGTGGATTTTGTTTGGTTTGTTGATAGAATTGTTTCGGTTTCTTCTGGGTCGTTCGTATTGTCGTTGTAGCCGTATACGATTGTGTGTTGTTGTTCATCCATGGATTTGTGGTCTTCTTCCCGCTCATTGTTGTTGTTTGAATCCATATGAATCTTCTCAATTGTGTTTGATGAAAACCAATATGTAGATTTCTTTTTTCAAACTCTATATATAAACCACATGACTAACACATGACTAACACATGACTAATAATAACATCTAATAATAACTTGGCTTGCACACCAAGTTTTGTCTCCTTAGCCGTCTCACGCACAGCTTTGGTTGGGTGGTAGTGACTCTGGCTCACAGTTAAAAAGAACAGGGTTCAATTCCTTATATAGCGTAACTTAGGATTAATTTGATGTTATATACGAGTCAGGTTGTTGTAACGTTTGTCGTTCAAAATAAAAATAATTAGGAATTCGCCAGTATTTAATAAATATTGACGGAATATGTGCACATGGTTGATTATAATTGCACAAATGCATGTAGCTTGTAGGTACTTCACGTAATCTTGGTTTGGACTTTGGGGTGTGTAAATGTGCTTCACCATATATGGCTTTTGATTGTACGCATCCTAACCTAATTACACCCGACATATGGATTTTGGTTGTTTGGATTCATACTCTTGGTATGTGCATGACTTCGTGAATCATGCAGGTTGTTCTTTATATTTTGATTTTTTTTATTCTATCAATGTTACACATTGCATCGATAAGGTGCGACAACTAGGTTTAGCACGTTGAAACATAAATAAAAAAACATTGTAACACTATACTTTGAAAGATAAAAAAAGTTACGTCGTGATTTAACTTAAAATTTGTATCCAAATTTGTTATAATTAGTTAAAAGTTATAAATTATTTAAGAAAGTCGTAACTTAAAACGTATAAAACGGCGTTGTATCCAAATTTGTTATAATTAGTTAAAAGTCTTACAAAATATACTTTTATATAAGAATTTAAAAAATTATTGAACATAAATCGTGGGTAAAATCATGATCCATCCAAATTTTATCATGCATTTAAAAATCTTGTTAAGCGTGGAAGGAGTGGTCACAATTTGGGGAGTGGTAAACTTATTTTCTAACCAATAATGTCATGTCAAGTCCTCACTCCACTCCCCATTTTACACTCAATCACTAGCAAGCAATGGTCAAACACATAGAGAGTGGTAAACAATTAAAAAAAAGATAAATTTTTAATTGGTTAGAAGGGGTTGGAACCCAACATTAACCCCCTCTCCCTCCCACCTCTCTCCTTCCCCACTCGGTGGAATACTCACCGTTTTTTGTCATTCACCATTCACCGAAGATGGGTCACGGGGTGGCATCCCCTTCCTGCTCGGTAAACCCCACTCCCCGATCAAGTCCCCGCAACCACTCCCTCCACCCTAAAAATAAGTTTAAAAAGATAAGTAAAAACATATTTGGTTAAGAAAAAGGAGTTAATTGCCATTTTCGCCCCTGAGGTTTGGGCACACTTGGCATTTTCGTCCAAAATGAAGGTTTTGTACCATTTTGCCCCCAACGTTTGTAACTTTTTGTCATTTTCATCCAAATACCTAACCAAGTTACTTTATATCTTATTATGGGTTATTTTTAACCTAACCAAGTTAGTTTATACCTTATTATTGGGTATTTTTGAAATTTATCAATTATAAGGGGGTAATTTATAAATTATCTTCTAGTTATTATTTATCAGCCTTTATAAATTATCTTCTAGTAATAAATTAAATTTTGACTACTTTTGTGTCATAATAAATAAGTTTAAATATAAGAATACACAATTTAAGAATGATTGCTTAAAAACTAAAATGATATGTACATTTATGATTAAAGCACTAACATGCAAACAATATTAAAATAAAAAATTTCTGGTTAAAATGGTTGTTTTTGCATTAATTCGGGAATATACGTGTCGTGTTTGGGTTTATGTACGTGACATCACGACCCGTTTAGTAACCCTAATAAATTCAATAGGTGATTTTGGTTCAATAATTTTAGTGAAAGTCCTACGTTGAATTGTTAATTGTGATCTGTAAAATTACATTTTAATTACAAGACTTTTAAAGTTTAATTTTTTTTTGTAAAACTGTAAATGCAAACATATTAAAGTATAAATGCTTATATTATTAATGTAAAAAAATATATACACAGCTAAAAATCGTGTTATATTATAAAAATGTTAACACCAATGTGATCTTATTTAGGTATACAAACATAGAAATAGATAAAAGCGTAACAATGAACAAAGCATATGTTATCATATGAATTGTATTTTTATAATTCGAATCTTTAATAATAGACCATCTCCAATATATATGCATTAATTAAAGTAAAATTTAAAATTTAATATTGGATCATCTTTTTAAAAAATAATAAGATAATTTTATAAAGGCTGATAAATAATAACTAAAAGATAATTTATAAATTACCCCCTTATAATTGATAAATTTCAAAAATACCCAATAATAAGGTATAAACTAACTTGGTTAGGTTAAAAATAACCCATAATAAGATATAAAGTAACTTGGTTAGGTATTTGGATGAAAATGGCAAAAAGTTACAAACGTTGGAGGCAAAATGGTACAAAACCTTCATTTTGGACGAAAATGGCAAGTGTGCCCAAACCTCAACCTCAGGGGCGAAAATGACAATTAACTCAAGAAAAAGAGAACGAACAAAAAAGAAGTAAAAAAGGGAAGGGATACCCCCAAGAAAGAGAGAATAGTGAAGAACCTCCGACGGATACTCCTTCTTCTTCTTATTGGATCAAATTCTTGTATGCAAATCGAGTTGTAATCCTTATCAAGGTATTAGGTTTTCTCTGTAAAACTTTTACTTGCATTCACTGTTGATACTCGGTGGCCTGTTCATATCATTTGATGTCCGTGTAATGATGTCATGTTCCAAGTCAACAAATTGGATAGAGGGATTCTGTCATAATAATAATAATAATTGAAAAATAAGATGAATGAAATAGGTTTTTATATTTGCTCATAGACATTTATCTCTCACTCAACTTTCACTACTTGATTGATACATAGAAGACGTTCCTGCAATACAATACAACATATGTGTTTACTTGTAGTTTGACTTTCTTGTCCTAGAACCATTGTTATGTTGAGAACCGCATATAACCTAATACATTCATGATTTACCGGAATAATTATGTGTTACACTTAAAGCAAAAGGTACAAGTGATTTAATGTATAAATCACTTAAATGTACAACCATTTTAGCTACATGTATAACGGTTTAACGCACAAAAACACATTCTGTAGAAGCTATGCAGTTAATGCGGTAAAATATCGGATATCGGTAAAGGACCGATATTTGAAATATAGGTTATCTCGGTGAGATATCAGTGAGATATCGGTAATTTTAATATAATGTAGAATTTATATATATAGCAATTTAACACCAATAATTCAGTGATATATCGGTTATATCGGTCAAATATCGGTTATATCGGCCAAATATCGGTGATATATCGGTTATATCACTCAAATATCGGTCAATATCGCCGATAATATCGGTACCGATATTTTGACCGATATTTGACACCGATATTTTACTAAGGGACCGATATATCACCGATATTAACTGCATAGTGTACAAGAAGTGCACACCTCAGTGGGATTTTTTTTTTCCAAAAAAGCTTGCTTTTTGTGCGCTTTTTGTACAGAGCTCGCCTTATGTCACACAAGACGCATCTCTTTGTGCCTAGGGTCGCTTTGTGCTTCAAGATTGGGATAGAACATAGCATGTATTACTAGAAGAAAAAATTACGATTTTCATTATTACCTCTGAGGCAAACCATTGTCTGAAATTAAACATTTGTGAGCGGCTCATCTTGAATATGTAATTATAATTGTTGATATCAATATGATAAGTGGTGGATTTGCTCATCCTTAGTGCCACCTACTTATTTGCTTTACCATGGAGGTTTACATAGATTAGGCATTTTTTTTGTATATTCAAATAAATTTTCTTTTGATACAGTGCTATCATATTTTTTATACTAAGTAATAGTTTATAATTGCTTTTATGCATTGGTCATTTATGAGGCTCAAAATATTTCGTTGGGACAAAGTGTTTGTGGGTCAAGCCATCCAATCGAACCAAAACCGACTTTGACTCACTCTTAAGCACCTGCCCATTTTGACCCATCCATTTGAAATCGTAACAATTCTAGTAATTTCTATGGATATCATGTTTTGTTTATTGTCTTTCAATTATCAAAGCTGTTTAAAAGCATTTTCCGTTTGCATATAGATGGAGGAACAATCGTTCTTTGACAAAATGATGATTAATCTCCTTTCCACCTGCAAGTATGTGTTACATCATTATTCTTAAGTTGTTTAGTCTCTTGTATTTTTCTATTTACATTACATTGCAATTGTTATCTTAAAGGTATTATACTGGATATCCTAAGGCTCTTGGGCCATCAAAGGTTATCCATTTCACTTCAGAGCGTGAATTTATTCATCTGTTACATCAAGGTCACCCCGTGATTGTCGCATTCACCATCAAGTATACTTTATGTGCTATTACTAGTTTGTTTTTCCATAGATTCTCCGTAATGAATACTTAGTTTGATGGGCTTGCTTTTGTTGCAGGAGTAACTATACCAAACATCTAGATAAAGTATTGGAGGAAGCCGCTGCTGATTTTTATCCTCAAATTAAATTTATGCGCGTAAGCTAGGTTTTGTGTTATAACATTATAAATTCATATATTGCAAGTGAATTATATACTACAAACTAGAGGTGACAGTTTTTTCGGACATATTTTACTTATTATTAGTGGGTCGTTGTGCTTTATCTCAAACATGTCAATTTTAAAGAATAAAGATATAGCTAAAATGGGGAACACGTCTAATCTAATGGGTCAACGGGGTTAAAAGTCACCCAAAGCCTATCTTTGATGCATATAACCTCCTAAATTGGTTTACTTAAATATTTAAATTGTAAATTTGATGAATATATATATATTTTTTTGTAATCATGATTAAAACAATAACTATTTTACATGGCTCTTTATTGTGAATGTAATCAGTTATTTGACTTTTAATAATTTTCTGGTTTTTTTGATGATGTGTTTCAGGTTGAGTGCCCAAATTATATTGGATTCTGTATGACACGACAAAAAAAGGATTATCCATTTATAGAAATGTTTCACAGCCCTGAACAAGTAAGTTTTTATCCATTCATAAATGTCATCAATATTTATACATACAAGTTTCATTAAAATTTTGAATCAAAGTCTTAATACATTACGAAAGTCGTATAGGAAGTGGTGGGTTTATATCGTATTCTAGTTTTTTTACCAAAGCTAGAACAGACAATTCTATAGTAATGTACAACTTTCGCTGCACGGGCTACATTCTGTCAGCCGTGATTTGGTTTTGTGTAAGTTGTAACAGTTGTACATTCTTAATGAAGTTTGTTGATTTGGTACAGACAAATAATCAAGGAAGGGCGGGTGATCCAAATGTGACAAAATACGCTGTGAAAGTTTTACCTGTGAGTTATTTAAACCTCTTTATCTTAACTCTTCTTTTTTTTTTTTTGAACGGCTAATTTCTTTAATCCCCTGTCGTCTGTGGGACTTGAACCCAAGACCTTCCTCTTCCCAACGACCCAACCTAGGTGTTTTAAAGGCATTGCCTTTGCCAATGGACCACCACTCCATTGGTCTTTATCTTAACTCTTAGCACATGTTTTTCTCCATATGAAGTCTAAAGTTTTTCTAATAACAAACCCACTGATTTGCTGGTTCTTGCATAGTCGCATTTGTAAAAAAGATGACATGAAATATGTCTAAAAGCAACTAAAAGCAAAAGTCTAGTTACCTGTTTTATAATTCACAACACTTAAAAAACACACACAATTAAGACCCTGCATCCAAATACCAATTAAAAAAAGTTTCGAAAAACTAAATTATATCAAATCAACCTATGATAAAATGGCTCCTTTGATGACTTATGTTTGCTTGAATCTGTTCTGTTAGTATTATAATGCTTTTCATGATTTCTTCATTCGCACAGATATTTAACAAAATTTTCTAAATCAGCAAAGAAAATGCCACACTAACACTAAGCTGATGTATCTGTTTTTAAACACCATGACCATCCGTTGATGTTCCACATATACTACCCTTCTGGAAAGTCCACTGTTGTCTCACTAAAAGATCAACTTACATGAGGTCAACATTTGGAGATTTGACTTTCATTTGTTGTCTACTATGTTGACCATCCAAAGCTTACTAATATAAAGAACCCTAATGTTGACGGCGATTGAGTTGGATGGCTCCTAAGCAAACCGGCTCCCGAGCTAGTTGGCATTTGAGCTGACCAGTTTTAAAATGAGCAACGTAGTGTCAGCGTGTCACCTTTCACCAAAAGGTAACACTTCATTATTATCATGGCTGTAAAACGGGACAAGCTCGGAACAATAGTGTTAATGCGGCTGGTCAATCAGCGGTGACAGCAGCTGCTTGTCGGCTGATGTAAACTTTTATGATAGAGATCTTCAATCTGCATCTTCCGAAACCCAAAATCATGCCCATCAAACTTCTCGATCTTCGTTTTACCCTCTTCTTTCGTTTTAACCGAAAAGACAAACGAGCCTGAACCTTGGCTCTAATACCACTTGGTAGGTATCACGGCTATAAAACGGGACAAAATTGGACTAACAGTGTTCTGCGGTTGCTCAATCAGCGGCGACAGCAGCTGCTTGTCTTCTGATGTAGACTTTTCTGATAAAGAAGATCTTCAATCTGCAACTTCCAAAACCCAAAATTAACAACAACCTTATCCATCAAACTTCTCGATCTTTGTCTTTCCCTCTTCTGCTATGCACCAGAACGAACCCTAACAAGGGTTGGACTGTGATTGAGCCCAGATTTGTTGGGCTAGTGGAAACATCACAGCCGCCACTGTACCAGAACCGCAGCCGCAAGAAATGTTGTGCACCAGTTTTCTGTTCTGTTTGGACAGAATTGGCTCAGTGCTGGTCACCAAAAGTCAACATCAGCAGCTGCTGCGTTTGTGATATCATTTTCTGTTCCTTCTTAAGCCGTGATACGCAATGTAACATATCTGTAGGATTTTTTGTTCCAATGATCGCTCTTAATGACAATCTACCAACACTCACCAATTCTCTGTTAAAGTGATATCTCATCTGAATGTGTTTTGTCCTGCTGGTGAAAGACTGATTCTTTTCAAGATGACACTTTTGGTGTTACCAAAATAGTACCATCAAATTATTAATCTTCACTTTGCTGTCTCCTGCCTTTGCTTCCAAACCCAAAGGCTCTAATATTAGTTTGTAGAGAAACATGTGATGTAAGCAAACTTTCAACAAACAAATTAAAGTGCATGAACAATAAAAACGTAAGAATATAACGTACGTGATTTCATTCAATCAATGTGACTGGGCTACATCCACAATCATCCGACTCGTCCAAATGCCTTAGCCCACGAAGAACGTGTAACCGGGAGACACGAGTGGCGCCCCACGAAGACCGCCCCGTATGTGGTTGCCCGACTCGAGTGGCGACCACCGTGACAAACTCATTTCGTTCTTGAGTTCTCGATAAATATTCTTCTGGTTTCTTTCTATTTGCTTTTGGCCAATGATTAAATTGTTGAAAGTGAAACCACATCAAATCTCCCTTACTGTGCCGGACTAACAGCACTGTATGAGTCCATGACATCTTAACTTTTAGTTTTGTTTTGATTTATACAAAGAAAGTCTACCATTGCTGATGACTTATTCATAACAATAAGTCTACTTATATGAGTGCGGAGTGCCCCTTTTCATTCTGTTTTGCCTAAATAATCTAAGTTTAAGAAATTGATATTTTGTTGTTATATTTAGGAAAAACATTTTCTGCTTTGCTAAACTATTAACCAAAGTATTATTATTAATTTATTTTATCATATTGGGTTATTGGATTTTAATAATCCTAAGTTTCACCTGTTGGCCGATAATAATCCCAACTTTAAAAATTCCCTCTAACTATCCCAACTTGTAAGAATTTGACCCCCATCGATCCTTTTCTAGCATATAAGAATTTGATCTCCTCAATAGATTCAAGTGCACCTGCAACCTCCTTAATAGATTCAAGTGCACTGCAGTAAGAAAAGGATCGATGAGGGACAAATTCTTACAAGTTGGAATCGTTGGAGGGAATTTTTAAAGTTGAGATTATTATCGGCCAATAGGTAAAACTTAGGATTATTAAAATCCAATAAGCCTATCATATTTGGTTAGGTATATACTTTTATAACAAATATTAGTATGGATATTAAACAGTTGGGAGCGGGGGGATTATATTTAGTAATGATGAAAATACCCCTGATTTATTGTTAGTTTTTTAATGAAGGTTTGCTTTAGTACCCAACATTGTTACAAAAGTGAACCATAGAATCAATGTTGCAACAGAAAAAAAGTTAGTACCTAATGTTGTTATTTTGACAGAACCAAAGGGGTTAACGGTGTAATTAACTCTTATTGTTATTATGATAATTACTATTATTATTATTATTATTATTATTATTATTAATTATCTATTTCGGAACAAATTACATTTACTTGGAGTTAAATTTGTATAATGGTATAACTTTGTCTCCAAGTTTGCACGGCCGATCTTGGCAAGATAGCCTAAAATGCAATACGGGCCTACAATACCAAAGTAACCCCTTTCAGAAAAGGTATAATTACCCGTTCAGGCGTTATTGAGTATAATTACCAAACAAGACCAACATGCTAAGTGTGTTGCTATTCAGTGATACTTGCCCTGAAAAAGAAAGCCATGCCTGGGTTAGGACTTTGGATATCTGTTTATTTGCTTTTGTGGTGGTCCCTCATTGATTTACAGAGATCAAAGCTTAGGTGATACACTTAAATGACTTTGGCTTGATCTGTCTGGAGAATTAGAGATTTTTTTAGGGCTTTAGAATTCTAATATAGCTTTTTTGTGGCCAGGGTGGGCCTACATTTTTGGCTTTTTAATTAAAACATGTCATTTTCGGTGTCATTTAAAAAAAGGTAAGTAGGGTGTAGGGGTTTTTGTAAATTCTTTACGGATTACTATTATTTCTAGGGTTGATTACGGTTTTCGTCCTTGTGGTTTGGCGGGAATTTTGGTTTCAGTCCCTATACCTTTTTACCTATGCCCCTTTGCTCTTAACTTTTTGTGAATCAACCAAAGCACCCATGTTATTAAAAAATAAAAGAACAAAAACGAATATGTGCGCAGAAGGTTTGATAAGATCTTAAAACTACTAAATACCTTTTCAGTGTTTAGTTTCCCTCCAATAATTTTAGTGTGCTGTATGCATACTATATACACATCACACATGCCTATACTGTATGACCATATGCATGTATACACATACGTGTGCATACATCATGTTCACATATATGCGCGTGTAGAATGCATAAATGGATGCGCACACACATTCACATACTGTCCATGATCATTTGAAATGTAAACTATGTAAGAAATCATTTGTTTTGATATCTTTAGTGTAGGCCTGTACTGACGCCTGACGGTTGTTATGATTTCTTACTTTCTTTCATGTGATTTTCCAGTATAACTATGATGTCAGCACGTACGGGTTTAGAGAGTTCTTTAAACGCCACAACATACAATCGTCCAGTAACAAGTAAATTGACAGGCGCTCCAGTTGGTATTCTGGGATCTTTACCATATGCATAAGTTGACTTACCCAGATTAGAAATACTTCACTAGCTCTCATAATTTGACTTTTGGATTGGTCAAAAGGTTTGTAGAAGTCCAGTAAAAGTCTTGTTTCGGGTCAACAGCCAATCGGTGCAAGTCGGGTTTTAGATTCGTGTTTGCTCAGTATGTCGGATGGTTCAGAAAATTTGTAGTTTGGACCCATACATTATTACTCTCTATGTTTCATTCACAACGCTTGTTGGTTGTCGTCTCTCCCGCTTTCTCGCCGTCGTTCTTCAGTGCAATGTGACATTGAAGAAGAAGAATACATGTTCCACAATATAACTTTTTGTGATGCGCATATGTTTGAAAATCAGATATCCTTGAGTTTTAATTAGACCTTGGGTTGTGGCATGGCGAGGGGGTGCCACCTCAGCCGTTAACAAACTGAACACCGCCCCATCCGTTAATGGTGGTCATTAATGGAGCCATAGCCATTCCATTAACGTTGCCAATGAAAGAATGTGGGGACGATGGTGTGGCTCACCCCTATCTAAACCAATCAAAACACATTGTTAATGGGTATTTAGTTATTGCTCAAGTTCTTATGTGGCAGTGACGTGACGGTGATAATTTAGTTATTCCACAACACAGTCTTAATCGTGTGTGTTCCTTACCAATTGGGGCCACTCCCTTATTAGTCTACGAGAAGACGGAACCAGTGTCTCATGATCATTTGCAGAAAGGATAGGTTAACCCTCACGACGCCCATGAAGGTGCATGAGGCTTTGCAGGATGGCTCTTGACATTTGTCCATCTTAAATAAATTTAGCACAAAGCTCCGATATTTTTGTTAAAAAAATGTTTTAAAACTTAATTCATAACATATTTCTGTATTAATAGGAATTTCACACTTGTCAATACTATAATTCTATAAAACAATAATCATTGTATTATACATGGAATAGGGGTATTATTAGTTTTCTTTTTTGGTTTATCTTTTGTTTTTGTTTAACGTGGGTCCCACCATTACTTTAATATTCGTGGAATATTTAGTTTATTAATTAGTTTTTTTAAATGAAGGATATTTTGGTAATTTACTGAAAAGTTTATACTCGGGAGCATCAGTACGGTTAAATGAATAGTACAGGTGTAGCTTTAGCAAAGTGAGAAGCAAACGTACAATATATATCGACATACACATGAAGGATCCAACTAATTAACTCTTTGAATTATCAAAAGGGTGTGCACATGCATATATGCACACTAAAATGGGTTTTTTTTGTCCTATATGCACACCCTGCAGTGTCGAGTTGTGGCCAAAGTGCGGCGTTTTGGTCCGGTCAACCAGACAAAAGACTGACGGGTGTCTGACAGGTCTGTTGACCGGATCAAAACGCCGAGCTTTGGCCGGGTTTTGGTCCTGTCAACCAGACAAAGGACTGACCGGGTGTCTGGTTGACAGAACCAAAACGCGGCCAAAGCTCGGCGCTTTGATCCGGTCAACAGACCCGTCAGACACCCGCCAGTCTTTGTTTGGTTGACCGGACCAAAACGCCACGCTTTGGTCACAGCTCGACACTGCAGGGTGTGCATATAGGACAAAAAACCCCTTTTGGGCTGACTATCTACACACTAAATGTGCAAATAGTCTCCCCTGTCAAAAAGAGAAAAATAGAATGTAGTTGAAGTTTTTATGTTTTAAGTTTGTGTTTGAAATTATTTTAAGATCAAGTTTCAAGTAAACCTGATACCAGGGGATGTCCTTGAACCCAATGTGTAATGATTGACGTGTGCCTGGCATGCATTTCGTCATGTATAAGCCACAAATATATTCAACCTTATTAAAGAAAATGTTACCGAAATTATTAATGTCAGTTTCATATCTGTCTCATTGTTTATCACTAGTTTAAAAAAAAAAAATAATAATAATAATAATAATTAAAGAAAATGTTTATCACATTTATATTTGACAAAGTGTCCCTAGTCCAATCAACGACTTGGTATTTGTTCTTGTTTCTGACCATTTCATACGTTTCCAACAAAAAAATATTATAATTATTCATGCGTTACAGTTATCATATGTAAGTGATGGTAGATGTAACATGTGGTTGATCTATCAATCTTTTTGACATGGTGGTGAAATAGTTTAATTTTGGCTGATTCTATACACACACCCCCCCCCCCCCCCCCCCCTCCTGATTATTACCCCCTTTGTGAGAGGAAAACTGTCGGTCCCACGCGGGCCCCGCCTGTAAATATGTGAGAGGAGGGGATGTAAAAAGTAATTAGGGGGTGTAGAAAGTAGCACCTTTATTTTTTGTGACAATGTGTATGTATAATTATTACATAATTAATTTTAAAGATAACTTACTGGGGTATTATTTAATATTTTAGTATAACTTTCTTTTTGGTGGGTTTAACGCGTAACCAAAATCTAGTAAAAAGTCTCTTTGTGTAGAAAACGTAGGAAGGCTTCTATAGTTGACAAATATATGCATACATCTTAATTGAGGTTATTGGTACATACACTTTTTTTTATCATACACTTTACTTGTAGCCTGTTGATCTTCATCAAAGTGCTCACCACACAAGGAACTTTCACCTCTTTCTTATTGACACGAACCCAAGTAATTTGGGTTCCATATGGGCCCAGCTCCTCTTCAGTTTAGGAACCCACAGTTTGACCCAGGGCCTGGCAGTAGTATCAAGCGGGGTAATTTGTTGATCAGGTTGTCCAATGAATTTACGAAGCATGGAAACATGAAACACACTGTGGATATGTGGACCTAGGGCTGTAAACGAACCGAACGAACACGAACAAGGCCTTGTTCGTGTTCGTTCGTTAAGGAAATGAATGTGTTCACGAACGGTTCATGAACACTTACCGAACGAGATTTTATGTTCATGTTCGTTCATTAAGGAAATGAGCGTGTTCGCGAACGGTTCACGAACACAAACGAACACAAATAAATTTGGCGAACGTGACGAACGATAAAGATAGATGGCCCAGAGAGTAGCACTCGAACTTGAATCCCTTATTGTGGAACAGATGTCGATTGTATTCGTGTATTTAAATAATGAGAAATGAAAGGGGAATAATGCATAAACAAGGTAAAAGTGGGTTTCCTAGTTTAATTGTTAGGGAGATAAAATAAATAAAAGTTTAATAATATAAAAAATACAAATAAAATATAAGAAAGTACAAAGATCTTCAATTAAAACACAAACATACGAACATAAACGAACGCAAATCAACGAATGTTCACGAACACCTTACCGAACGTTCACGAACACAATCGAACGAACGAGACCTCTGTTCATGTTCGTTCATTTAACTAATCGAACGCAATTTCTGGTTCATGTTCGTTTGTTTATTAAACGAACGAACATAAACGAACTTCCCGCCGAACGGTTCACGAACTGTTCGCTGAACGTTCGGTTCGTTTACAGCCCTATGTGGACCTGAGCCAGCGGGAGATCCAACTTATAAGCGAATGTGCCAATGCGAGCTAGAACTTTATATGGATGAAAGTATCCGTATAAAGCTTCCATTTTTCTGTTTATTGTGTATCGCGTTTGTGTTTGCGTGTACCAGAAGTGCTGCACGCCAATTTTCTATCTTGTTTAGACATAATTGTTGGTCAATAGCATCAGCTGATGCATTTGTGATGTGTATGATTTTTTGTGCCAATGACCGTTCTTAATGACAATCTACCAACACTTAGACCATGTGTAGTGGTGAAGAATTATAATGCCCCCACCATGGGGCATTATCCGACACGTGTCATCCCAGTCAGCATGGGGCATTATAGTATAAAGTGGTGTAGTGGGGCATTATTCCAATAACCCCTTCCAATTATTAAAAAAGGATAAAAAAAAAAGAAAGAAAGAAAGTTGACAAATGTCATACTAAAAGCAATTAATGCCTCACTTTTTGTCAAACATGTCAGAATCAATTAAAAAGAAACCACACGGATTGGCCAGTCAAAGTAAGAGTCTTGCACCTTCAGCGTTTTAAATAAAACGCCAGCCCCATTTTTTTTCAAAAAAAACGTTGTATAACGCCTACTGTAGAGGGGGAGGGGGCGTTTTAGGGCGTTTTTTTTCAATTTTTTTTAAAAATAACGCCCCACTACGGGTGGTCTTAGACCATGTGTAGTGGTGAAGAAATATAATGCCCCACCATGGGGCATTATCCGACACGTGTCATCCCAGTCAGCATGGGGCATTATAGCATAAAGTGGTGTAGTGGGGCATTATTCCAATAACGCCCATATTATTTTTAATGCAAAAAAAAAAAAAAATCAAAAGTGATTGTCAGACATGTGGGGATCACTAATTGGCTAGTCAAACCTTGATTGGCATTATTCAAAAGTGGTCAGACATGTTTGAGCGTTTTAATTAAAACGCGACACTCATTTTTTTTCGAAAATAACGCCCGGTAACGCCCTGTGTAATGGCGGCCGGGGCGTTATGAGGCGTTTTTTTTGAAAAATTTTTAAAAATCACGCCCCACTACGGGTGGTCTTAGCAATTCTCTATTAAAGTGATATCTCATCTGAATGTGTTTTATCCTGCTGATTATTTGCAAGATGACACTTTTGTTAGTTACAATGTGATAGCTTGAATTTTTAGTGAGAGAGAGAAAAGACCAAAACCAAGCTGAGACTTTATAACCAACTTTCAAACTAAACACAACAGTTTACACAATCAGTCCTCACACTATTACATCTTTACAATTAGGTCCCTAGACTTCTAAACAAACAATACAATGTAGAACACTCTCATTCTGTGTTTGGTTGTTCAGCTCTAATAACAAGTTTTTCATAATATCCCTACTTCTTCGAAGATATATCCTTAACACCCACCTTTAGGATTCACCAAAAACTACATATTGGTCTTCAAGAATGGCATACACTTTATTTGTAATCTTTTGATTAATAGTTAGCTGACGGGTTTTGGGCCCAGTCTACCCAGCTGGGATTTTTAATAAACTAACGGGTATACCCGTATATGAAACCTCACAGGTATTTTTGGGCCTGGACAAGCTTTTATAATTGGATATGAGGTTGGGATTAACTAACCTCGTCCCAAACCCGTGAATGCAATGAGTAATGGTTAACCTGTCTAATGCACAATTGTATTCAACCTTATTACAAAATTTGTTACCCAAATTATTAACGCAGTTTCATATCTGTCTCATAGTCTATCACTAATCAAATTGTTTATCACTAACTGAAAACATCACATCGTTTATTATCACTAACTGAAAACAAGAAGAAAAAGGTAATAAATACAGGGAAGAAATTAATGATGAAATAATTGTTATATTACACGGAAAAACTATTTGACATGGTGTCCCTAGTCCAATCAACGACCTGGTCTTTGTTTTTGTTTCTGACCATTTCATACGTTTCCGACTAATTTTTTTTAGTTATTCATGCGTTACGGTTCCATAAGTAAGTTTGTAGTAGACTAGTTGATGCCCCGCCCGCGTTGCGGGGCGATGGCCGAATAATAAGCGAGTGTTAATTAGCTCATTGACACGAAAAACAATTAAATCGAGTCAACCAATTAAAAAAACACTTTTATAGTTTTGATAAAAATAACTAAAACAATGACAATATTGTAATTTTTAACTGAGGGAAATTTGTATTTTTTGATTGGGGTAAAATCGTAATTTGCCAAAAGCTAAAGTCATCGCAGTACTGTAAATTTGAACCAGGGGAAAAATTGTAAATTTTCACAGGGGCAAATTCGTAATTTTGAACTTGGGGTAACAACGTAATATAAATTTGAACTAAGGGCACAGGCGTAATTTTAAGATGGAGGCAAAAGCACAATTTTATTTTGAACCGAGGGCAAAATCGTAATTTTGAGTTGGGGGCAAAAACATAATTTTATTTTGATCTGGGGAAAAACGTAATTTTGAAATGAGGGCGAAATCAGAATTTTTTAAAAGGGGAAAATCACATTTTTTAACAGAGGGCAAAATCGTAATTTTTAGCTGTGGACAAAAACAAAATTTTCTTTTGAACTGGGGCGAAAAGGTAATTCTGAGCTGAGGGCAAAACCATAATTTTATTTTGAATGGAGGGAAAATTCGTAATTTTGAGTTGCGGACAAAAGCTTAATTTTATTTTGAGCTGGGGACAAAACCGTAATTTTAAAGAGGAACAAAAACGTGATTTTAGAATGGATATAAAATAATAAACTGGTTGGTCCAATGGGAGAGTGCCAGGCAAAGTCGTAATTTTGAATTGAGGGCAAGATCGTAATTTTGAGGTGGGGACAAAAAGCGTAATTTTATTTTGAGCTAGGGGCTAAAACGTAATTTTAAAATGGATATAAAACAATAAACGTGTATATATAGGCAGCTGCCTGACACTATTCCCCTAACTTGGTAATTGTATATATAGGCAGCTGCCTGACACTATTCCCCCAACTTGGTAATTGTATACGTAGGGTAATGGTAATTGTATACGTAGGGTAATGTAACATGTAGTTGATCTATCAATCTTTTTGACTTGTTGGTGAAATAGTTTATTTTTTGTTTGTGACAATGTGTATGTATAATTATATTATACTCTTCCACAAAAAGTAATTTGGGTTCAATAACGGACCTAAGATTTTTTAATAATGGGGACCATTTTTTCGGTGTTCAAAATTTTCATAACCAAACATTAAAATTTTCGGGCCGGTCCTCATTCGGGTCGGGTCAGAACGAGATTTGAATTAGATTTAAAAAAAAGGGTTATAAAAGGATTGAATCCATGACCTTTTTTTGATAAGAAAGGGGTTTACCATTACACCAGCTTTCCTTTTCGTTTTATGGGGTTCACTTAATTGTATTTATGAGGTCCTTATAAAATTTAATATACTGAATCTACTAACTTTTTAAAAAATATTGAGGTCTGGGGACCACGACCCGTTCAATGTGGGTCCGCCCCTGCTTGGGTTGCCTTAACTCAACCATCGCATCCCTTCGTCTAAATGCACCTATTCTCTCAAACTAGGCACCGAACCATGTAACGAAAATATATATACACATCCCTTGTTACATATAAAATCTAACATAATTAATTGTAAAGATAATCTTACTGGGGTATTATTTAATATTGTAGTATTACTTTTTTTGGTGGGTTTAACGTGTAACTAAAGTCTCTTTGTGTAGAAAACGTAGGAAGGCTTCTATAGTAACAAATATATGCATGCATCTTAATTAAGGTTATTGGTACTTACACTTTTTTTTATTATACAGTTTATATCGAGTGACAGACTCAAGATTCTTTTGGAGCTTAACCACACTTTTAGTGTGGATAGGGGTAATATAGGGGCTTAACCACATATTCGTATCGTTTTTTGCTTAAAAATTCTAGTAGATTTTTTTCTTCAAAGAGTAAAGTATTTGATTTCCTACAATTATGTAAGAAAAAAAATTGATTCTCTACGATTACATTCATTTAATTTAAATTTTAAGAGTTTAAAAACTAAAGTATCATACAATATTTCTCGTTTATTTGAACACTCGCTATTGGGTCACTACACTTAAGGAAACAATTTTCTTCTTTGGTGTTCTCCAAATCCACGTTATATTTCAATTATAGTGTTCCAATTCGATAAGATGACGTGCTCCCATATTCTTTCAAGTTGTGTCCTTCACTTATTGCCACTCAATAAATTTCCAAAAATATGATTTATTGAAAATTCAGATTTATTTCAGATAAAATTGTCTATCAATTATTTTTACAAATCATTTTTACAAATCACATCCCTCTTCTTTTAAAATATACTTAAAAAGCTACACTTTCATACATCATCACTCTTTATGTCATTGACAACGCTTACCATTGTCGAGCATCCTTTTATATCAACATTGTCTATCCCATTTCCTCTACATATGTTCTTAATAACAACAATGTGACATTCAAGGAGACTATGTGGCTTTCTAGGATGTCTCAAATACTTTAAAAACCGCATCCGCATCTCGAGTTTTGCTCAACTATATGAATTCCTTGTCAGGCAAGTATTTATAGATTATCAATTAATTAAGAGTGCATCCATAAGCTTTTGCACTTTTTGGAACCCACTAGTCAAGAATTTGGGATACTTTTCTTATTGCACTTCCTGGGTCCCACAAATCAGGGCGGTACCGTAACATTTTTCCATCTTAAATAAATCCCGTACACACGCTACATATTTATTTAGAGTTGACTGTCATTTTCGTACATGTGGTTTGGTTTGGTGGAAATGCCACTTCAGTACCAAAAAAAAAAATTGCACCAGTTACGTCCTCAACATTTTTGACACATGTCACTTCAGTCCAAAAAGATAACGCCTTGCGCCAGTTCCATCCTCAACGTTTTTAACTGCGCGTTATCTTTTTGGACTGAAATAACACTTTTCAAAAATGTTGAGGACGGAACTGACGCAAATTTTTTTAGACTGAAGTGGTATTTTCCATCAAACCAAAAGGACGGAACTGCAGTTAACTCATTTATCTTATTCACACACATTATATTTCTACTTAAAAAAAGATTACAGATAACCTATTCAACATCTACCGCTCAATTGTATAAAACAATATTCAAATGATTCCATGTACAACCGGATATGAAACATAAACGTAGACAAATGCGATACCGACAACTTATCATTAAAACTTTCAATTCATATTTTTCAAAAAAAAAAATTGAAGATACAACTTACAAACCAAAATCATGATCAATATTCACTCTACCGTTATGTTAACGTAAAGCTCTTCATCCAATCGTTTAAATTCACCAAGAAGAAACCCATTCTCATCAACAATCATCCCACCGTATTTCTCAAACCAATCTTCATCCACCGATCCAAATTCACCACAACCATTCTCAACGACCACCTGCGACTCACGTGTCGTTTGCGATTTATCGGCCGATGTATCCGTCTTGGAACATGGAGATTCAACTTCATCATCATCATCATCGGATAGGTTTATTACTTCAAGAATTGGATCATATGACCCAACTGAACTCGTGCACTCTTGTTCGGGAATATGGATCTTGTTTGACCCGTTGACTGGACCCGAAACCGGCGTTGTTAGAAGTCTTTTGTGTTCTCTGTAGTCAGTAGAAGAAACCTCTGATAATGCTCTCTTCGACATTGTTTTGTTTGTTTGATTGTAGAAACGCATCGAATGGGACGAATATATTGAGACTTCGGGTCAACCAAAGTATCGTTTCTTTAATGATAACGAATTTTGTATCCTTTCGATTATGAAATATGTGCAAATTTGACCCCTGAACTTTGCTATTTGCACTTTCAAGTTGAAAGCATTAAATATTTAAAAGGATTATTTATGTGGGTCAGTGGGTGAGTTTAACAGTACTAATTAATAAAATATATTGTATTAATTATTGTTGAATGTAAAGTATCATGTTTTGAACGTTTTGATTCCTCAAAAGGGTTAGTGATTGTGTTTAGAATGGAATGCAAAATAACATGCAATATTTAAAAGGATTATGTGTGTGTGTGAATGTTAGGGGGGGGGGGGGGGGGGGGGGGGGGGGGGTGCCAAGAGATGCAGCCTTCCATTTCAGATTGATGGTCCAATCACATTCACAAACCCGACACACATGTTTAATTTATATATCTCCCATGACCACAACACATGTTATTATGTTAATGTGTGTGAAAGATGACACCCCCTTCCCACTGCCTACGTGACACAACTTTTTTCATTACATTCTCACATTCACCACAAACACATAGTCTAAGAAGAGATGAATCCCGTTACGCTAAGTGTAGTTATGGCCGAATCTTATACGGGATACGTCTTTAGTGGATGCAACTACCTATGAACAATATATAAACATTTAAAGAGAGACATAGTTATTATGATTATAATAATCACAATTAGAGATATATAAAATATGTAAATGTCCAACAAAAATAAAACAAGATTCATATTAAGGTATTTAAAAAAATGCAAAGTATGTTGTAACACATAATAAAATAACTAATAAATTCGTAAAGACTAAATTTATTTGATGATAAAACTACTTTGCATTTAGTTGTACAAAATTAAAAAAATAATAATTAATGAATCATACATACCGAGGAGAATACGATAGGTGTTTATATATTTTTCTCTTTATATATTTTCGTGTATTTTTATAATTTCTTAGTCTTTTTTGTTATTCACAGGCCTAACCAAATTTAGTATTCAGCAATTTGTTGCAACCAGAAGTCCTAAAACGTGTACCAAAATCAGGAATATATGTTCATCTATGTATTTTTCTAATTACATAAGGGTAGGTTTTGCAATTGTTCAGAATATACGGGGGTGTACTAAAAACTCCATCCATCTTTTCTTTGTTGTATCCTTTTTCACTATATCCGTGCGATTTGATTATTAACACTACTATATTTATAGACGTCTTTTTTAAGTTAGAAATTATTATTTTTTGAACAGCGGCTATTTTATTAGATCATAAAATACAACAACGGGGCCAGTAAGGAACTGGAAGTCCAAAAAAAGAAAGCGACAATATTAACGTTACATAACAATATCTCGAACATTAAAGTCGCACCATCTCTCCCAAACTAAGTCATCAAACGCCGCTATGTTCTTAAGCCATAGGAACATGGGCGTAGCTTTGAAGGGGCCGGGAGGGGCGCCCGACCCCCCGAACTTTTCGCTCAGTAGTGTTATGCATGTACGTTTCGTATAGAATTTTTTAGATATATACGTCTTCGACCCCCCGGTTTTATAATTTTTAAGGTATAATTTTAGGTCCGGTGACTTCCGACCCCCCGGTCGGAAATCTCAAGCTTCGCCACTGCATAGGAACGTATCTTCTTTTATCACGTCCACCACTCGCGTAACCGAAAACGGGATGCCTTTAAAGACTCTATCGTTACGGGCCTTCCAAATTCTCCACAGCGCACCATACACCACAGTCTCCAACACTTTTTTCCCATTTTATAGACCCCTTTAGCTTTTGAATATACCCCACTAAATCCGTAAATGATGAGACTTGTGTCATGATTGGAATTTTAGTCCAAACAGCACACAACTTTTACTAACACACATTCAGCCACGAAATGGCTTAGCCGGTATGAAATTTAAGCCTCCTTTTAGATATGTAGTACAAAGTTGGGGAACAGGCTATTAACCCTAATCCAAGTATTAGTGTATGAGTTCAAGCTACTTGGCACTTGAGTTGACCAGTTTTAAACTGAGCAACAGTGTCAGCATGTCCCCTTTCACAAAAGTAGGAAAAATAAAGTATTTTACATATTTTCTTGGGATCAAACTGATTAACTGAAAGTCAGAAATGCAATTAGTACAATACAACAGTAAGTTTCTACCTGTGATTTTCTATATAAGTTACATAAAGATATCAGAATGTAGTAACTAATAAGCATCAAAAATATACAAATGTTCTTTTTATTAGTTATTTATGAACAAAGTAATAATCAACAGCTGCTGTTGAGGTTCAAACAAAATTATGTTTATTAATATTATGGGTCAATATGTATGTCTAAAACTGATGGGTCAAACCTGTTATTATGTATTAATTTATGAAGCGTAGTACGTATTAAGATTAGGGATAGGACGATTTGATGATTCGTCGCATCTCTATGTATAAATACTTTCATTGATCACAGGAACTCACACCCTTTGATCGACTACTTTACTGCTATAATATATACATCTTGTTTTGTGTCAAACCACTGTTCTGTTCCATTGAATTATTGTTTGATCTTCATCTTGATCTTTGTTTCACAATTGCTTGATTGTTGGTCCTGTTGATCTTCATCAAAGTGCTCATCACACAAGGAACTTTCACCTCTTTCTTATTGATACGAAACCCAAGTAATTTGGGTTCCATATGGGCCCAGCTCCTCTTCAGTTTAGGAACCCACAGTTTGACCCAGGGCCTGGCAGTAGTATCAAGCGGGGTAATTTGTTGATCAGGTTGTCCAATGCATTTACGAAAACACACTATGGATATGTGGACCTGAGCCAGCGGGAGATCCAACTTATAAGCGACCGTGTCAATGCGAGCAAGAACTTTATATGGACGAAAGTATCCGTATAAAGCTTCCATTTTTCTGTTTATTGTGCATCGCGTTTGTGTTTGCGTGTACCAGAAGTGTTGCACGCCAATTTTGTATTCTGTTTGGACAGAATTGTTGGTCAACAGCATCAGCTGCTGCATTGGTGATCTGTATGATTTTTTTGTGCCAATACCAACACTTACCAATTCTCTATTAAAGTGATATCTCATCTGAATGTGTTTTGTCCTGCTGATTATTTGCAAGATGACACTTTTGTTAGTTACAATGTGATAGCTTGAATTTTTAGTGAGAGAGAGAGAGAGAAAAGACCAAAACCAAGCTGTGACTTTATAAGACCATGTGTAGTGGAAGGGGAAGATAATGCCCCCATCCTAGGGCATTTTACGCCATGTGGCGGTCCAGTCAGCAAATGAGCATTATTGGGCGTTTTCTAAAATGGGTGTAGTGGGAATGGGGCATTATTGGGCAATATGTTTTGTAGTAAATAAAATAAAGAAAAAACACCTAAAAATCTTTTTGGCCAAGCAAATGGAATCTCTAATCTGATTGGTCAACATTTCCCCCCTTCAGCGTTTTTCAAACCACGCCAAGGGGCTTTTTTCGCGAATAATGCCCAATAACGCCGGGGTGTAATGGTTTGGGGCGTTTTTCGGCGTTTTTTTTTTTGAATTTTTTTTTTTAAAAACACCCCACTACGGGGGGTCTAACCAACTTTCAAACTAAACACAACAGTTTACACAATCAGTCCTCACACTATTACATCTTTACAATTAGGTCCCTAGACTTCTAAACAAACAATACAATGTAGAACACTCTCATTCTGTGTTTGGTTGTTCAGCTCTAATAACAAGTTTTTCATATACTTTGCTTGCTTTTACAATCGCGGTATATTCTACTTTTGTGGTTGAAAGAGCAATGCTTGGATGACTAATGTTCCCCAACTCAATTGGGGAACATAACATGTAGTGCTTTTTCCCAAATCTAAACAACCTAGCTTCTTTATGGATTACTGCTATTTTCCAGAGTTCGTTCTCGTGGTTTGGCACAACTCTCGTCTCTCGGTTTCAGAACATTTGATAAGAAATCATCCCCATACATGTCACATGCGTATGTAAGAAATCATTTGTTTTTAATATCGTTTAGTGTAGGGTTGTACTAACATTTGATACGATTTCTTACTTTCTTTCATGTGATTTCCAGTATAACTATGATGTCAGCGCGTACGCTACAACATACAAGCATCCAATAACAAGTAAAGTGACAGACGCTCCAGTTGGTATTCTGGGATCTTTACCATGCATAACTACACATATTAGAAATGCTTCAAATATATTGACTTTTTGATTGGTCAAATGGTTTGTACAAGTCCAGTAAAAGTCTTGTTTCGGATCAACAACCAATAGGTGCGGGTCAGGTTTAGATTCAGTGCCAATAAAAGGAAAAAGAAACAAGGGAACTACGTTTTTTTTTAAACCAACCCACTTCTATAAAGAGAACTATGTAATTTAAGGATTTATCGCATACAAGACATAAGTAAAATAATTAAAAAGCGGAATTATTTCAGGTGTATAATCGGTTAAATGGATATAAGTTATCGGGCAAATGGGTTAGGTTAATGAGTGTATCACTAAGTCCCATGTGACATACCAATCGGTACCCTAATATCCATGGCCGGCCCTTAGGGTGGGCGGAGAGGACCACTGGCCAGGGCCCTATACTTCGAAGAGCACGTTATTTAAAAAAAACCCGATATGTAAATGTAAAAATAAATAAATTAATAGGGTATACTAATACAAACACCAACATTGGTCCACTTACTAAACTATTTTTATGGTTTAGATTAGTTATTATCCCATTGTCATTAGGTTTAAACCTTTAATAAGCCCAATACCCAATTTCATTAAGCCTAAGGGCACGTTTTTTCGAGCTCGAACAGAATATATGAATTCTCAGTGCAGGCCCTGCTAATATCCCTACTTCTTCGAAGATATATCCTTAACACCCACCTTTAGGATTCACCAAAAACTACATATTGGTCATCAAGAATGGCATACACTTTATTTGTAATCTTTTGACTAATAGTTAGCTGACGGGTTTTGGGCCCAGTCTACCCAGTTGGGATTTTTAATAAACTAACGGGTATACCCGTATATGAAACCTCACCGGTATTTTTGGGCCTGGACAAGCTTTTATAATTGGATATGAGGCAGGGGCGGACTTAAAAGGTTAGTAGGGGTAGCACGGGCTACCCCTCAACCCCGTCTCCGTAGTGTAAAAATACCCCTTAACTCCGTTTTCGTAGTGTAAAAATTCGTCTCCGTTATACAAAGGATACCCCTGGTCAAAAAAATAAAAGAGTAAAATGCACGGATAGTCCCTGTGGTTTGGTGAAATTTCACCTTTAGTCCCCAACTTTTCAGAATTACACTCTTAGTCCCTGTGGTTTGACAAGTTGTTACTCGGATAGTCCCTAAAGCGGATGAAGGTTACTAGGATAGTCCCTGTGGTTTGACAAGTTGTTACTCGGATAGTCCCTGTGGTTTGACAAGTTGTTACTTGGATAGTCCTTGTCATTTCACACCCACTTAACCAGAAAAACTAACCTCCATCCGCTTTGGGGACTATCCGAGTAACAACTTGTCAAACCACAGGGACTAAGAGTGTAATTTTGAAAAGTTTGGGACTAAAGGTGAAATTTCACCAAACCACAGGGACTATCCGTGCATTTTATTCAAAATAAAAAAAAAAGTGATACCCCTAAATTTTTGGGCTAGTTCCGCCACTGATATGAGGTTGGGATTAACTAAACTCGTCCCAAACCTGTGAATGCAATGAGTAATGATTAACCTAAGGCACAATTGTATTCAACCTTATTACAAAATTTGTTACCCAAATTATTAACGCCAGTTTCATATCTGTCTCATAGTCTATCACTAATCAAATTGTTTATCACTAACTGAAAACATCACATCGTTTATTATCACTAACTGAAAACAAGAAGAAAAAGGTAATAAATACAGGGAAGAAATTGATGATGATATAATTGTTATATTACACGGAAAAACTATTTGACATAGTGTCCCTAGTCCAATCAACGACCTGGTCTTTGTTTTTGTTTCTGACCATTTCATACGTTTCCGACTAATTTTTTTAAGTTGTTCATGCGTTACGGTTCCATAAGTAAGTTTGTAGTAGATGTAACATGTAGTTGATCTATCAATCTTTTTCACTTGTTGGTGAAATAGTTTATTTTTTGTTTGTGACAATGTGTATGTATAATTATACTCTTCTACAAAAAGTAACTTGGGTTCAATGACGGACCTAGGATTTTTTAATAATAGGGACCATTTTTTCGGTGTTCAAAATTTTCATAACCAAATATTAAAATTTTTGGGTCGGGTCAGAGGTTTGAATTAGCTTTAAAAAAACAAAAAAAAAAGGTTATACAAGGATTGAACCAATGACCTTTTGTTTATAAGAAAGGAGGTTTACCATTACACTAGCTTTCCTTTTCATTTTATGGGTCCACCTAACTGTATTTATGGGGTCCTTATAAAATTTAATATACCGAATCTACTAACTTTTTAAAAAACATTGGGGTCCGGAGACCATGACCCGTTCAATGTGGGTCCGCCCCTGCTTGGGTTGCCTTAACTCAACCATCGCATCCCTTCGTCTAAACGCACCTATTCTCTCAAACTAGGCACCGAACCATGTAACGAAAATATATATACACATCCCTTGTTACATATAAAATCTAACATAATTAATTGTAAAGATAATCTTACTGGGGTATTATTTAATATTTTAGTATTAGTTTTTTTGGTGGGTTTAACGCGTAACTAGAGTCTCTTTGTGTAGAAAACGTAGGAAGGCTTCTATAGTAACAAATATATGCATGCATCTTAATTAATGTTATTGGTAGTTACACTTTTTTTTTATTATACAGTTTATATCGAGTGACGGACTCAAGATTTTTTTAAAGGTCTTAAGGCAGCTTAACCACACTTTTAGTGGGGATAGGGGTAATATTTGGGCTTAACCACATATTCGTTTCCTTTTTTGCTTAAAAATTCTAGTAGATTTTTTTCTTCAAAGAGTAAAGTATTTGATTTCCTACAATTATGTAAGAAAAAAAATTGATTCTCTACGATTACATTCATTTAATTTAAATTTTAAGAGTTTAAAAACTAAAGTATCATACAATATTTCTCGTTTTTTTGAACACTCGCTATTGGGTCACTACATGTAAGGAAACAATTTTCTTCTTTGGTGTTCTCCAAATCCACGTTATCTTTCAATTATAGTGTTCCAATTCGATAAGATGACGTGCTCCCATATTCTTTCAAGTTGTGTCCTTCACTTATTGCCACTCAATAAATTTCCAAAAATATGATTTATTGAAAATTCAGATTTATTTCAGATAAAATTGTCTATCAATTATTTTTACAAATCACATCCCTCTTCTTTTAAAATATACTTAAAAAGCTACACTTTCATACATCATCACTCTTTATGTCATTGACAACGCTTACCATTGTCGATCATCCTTTTATATCAACATTGTCTATCCCATTTCCTCTACATATGTTCTTAATAACAACAATGTGACATTCAAGGAGACTATGTGGCTTTCTAGGATGTCTCAAATACTTTAAAAACCGCATCCGCAGCACGAGTTTTGCTCAACTATATGAGTTCCTTGTCAGGCAAGTATTTATAGATTATCAATTAATTAAGAGTGCATCCATAAGCTTTTGCACTTTTTGGAACCCACTAGTCAAGAATTTGGGATACTTTTCTTATTGCACTTCCTGGGTCCCACAAATCAGGGCGGGTACCGTAACATTTTTCCATCTTAAATAAATTCCGTACACACGCTACATATTTATTTAGAGTTAACTGTTATTTTCGTACATGTGGTTTGGTTTGGTGGAAATGCCACTTCAGTACAAAAAAAAATTGCACCAGTTACGTCCTCAACATTTTTGACACATGTCACTTCAGTCCAAAAAGATAACGCCTTGCGCCAGTTCCATCCTCAACGTTTTTAACTGCGCGTTATCTTTTTGGACTGAAATGACACTTTTCAAAAATGTTGAGGACGGAACTAACGCAAATTTTTTTAGACTGAAGTGGCATTTTCCATCAAACCAAAAGGATGGAACTGCAGTTAACTCATTTATCTTATTCACACACATTATATTTCTACTTAAAAAAAGATTACAGATAACCTATTCAACATGGACGGAACTAACGCAAATTTTTTTAGACTGAAGTGGCATTTTCCATCAAACCAAAAGGATGGAACTGCAGTTAACTCATTTATCTTATTCACACACATTATATTTCTACTTAAAAAAAGATTACAGATAACCTATTCAACATCTACCGCTCAATTGTATAAAACAATATTCAAATGATTCCATGTACAACCGGATATGAAACATAAACGTAGACAAATGCGATACCGACAACTTATCATTAAAACTTTCAATTCATATTTTTTCAAAAAAAAAAAAATTGAAGATACAACTTACAAACCAAAATCATGATCAATATTCAGTCTACCGTTATGTTAACGTAAAGCTCTTCATCCAATCGTTTAAATTCACCAAGAAGAAACCCATTCTCATCAACAATCATCCAACCGTATTTCTCAAACCAATCTTCATCCACCGATCCAAATTCACCACAACCATTCTCAACGACCACCTGCAACTCATGTGTAGTCTGCGATTTATCGGCCGATGTATCGGTCTTGGAACATGGAGATTCAACTTCATCATCATCGGATAGATTTATTACTTCAAGAATCGGATCATATGACCCAACTGAACTCGTGCACTCTTGTTCGGGAATATGGATCTTGTTTGACCCGTTGACTGGACCCGAAACCGGTGTTGTTAGAAGTCTTTTGTATTCTCTGTAGTCAGTAGAAGAAACCTCTGATAATGCTCTCTTCGACATTGTTTTGTTTTGTTGTTGATTGTAGAAACGCATCGAATGGGAAGAATATATTGAGACTTGGGGTCAACCAAAGTATCGTTTCTTTAATGATAACGAATTTTTTATCCTTTCGATTATGAAATATGTGCAAGTTTTACCCCTGAACTTTGCAGTTTGCACTTTCAAGTTGAAACTTGAATCTCGATTAATTCTTATTTGTTAAGGTATTAAATGGATTATTTGTGTGGGTGAGTTTAATAGTACTAATTAATAAGATATATTGTATTAATTATTGTTGAATGTAAAGTATCATGTTTTGAACGTTTTGATTCTTCAAAAGGGTTAGTGATTAGGTTTAGAATGGAATGTGAAATAACATGCAATTAAATGTGGTATGATGTAAGATATAGATATTTAATAACGTGGTTTATTTTGAGGACATTACTAAAAACCCGCGAAGCGAGTTTCTACTTTCTAGATCAATGCAATAATGAAGAAGATGACATATGTTTGTCTCGAATTAACTCGGTAGATATGTAAGTCGGCGTTTGTTTTTGTTAAGTTTGGGATGAGGCTAGAGACGCCGAAAACAACCGGTCAGATTGCATTCCGAGGTTAAAGCTACAGATGACGCACTGGCAATCAAATCAACTCAGATCTATCATTCACAAGCGTGTTTGTATGATACGTGGAGGAATGTATGTATGTATGTATGTATGTAAGCATGTGTGTTGTGGGGTGTGGAGCCATGTCAGCTGGCGGTGTTCGAGAGGGACGCGAGAAGGGTGTGGGGCACATGCGTGAAGGAGGCAACGGGCGCTATGGCGGAGGTGAATGTTAGGGTTGCTGTGGGGTGAGGATGCCAAGAGCTGTAGCCTTCCATTTCAGATTGATGGTCCAGTTACATTAAAAAACCTGAGACACATGTTTAATTTACACATCTCCCAGGACCACAACACATGTTATTATGTTAATGTGTGTGAAAGATGATACCCCAACCCACTGTCTACGTGGCACACTTTTTTTTCTTCACATTCTCACGTTCACCACAAACGCAGTCTAAAAAGAGATGAATCCCATATGAACGGTGAAGAAACACTAGATAAATGGTCGGAACCGAGATATCTAGGGGGTTTGAATCTGCATAAAAAGGCGGGTTTCCTCTCGTCTGATTCGGTTACAATTGATCTCCTTCTCCGATAACTCTGCAAAAAAGAAGCACCGTTAGCCTCGCCAAGGGGAGAAAAGGGTTCTCTCCTTGACCCGACTCCGGTGTGAGAATAAGTATGGGTTATGAAGAAGAAGATGTATTTGAGAAGTGTATGTAACTTGAATTCATACCTGAGTTGTTTCTCATATTTATAGCCGGGAGTCTTTTGGGAGGGAAAACCCGTTAGTGAAAAGTTAACGGAAGATGCTAACCCCGTAAGCGGTTACATTTCCTTCCGTCAAGTCTTCTGGATCTGACGTGAGAGCACATGGATCGTGGCTCAGATCGAAGGCTTGGGATTTGCCACGTGTAAGGTGATCCAGTGGAGATTACTCTCCAATTCCATGCTTTCGTTGTGGTTTCAGGGATGCCTGAGATGGTGACACGTGTCCAGACGGTTATAACCGTCTTGGTGGTGCACGATTGTATTTCTTCTAGAAGATTACTGCTGTAATCTGGTGTGGCACCTTATCGTGTGGAGACAGCTGAATAAATAAATCCCAAGTCTGGGTATTTAAGCGGAAGTGTTTATTTCGGGATTTTCATCCTTTGTTTATGGGAGAAAGCGCAAGGACCTATGATTTCCTTTGGGCGCGCAAGTGTTGATTGTTAACTGTTCTTTAAGTCTTCCTTTTGTGAGACCAGTGCGCGGTCGCGCAAGGTACAAGGCTGAAAAGTAAGGTTGTGGTATGGTCCCAAGCACTTATTATGAGGTTTTTGGGACCTTACCCCTTCAAGTCCCCCCAGTCTAGTGTTGCACTTATGCAAGTAAGTGGAGCACTGGACTTTATAAGAGGGAAAGTTTTTTGGCTCGAAAATGTGGAAACTTCTATGGGAAGATTCATTTTGTTTTCTTGTAACGATTTTTGAAAATCTTTGACATTAAATGAAATTGGTACAGTAAAACTGAGTGACAGGCTGTCACTGTCAGTTGTTCCTTACTGTCCGTGTCTTGCACGCGCGCGTGTAAGCGCGTTGGTGTTGGTTTTCACTCGCTCTGTTGCTTGGGTAACTGTGATATCCGGAAAGGGTGCTATAGCGGTTACCGATGCTATTTATTGCGGTGAGTATATAAGTCTGTTTGAATTGCCCTCTCCCAGTTTAATCATTGCTTTCTTTGAAAACTTTTCCTCTTCCTTTCTTCATAATCCCACCAAAAGTTTATCATTTCTTCCTCTTATGTCAACCGGAGAACACCAAAAAGACTTATCCGAAGAAATGTCCACTGAACTTCCATTGTTAAAGTGGCCCAGGGCGACTTTTGATGGTTTGGTTCGGAATTTCAAATTCTCGGAAAACTGGGGTGCTCTGTACCCTGAAGAGGGGCAGACTGCAGCGGATGCTCCGGCTGGATATATTACCCTGTTTTGGGATTTTTTCTGTGAAGGCAACTTTCGTTTGCCTGCTACTAAATTTTTCCTTGAATTCCTTGAGTACTATAAGTTGCATATCTCCCAACTTCACCCTATTGGCATGGTTAGGGTTCGGCATTTTGAATTTGTGTGTCAGACAACGCATATTGAGCCAACTGTTTCTCGATTTAGGGTTTTTCACCAGATGCACTGTACCCAAGGATTTTACTCGTTCGTTCAGAGGGCGTCTGCAAAGAAGATTCTACAGCAACCCCCAAAATCCTTTCACGATTGGAAACAAAAATTCTTTTTTATCAAGGCTGGAGTGATTCCGGTGAGGATGGTTTTGAGAGGGAAGGAAGATGTTCCGATTGAAACGATTCAGACCCCTGTTGATGAGAACTGGTATCAAGATTTGAAGGATGTTCCCAACATTGCTTTGCCGGAGAAAGCTCTCGTCGGAGCCGGTATGAGTTTGAATTGGAAAATGGAGCGTGACGACAAACCAGTATATACGGAAGATGATCATAGTAAGTTTGGGGTTTTTCCCTCTTTTCTTTTCCTCTTCTTTTTTTTTTTTTTTCTTGACTTGCTATCGTTGCTTGCAGTTGTTTCACTGTATGTTGTTGCCTTTAAGAGGGAAGGCGGAAAAATGGGCACCATCAAGAAGAAACCTGAAGAAGAGCTTTGATACCATAGAATTGTAAAGAACTTTGTTCTTCCACGGGACGCGGATTTGTCTGCTCAACCTGCTGCTGGTGCTGGTAAGCTATATTTGTTTCTGTTTTCCTTTTTGCTCTTGTGGGTAAATTGTTCTTTTGTGCTTTTGTAGGTGAGTTGTTGAATTTGGGCATAGGCCATGAAAGGAAGAAACGCGCAACGACCTCTACCTCTGCGCCGAAGCAGGGTGAGGCTGTTAAAGCTCAAACTTTGAAGACAAAGAATGTTGGAGAGAAGAAAGGTATGCGCCGTTCCTCTGATTCCAGGTGTGATTATGTGGTGGTTTCTGATTCTTTGGAGGGTCTTACCCCTGCAGTAACTGTACGAGAACCGAAACCTGAACCGAGGGATTCTGCTGATATTCCCCCATCCAACCCAAGTGATCCTATTGACTTGGATTCTAGTCCTGAACACTTGGTGCACAGGAAGGCTGGTAAAAGGAAACAAGCTGGCACTGATGTTGAGGGTCAGCCCTCTAAGAAAATTCAGAGGAAGAAAATTACCAGAAAAGGAAATCTTGATGCTTTTATTTCAGAATCTGTTCCTGGTAAGTGTTGCCTTTTCTTGTTTTCTTTATGCACGTTAAATCTTTACAGATTTTCGTTGTTTTTCCAGAGGTTCCTGTTTCCCCTGCTTCCACAGAACTGCAATCTGTGGTGAATGAAAACCTTCCACCCACCCCTCCGCGTGCTTCTGTCGTTGACTAGTTAGAGCCTATGGGGGCTGCTGATGGTGGTGTGGAGAAGACTGTTGAGGCTGAGAAGCCTGTTGATATTGCTACAGAGACTGAAAAAGTTGTTGATCCTGGTGTGATGGATGGTGCTGGTAATCAACAAACCCCTGAATCTGTTGCTCAAGATCTGGGGAAAGAACAAACTGCTGGAAAAACTTCAACTTCTTCCCCTAAACCTTCTGATGCTATGCCCGAGCATGTTGAGAAGGTGACAGTTGAAGGGCAAGGCTCATCTGTTGGTGTTGGTAAACATTCTCCGATCCGTCCAGAAGAAACCTTGGGCGATTATTACTACCGGACTTATATGGAGAAAGATGCCTCTGAACCTCACGCCCTCGTTTGGAATTTAAAGAAAGGTGACACTTTCTCGGATTGGCGCGTGTGCCAAGATTGGTTGCAGGGGATACTTCCGCCTGGAGAGATCAAGTTTCAAGAAGGCCGGTCTTATGAACAAACCTATCAAACTTACCTTGAAGAAACTGCCTCTCATGTGTCTACCACTCACCGCATAGTGCGTGAGTGGTATAGTATGCATAAGGAGCGGGAAACCTTTAAGGTGTCTCAAAAGAAGTTTGCCAAAGATGAGAAGCGTTTGGCTCAGCTGAAGGCTAAATTGGAAGATGATCAGGCCAAGTTTGAAGCTGAGCGCAAGACTGAGGAATGGTCCGTTGCTGGTTGGAAGAGGAAAGCGGAAGCTGAATCTGCTCTCCTTTCCGAGGAACGCAAAAACTGGAGGAAAATTTGCGAAAAAGATAATGTTGAGAAGGCAAACCTCCGCAATATCATTAATAACCTCAAAGCTGAGGTTGAAAAATTGAAGAACCAGGGTGCGGAGGTAGAACAGTTGAAGAAGGAGAAAGCTGATGCAGAAGCTGCTTTACAAGAAGCGCGTTCCCATAGGGAGCGCAGTGAGCAACGAGAGGTACAAGCTTGCGCCACTCTTGCTCTTAGAGATAAAGAGTTAGAAGAACTTACTGCTTTGCTTTCTGGTCAGGAAAAACTTAAAAAGGATCTGGAGCTTGCGCACTCTGAAAAGGCTGAAACCTCTCGCCGTTTAGCCGAAACTGAAGAAAAATTGGAAAATCTGAAACGGCGCGGGCTACGGCGGAGAGCGAGCTTGAACCTTTGAAGAGTGATATGGCGTGGTTAAAAGATCGTGGAATTGCTTGTGTAAGTTGTTTGTTCCTTTTTTGTTGTGGAACTGTTTATGCGCTTTCTCGTTATTTACCTTTTCCTATTTCCGCAGGTTGCTGAGTCAGTGCTAAATTCTGAAGAGTTGGATAAAACTGTTGGTCGGTTAGTTGTTGCCGCGCGTAAAGATGGGTATGCCCAAGGATATGCAGAGTGCTCTCAGCATGTAAATAGCGCTTTGAAGGTGGATTGGGATATCAGCAAATCCGCTACTTACGGCGTAGACACTAATGCTGCGCTTGCTGCTTTAAAAGCAGAATTTAACAACTTGCAACTTCCGGTTATGGACCTGATAAACGTGGCGCTGCAATCGGACGATCATGTAGCGCAATTAAAAGAAATCTTTCCGGATGAGGGTGAAGATTTAGCGTAGATTGAAATTGTATCGAACAATTTCCTTTGTAATATTTGGGATGAGTATCCCTTTCTTTGATGATGTGCTGCTGCGCAAGTAATTGAAACACTGACGTGTTTGATAGTTGTTTAGGCGTATTTGTACGCCAAGGATAATATGTTTGTTTTTCATTTTACAATATTTTGCATGCGTACGATTACTTTTATTGAGTAAGGCGAATAAAGTTAGTATAAAGCTCATGTGTGAACGTATGGTCGTTTGTGACATGATCACTGACCGTTCATGAACCTTGTTTTGTAACTACCATAATGTTTTTGCGCTTACTAAAAGAAATTGCGTGCACTTTGTAAGAAAAACACAGAAATAATACAAACTTTGCGATTTTATTTAGGGATAGAGCACAGAGGCTTTTTACAAAGTTTGCTGATATAATTATATGAAACTTAACTTACTCTCTAAGATTTCCGCTTTGCTTGATAGATCGTGTTTTCCTGTGGGAAATTCATAGAGTTGCCTCTTAAGTTTTTGCCCTTTTGCTTGGGCCCTCCTCTCCCCGAGTAATCTGCTTTATCTCTTTGCGCACATTTTGGAGTAAATGTGTGAGTTCGCCGCTTTTGAGGGCTTTCTCTATTTCTGTGCGTAGAGAGATGCAGTTGTTAGTGGTATGCCCGTTGTCTTTGTGATACTCGCAGTATTGTGCCGGGTCTTGTCCACGCTTATTTTTCATGGGGATCGGAGGTTTGAATTGATAGTCTTCAGTACTCAAAACTTCCGCCGGGGTCTTTATTAGGGGAGTCCACTGCCTCTCCCTATTCTCCTGTTTGTTCTCCCTTTGCGCGGTGAGTTTGTTGATCGTTGCGCGAGCATCTTCAGACGAACGACTTCCTGATCCAGACTCACGCCATGATTTCTTAAATCTTCTTTCGCCGGTTGAGCTTAAGTCTGCAGGCCTATTATGTGGTGGCGGTGGCCTATTTGTGGTAAGGTTCTTTTCAGTTTGCGCGTAAACCTTGGCCGCCGCCATTATCTTCTCCCAACTTTTTGGAAGGCCCTCTGTTCCAGATAAGACTTTAATCATGTCATCGCATCTAACCGCGTACTTGAATTGAGCGCGGATTAGTTTCTCATGAACTCCGCCAATCTCCAATACCTCTTTATTGTATCTGGTGATGAAATCCTCCAGATTTTCGTCATCTCGGCGCCAAATGTTCACGACGTCCGATGTATTGCGAATGGAACGCCGTTGTTGGCTAAAATGTGTTAAAAACTTTTTGTGCAGGTCTTTCCAAGATTCGATCTATCCAATTGGTAGGTTATCGAACCAGATTCGCGCTGGGCCGGTCAAGGTCTGTACGAACAGATGGCACCATAGTGGGAGGGTCCAACCCCCAACCAGACCTGCGCTGGTAAACACTCTCAAGTGGTCATCGGGGTCTGTCAGCCCATTAAACTTACCTATGTTGGATGGTAGTTTAGCTTTCTCAAGCGGAGCTAAAGCAATTTCCATGATGAACTTTGAATTTTCCGCTGCTTCCGCAGGGCGGTAAATCAAGTCATAATTGTGTTCTGCCTCAGGGTTATAAACCGCACGAGGCCTGCATTTATTGTAATTTGGCTGCAATCGATTGAATACACTGGTGTTTGCACTTAAACGGTATGTTAGATCGGATTCATCGGTGTGGGTGTTCCGTTGGGAACCCAACCTATCATGAACCGATTGTCTTCGGTGAAGGTGTGGTTCACCATGGTGTTCTCTCTGGTAACTTCCTGACTAAGTGTACTCACGTTTTGATGTGGATCTGGCATGACCTTCTGTATTCTCGTAAGTTGACTCTTCCCGTTGAGAAGCGTTAGCACGGGATCCTGGTCTCCGTGACTGAGTTAAGGGAGCAGTCTGAGCACACAGCTGTGTGTATACTGCGTTTAGTGCCCCTTGAGACCTAATGTACCAGGAAATTGGAGTTTCTCCTGGTGGCAGAATTGATTGAGCAGGGTTTGCTGGTAACACTCCTGGAGTGACAGGGTCATTTGCTCGATTGGATTGAACCTCGTTGTCATCCGAGGCATCTTCTGGGATTCCTTCTACTTGAAAATTGTTTCCGACGTTCGGTCGAGGACCGGTTTGCCGATGAGATGATGAATTTTCTGCCATGTTAAAGTAGAGAATGAAAAGAACTGAATCGAAACGAGATGAAAACTGATAAGACAGGGGAATCGGTGGGCGCCAATGAAGAAACACTAGATAAATGGTCGGAACCGAGATATCTAGGGGGTTTGAATCTGCATAAAAAAGTGGGTTTCCTCTCGTCTGAATCGGTTACAATTGATCTCCTTCTCCAATAACTCTGCAAAAAAGAAGCACTGTTAGCCTCGCCAAGGGGAGAAAAGGGTTCTCTCCTTGACCCGACTCCGGTGTGAGAATAAGTATGGGTTATGAAGAAGAAGATGTATTTGAGAAGTTTATGTAACTTGAATTCATACCTGGGTTGTTTCTCATATTTATAGCCGGGAGTCTTTTGGGCGGGAAAACCCGTTAGTGAAAAGTTAACGGAAGATGCTAACCCCGTAAGCGGTTACATTTCCTTCCGTCAAGTCTTCTGGATCTGACGTGAGAGCACACGGATCGTGGCTCAGATCGAAGGCTGGGGATTTTCCACGTGTAAGGTGATCCAGTGGAGATTACTCTCCAATTACATGCTTTCGTTGTGGTTTCAGGGATGCCTGAGATGGTGACACGTGTCCAGATGGTTATAACCGTCTTGGTGGTGCACGATTGTATTTCTTCTAGAAGATTACTGCTGTAATCTGGTGTGGCACCTTATCGTGTGGAGACAGCTGAATAAATAAATCCCAAGTCTGGGTATTTAAGCGGAAGTGTTTATTTCGGGATTTTCATCCTTTGTTTATGGGAGAAAGCGCAAGGACCAATGATTTCCTTTGGGCGCGCAAGTGTTGATTGTTGACTGTTCTTTAAGTCTTCCTTTTGTGAGACCAGTGCGCGGCCGCGCAAGGTACAAGGCTGAAAAGTAAGGTTGTGGTATGGTCCCAAGCACTTATTATGAGGTTTTTGGGACCTTACCCCTTCAAATGGTGAAGGTAGGATGGAACCCTCTGCAAAGAGACAGGTTGAATTCCTTTATATAGGGATAAATTAAGGATAACCCCATTATGCTAATTTTAGTTATGGCCGAATCTTATACGCGATATGTCTTTAGTGGATGCAACTACTGATGAAGCAGTGTTAATCAAGAGAGGTTAATTCACTAGTCTCGTCAAGTAGGGTTAATCCCTTCTTTCCAAGGATCGGTGGCTGGATCGTCCGCTGATCTGTCTCCTGCACAAGGAAAACACACCGTGACTCGTAACAAGGAGGAATGGGTGGGGGTGCTCCTTGTTACCACTCTCTGGCATGTGAATCAGTAATTTGCTTGGGAAGCAAAGTGTGTGATCGTAGTAGTAGTGAAGAGAGTTGATAAACGATACCTCAAACCTGGTCCGGGATGGGTATATATAGCCGAGGAGTAAAGGAGGGTAATTGAGTGGCTAGACTGACAACGCGCCGCCCTTATGCAGGTGTGTCAGGCTTGTCGGTTGTGGAGGTGAAGCCACGTCCTACTGCGGTGTCAGTATGTTGCTTACGTATGGGCTGACAGGCGACTGTCATTGGTGCCACTTGCTCTGTGGCGTCAGTCCCCACTTGCCTCGTGGGCAGGATACGGTGCCGCGCCGCATCGCTGCTCACGGTAAGTGCTGTTGTTTCCGCGTTCTTGCTCTGGCCAAGACATGTGCGGGATGCGATGCTAGGCCGCATCACCACTTGTGGTGACTGTTGCTGTTGTCCAGATCCCTTGTTGTGACGAAAATGTTCATAGGATGCGGTGCTAGCCGCATCGCTACGTGTACACCCATTTTCATACACAAGGTAAGTCTTCTCATCCCTTAACCGATTGGATTCGAATGTTGTGTTCGCGCGTGCCCGCACGGACACAGATAAGTTCTTGTCGGTGGGGGTTTCTTGATAAGGGTAATGGTCACTCGCAGCCATGCCGGTGCGAGATCTGAGACCATACCCCTTCAACTACCTATGCACAACGTTACAAAATGAAAAGTTAATACCCTAGAATGTAATTTTAAACTATTAGTACCTAAGTATGTTACTTTATGCAAACCAAAGGGACTACCTATGTAATTAACTCTAATCTCTTTATCTTATTTTTCAATTTCTTTTTCCTATTAAACAATAGTTTAACTAAATATAATTTAGATTAAGATAATAACTTTTTTATCAAACTTTGAATTAATAATAATATATAATTTGTATTTTCTCCTTTTCTGTATGAGACAGAACACTACTAGAAAACTAGGCAATTGCAACCAAAATTTGTGACATGCATAAGGCGGTGGCAAAATTAGCGACCAGTTTGCGACCAACATCAAAACAATCGCAAAATCAAAGACCAACCCACATTCGGTAGCAAAACGGTCTCAAATTTTGCAACCGCAATTTTCCGGTCGCAAATAGTTGAATGGTGGTCGGAAAACGGTCGCAAATATGAGAAAAATGTAAAAAAGCAAAAGTTGTGACCGCCTAAAGCGGTCGCAAATACAAGAAATATATAAAAAACAAAAGTTGCGACTATCTAAAGTGGTCGCAAATACGAGAATATCTAAAAATAAAAAAGTAAAAGTTGCAAAGAAATATATAAAAAACAAAAGTTACTTTTGCCAAACTCCTCCGTCCGTTGCACTCTTCTTCTTCAGTGCGTCTCTTCCACCACCTAGGGTTTCATTTTTTCATCTGATCCACAATTTTACCACCACAAATCCTCTCAATTTCTTCTGATATATCTCTCTCTCATCCAATTCACACCACTGGATCCACCAATTGCTTCAATTTCGCTCCGATTACACCTCAGGATCCGATTCCGGCCGAGCATTTTCATTCTCCGAGGATAATGATCGATTACTGTCCTCAACTTCCTCTTCTTCGTCGGAAATGATGACGGAGATGATAAAGTCATGTTAATCGATCCGAGTTGCAGTAGTGTTTGTGATTATAATAGTTTCGGATGTTTATCACCTTTATCTAGGTTTCGGATGGGCGTTTTGAACAGTTACGATGTTTGGAGCCGTCCTCCGTGGATGAACGCCGTGTGCGGTTGCTCCGGCAGATGTCAAATTTGGTAAGTATGACTCACCGGATCAGTTAGAGGTTTCGGTCTGGTATAATTAGATCTAAATCAGCCAATAGTAGTGAACAGTATAATATTAGTTCTAGTTTTAATTTGTGTCATGAAAGTCGTTTTATGAATGCTGATGCCTCTGTTGTTAATCACTTAGAAAAAAAGTTTATTTGAGAACGGTGAAGGCTTTGAGGAAGAAGACGATTGAAACCTGTTTGAAAGTGAACAATGAACATTCTGTCATGCTTTGTTTTCCGCAGAGCTTGACGGATGCTAGACGAATGAAATCTGAGGTTTACGAAGGGTTTCGCATGTCTATTGTGATGAATTGTCTCATGTTACTTTCTAAACACTAATTTTTCTTTAACTTTGGTGTGAATCTGTGAGTATATATATGCGATTGTTTTAAATTAGGTTGATTGTTTAGTGATATTTTGATTTTTTTCTTCATTTTTGTGGATGATTACTGTTGTGATTAGAAAATAAGTATGATAATTAGGTCATTAGATATGGAACCATGAAAGGATGAGATATTTTGTTACATTATGATAACTGTAGTATTAAAAAAATTATTATCTAGTTTTAGTAAAGAAGACGTGTTCATTGAAAACATCATTTCAATAGATAGTTTCATCATGAGATACCTTCAATTGCTGAAAATTTATAAACACATAAGTTATCTTGGTTAAACTATGTAATTAGCACTTTATTGCTCAAAAGAGATATGTCACTGATGTTGTCTGGGCTATCTAATCTTTTCTCTTGAAGTTAGTTTCTTTTGCTCTTATTTCTGTCGACCCAAACCTGTTTCGAAAGGCAAACCATACAGAATTTAATCAGTTTGAAATATGGGTTCAATGTATTATTTAACTACTGGTTATCCCAAACCGGTTTCAAAACTGTATTCAATGTATATATGCTCAAACTAGTTTCAAACCAGAGGATCGGACCGGATTCGAACCAGCTTCAGATCAGTTTATTGGTTTAGTATCCGGTTTCAGATTCGGACCCGGATCCTGTTTGGTTGTGCACCTCTAATTTGAGTTATGATCTTAAAAAAAAAAGAAAAAAAACTCTTAAACCATTTGAGCCAGGCCGTTAACTAAACCAGTTGGGCAAAGCCCAAAAAAACTGAAACCAATCTCCGAAGCCCAAACTTGATGGGCCCACGTTTAATTTTCTTTTGCAGAAAGCGATTCTTCCAAAAATTTCATGAGTTGGAATCTGTCAAGTTTCAATGATGTTAAAAGTCAACGAATTATTTAAGAAAAGGTTGATTCCTGGTTGTGGTTGTTAATCAAGAAGTATTTATATAACTGTCGGAAGTCTGTTTCTGTATTTTTCCGACGGTGAGTAATCTCTGTCTCGTTTCATGATGTTTTTAGTTGTTTGTGGTTGTTATTGCTTATTTGCTGCTAGTTGTTTATATGATTTGGTGATTGATCATAGTGATTGATTGTGTTAAAGGTATGGATTTGAATTATTTATTAAGACTTGAAATTATTTTGGTTGTCTTTGATCTTTCATGTTTTATTAGGTTTGAGCTTTCATGTTTAAGTGGTGAATTAGGGCTAGCTAGCTATCTACCATCTATAATCTAACTGAATCATACTTGAACTAGATGAGTGAATTTCTCACACAATTCCTTGGTTTGAGTTTAGTCTAAACGGGTCACAAGTTTACTTGAGGGTCGTTTGGGTAGACCCGTTTGGTTTCAATATGTTTTACATCAACACTTAATCTGATTGAATGTTTTGTGCCAAAATTAGAAGGATAAAAGAGAAAGAAGTATCTGATTTGGCGATTTCGAGTGCAAGATATGCTTTGACTTGGCCCAAGACCAAATTTGCTGGCCCTGCCTTTACAAATGGCTTCACCTACATTCACATTCTCAAGAATACCCTGTTTGTAAAGCCCAAATTGAAGAAGGAAAGTTAGTCCCTTTATACGGTAGAGGAAAGGACTCAACCACTCGAAGATCAAGACCCGTTCCTGATGACGAAATCCCAAATTTGGAACTGTCAGGAAATTACGAGAGAAAACATTACGTGGAATGACACGAGACGGTGTGAACGATGCACCCACACTAAAACGGGCCGACATTGGTATTGCGGTTGCTGATGCAAATGATGCAGCCCGTGGTGCATTCAATATTGTGTTAACCGAGCCTTGGCTGAGTGTAATTGTTAGTGCAGTTTTGACCAGTCACGCCTTCTATTAAAGGATGAAAAACTACACCATTTATTATGTCTCAATCACCATCCGTATTGTGTATAATCATTTTCTTTCTATAAATGGCAGTATATTCATTATTAGTATCTCATATTTTTTCTTGTTACTATTTTTTTTTTCAGGTGTAAGGCAAAAGGAATTAGAATACACTTTGGTGACCTAGCTTATGTGTCATGTGAAGCCAGGAAGTTAATTCTTATCCTTGAAAAGGAATTTTCAGGTTCCTGGTCAATGTTTAACAAACATGTGAGTTATCGTTAATCTAACAATTTATTTTTGTGACTTTTTTTCCTTTCCTCCTATATGATACTTGAATGGTTGCTTTTGACCTTTCGTTACCAGTCTTGAAGAGTTGCAAGTCAACTACAATAATGAGCGGTCTAGGTTTGTTGGTATACATATTTATTTATTTATTTCAGTGGCTTAATGTCTCTTGTTGTTCATCTTGTTCTAGGCTGGACCTGGAATGCAGAACGTATGTGCACTTTACAAGCTAACAGAGCAGCCACCAGATGCATTGTTCTTGCATCTAATTTAAATCCTAATGTACTTTCTCTCTCTCTCTCACACACACACACACATACAAGCACACTTAAGAAGGATTCTGTTTGTTTTATATGGTTATGTTCATGGTTGATATGATTAGAGGATAGACGAGGACAAGCTTTTCAACTTGATATTATTATATGAGATCTTAGAGTTGGAATATCATAGCACCCTAGTTGTAATTAGAAAAGTATTTAAGTTTATTTTTGATTTCTCTTCTGGCTAAACTTGAAAAATATATGATAAATTCCATTTTCTCATAATTACATTTTCATTCTAATAGGAAAAATACGAGGGGTATCTTGTGGAGAAGTTTGGGGAAGAATGTAGCCTGCAACCAAAATTTGACCAAGGCTTATGGTTCCGAGCTGCCGGAGAAAGAAAGAGGCAAAGTGTACGGGTTAGGCAATCTTGGTGACCCTTTTGAACGGAATTATTGTGGGGTTGGTGATGGAAAAAGAAAAAAAGATAAGGCGGAGAAAGAGGCTATGAACAAAAGGATGACAAAACATTGAAGCGATGCTAAAAGTTAGGTTTCAAAACATCTAATCATAGGGTTAGCTTATAAATACTTTATTTTGAGGATGTGTATTATTGTATTTGAAGTTGAAGTTGAAGTTGAAGTTGATGTTTTGTATAATTTTGAAAATTCAATAAACGTTTAAATTTTTAAAAAATATTGACGTTATAAGCAGGTACAATAGAAAATGACTAAAAATGCTAAAAAATCAATTTTGCGACTGCAAGAATGGTTGCAAGTTTGTAAAAGGCAGGACGTCGCAAAACAGTCGCAGGTTTGTAAACAACATGTGGTCGCAAGATTGTCGCAACATGACCATCGCAAATAAATTCACACAAACCATAAGCGGTTGCAATATTTGCAACTGATATTATGGTCGCAGACCTCAGTCGCAAAAATGTAGTTGCGGTTGCAGCTAGGTCGCAATAGGGCAATTGCGACGTGTGTTTTTCCAACCACATGTATAGTCACAAACCAGTCGCAACATGGCAATTGTGACCGTTTTGCGACCGTAAATGCGGCCGCAAAAGCCTATTTTTCTAGTAGTGTGCATACTGATGTGTGTGAGGGTATATACAAAATATTGTATCTTACACAATCAAGTTTTAAAGTGGAATTACTATGCTAAACTACACAACACGGCAAGTGTAATGGTTGTAGTGTCGTACATAAGGTAAGACCAAGCGAGTATCAATCCGTGGACACTGATATGCAACCCTTGGTACTAAACCTTTGTTGGATTCTAGTCTAAGTAAATAAGCATGATTTCTACTAAACTAACAACTAACGAAAAGCAATAAGCAAGTACCCTTGTAATAAAAAAAAACAACAAAAATTAAAGGATAACATACATACATACATACATACATACATGCAAACAAAAAATTGAAGATTCAAAGTACCATGCTGATTATTCTTAGGTTAGATGAGTTTAATGAAAAGAAACTCCGAACAACTGATTCGTTCATGATGGGTGTTGAAACCCCTCAACGATGAAACAATTGTTGGGAGAGTTAGCTCTGGATAGTAATGTGACCGTGGTTAGAATGAGACCGATTGTTGGCCAGAGAAACAAGATCTACTGGAGAAGAAAGGGACGATGGGTTGTTCGGTTGACTTATGATGATGTACATCAAATTTTTTTTTTGTATTTAAAAGAGTCCCACAAGTTAATGTGTTTTTAACTTCCTTAATTTTAAGAAGGTTATTTTGGTCATTTTAGAAAATCCAACTCCAAAAACTAACGGCCATTCACCTTAAGGATCACCATTGTTACATTTGTGGGAATCATAGGGTGAAAATATGAAATTTTAGAAAAATGAAGATTGTAGGTAAATATGGAAACCCCGGGGAGCATCTAGGTAATTTACTCCAACAACAAATTGTAAATGTCTTGAATAGACAAAACAAAGCCTAGAATAGTAGATAAATCAATATATGAGAATTGGAAAAATAAATTAAATAAATAGGAATAGAAATTCGGTCCAACCATTCATATAGTTCGTTGGTTCAACTGATCAGCGTCATTACCTGTCAACACAAATAAAGACGATTTAAGAGTATCGAATCAAACTAATTGTTAAGAGGATTCTCTAATTAGACAGGGTTAATCTGATTATGACAATATTGCTTTTAAATGTTTGAGAATGATTATTATAATAAAAAAAAAATGGTTTTGATTTGTTCAATATTTTTATCATCATTAAGTTTTAGACCAACACTAATCATCAATTTTGTTTACTTGCATTTGACAATATTATGTATCAATCAATCATTTTAGTTTTTTTATACTTTATTATGGGACATTTTACTTGTAGCAAAGAAATATATATGGAATGACATCAACTCATACTTTTGAAAATGAAGAGTTAATAATTTGAATTATTTCTTGGCATTTATTTTGCCAATCTTGTTTCTAATTAAAATAATCAGGACCAAACTTGAAAGGTTAAGATAAGAGAATCCAGATTCTTATTTAATTATACATTTATACACATTAACTTATGAGCAATTTTTATTATTTTTTCTAATTCGTTATGATAATAAAAAGAGGATGATACGTGGGATGCATGATACAAAATAAAATCTTTTTGTATATTTTGCTTTCGTCCGCTTTCAAGTTATAGGCCCCGGCTATCATTCACTATGTGTATATGATATTGTTAACCATAAGGATTCCTGTATGCTTCGCTGCGGTCTTTGGGCATTTCGGTCTGATTTGTTACAATATCAGTACTATACCGTCACTCGGCATAGTAATCATTTCCAATTGACGCATTTCTTAAATCGATTGAAAACCCATAAAAAACGAATACCCGTACCGGTACCGTTGTTGTTTGGTCGGTATCTGTCCGTTATGATACCGGTACAGGCACTCGATACATCTTATGATACCAAAAATATGATTATTACTTTGTGTTCAATTATTTTATGTCGCCACGTGAAGAATTCTATAAAAACGAATACGGTACCATTACCAATGTTGTTTGGTCGGTATATGTTTAGTTTGTGATGATAAAAAAATCAATATATATGACTCGTTCGAATACCGATGTTGTTTGGTCGGTATATGTTCAGTTTGTGATGATAAATGAAATCAACTATATATGACTCGTTTGAATAACGATGTTGTTTGGTCGGTATATATTTGGTTGTGATGATAAAAAAATCAACTATATATGACCCATTTAAGTAGAACTTTTATCGAATCGTACATAATAATAGGCAGATGATGACGTTAATAATACAAAACTATTCCGCTGTTATACGATACCGGTACCGATGTTGTTCAGACAGTATCAGTAATAATAAAGAAAATCAATAAAAGTTAAAATTGAAGAAATATATTTAAGGTTAAAAGTAAATATAATAATAATCTATTGTAATATTTAAATAAAAAAATATGAAAAACTATAGATATTATTATAAAAATAAAATTACTATTCATGGAAAAGAAAACGCTATAAATTAACAACATTGTGATGCATAGAATAGTTGTACTCTTTGCTTCGGGAGGTTTTCAAAAAAAGTTTGATATAATTACAATTTTAATCTAAAACTATTTTGGTTTTTTTTACTTTTAACCCCAAAGCTTTTTGTCTTTGTCAATTTAACCTTATAACCTTTTTACTTTCAACTTTGGAACCCTACACTCTTCATATTTCACAAAAAATCCGTTTTACGTTTTGTTCTAAATTTTGCGATTTAACACAACGCAACGTTTATGTGTAGTTCAACGTTTTAACATTTTGTTTTACGCTTCGTTCTAAATTTTGCGAGTTAACATTACGCAACGTGCATGTGTGGTTCAACGTTTTTATGGTCGTCTAATTTTTCCCGCTTGATAGGTTCATCGTGACGCACGGGTTCTAAATCAACTTAGTTATTATTTTATATGTTTTATGTTTCGGTTTAATTTCTCCGCATTAACACGTCACAACTTCAGTGTTGGTGATCGTTGGCGGTGTTGTGGCCTTGGTGCTTTTTGTCACGGTTTTACACCCCCACCGCAACACATGGGATTAATACTAGTTATTATTATTATAAAAATCAAACTATTATCATATTGACTTTCAAATTATATATACTAGTGGGATTCTCGCGCGCTTCGCTACGGACCTTTGGTCATTATCAATCGGTCTGGTTCATTATGTAGGAAGTCCGTGGTATAATTTTTACTTTTATTTCATGAACCCGGTTCATATTATTTATGTGTTTATTTCGTACAAGGATTAGTCAAAACACTTTTGACAAATAAAAATACATGTATATATATGTCATTCAAAATAAACTTTAACTAGTTAAAACTATATATACATTTTTAAGCAACGGAAGCGTGTGTAACAAAATTAACATGAACACTTTTATACCAAGGAATACCCGTAATGGAACAAGGTCACCGACATGCAAACACGAAATATAAACACAAACCATAGGGGGTTTTAGATATACCTTCGGTTAGTAATAAATCGGTTGAGACACCGAGGTTCAATGAACAAGTGCTAGTTACGAACCAACGAGACGCGAGTGTGGGCCGTGTAACGGCGGCGGCGGTTGCCGGCGGTACAGGCGGCGAGCAGCGGCTGCGGCAGCGGGGCGGAGCAGGTGGCGGCGTTGGTGGCAGCGTCGGGCTGCCGATGGTGGCAGTGGTTGTGGTTGTGAGTATTGAGAGTGTTTTTTCCAAGTTCTTCTTCAACACAAATGCAAGACCCAATCCCAATTTAAATAAGACATGGAGCTTTATGCATGTGCAACACTTGGAGGTCATGCATGAGAAGTTGGACACTTGTTGAGAGGTTTATGCATATGCAACAAGTGGCATAGCACGGGTGTATGTGCGACAAATGGCGAGATGATTATACCCGTCTCACCCGGTCCATGTACCCGTCTCTCAGTCAATACCCGCGTATCGTTCGTAATTACTAGTTAAATTAGTTAAGTGGATTTTGTAGGACCGGGTTCCGTGACCGAAACCGTGATTCGTGTGATTATGTTCATACACGGGAAGATTAGAGATGATAAACAAACAACTTTGTATTAATCCGGTAGTAAAACATTACAAATCGGCCCGATTACAAGATAACCGAACTAATACCAAAGAAGTATACATCCGGGGAGAGACCAAGTGGTGATCTCTCCCGGTGAGGTCTCAAACCTCCTCCAACCTCCTTTTTTTTGCAAATGACAAAGTGTTGGTATTTATACCCAACACAGGTTGTAAGGTCGAAGGATCTAACAGACCGATCGATAGATCATCTGTCGATCACCAAGCCATCGAAGGATCCACATATACTTCGAAGGATGGCATATCCTTCAAAGTCCATGATATCTTTCGAGCTCATCGAAGGAGATACACTATCCTTCGATGCCTTATCCTTCGACACAAAACATTTGTCTAGCAAAACCCACACGGTCAACCGAATAACCCTCTCGTTTGACCACTTCAAACGAGCGGGTCTATACACGTTCGATAGACCGTTTCACTAACTATTACAAATTCAGCGTAAAATAATAACTAATCTATTCGACAAGCATCGGACACAAAATCTGAATCAACAAATTCCCCCTTGTCCGTTGCTGTCGAATGCTGAAAATGCAACTGCAATCGATCTTCAGTCAAGTATTCATCTTCTCTGTGTTAACAAATTCCCCCTTGACCGATGATCCAGGTAAGTAGTATCTTGACGCTCCTTGTATAATATTTCCCCCTTAAAGTACGCGTATCCGTGTTGGGTGTTGTGCAATTTCCTCAATTGACCGATCTTCCGCTGATCTTCCAATACTCCAACCGGCATTTGATAAGGGTTCCAATCTTTAAGAACTGCATCAAGTCTTGATCTTGTCATAAGAACTCTATTTCATACAAGCATACTACATTGATAGAGATTTCTGGTGAACTGTCTTCTGTAAACCGTCTTTGTGGAATCGACCAAGTAATGCACTTTAATCTTCAGCATCAACACTCAGGAAAGTCAGCTAGACCAAGTGTATCCCTTGCAAGCTCAACCAGCATGCTTAGTTGAACTACATCCAGATCTCATTGTCTCGCCTTTGTGAAGTTGACCACGTAATGCACTACGGATCTTCAGCATCAGTACTCAGGAAGTCAGCTAGACCAAGTACATCGTTTGCAAACTCAACGAATTGAGTTACCCCCAGATCCCTGTAAAATCCCAAAGAAACATCAAACCCAAAACCGAATCCTGCAGGTCTTCAGCCTTGAACTATCAGCTTTCATTAAGATTCCCCAGGTCTTCAGTGAACAGCGCTTTTGTAACTACTGTAGACTTTAGAAACCTGTATTTTTCCGTGCAAAACCCTTCACGCTGGCTGGAGAATTAATTAAAATCCTCAAATATATGTATGTGCAAAACATTCCACGCCGAACCGATTGTATCACCAGAAAATCACAAACTCTACCACCTGTGATTGCGTTTAGAAATTTACCGAAGAAATTCATCATACGTTTTATTCCCCCATTTCTTTGGTAAAATCTCTAAACCTTAACAGATTCTCTCCACTTCAAAGAAACTGTCGTCAAATGTTCACCAATTCCCTCCACTAAGCGGAACTGTCGTCAATCTTCATTGAATGTTCTCGGTTCCGAAAAATCACGAAAACGACTTTCTTCTTTGCATATTCTAGTTGAATAAGAACGTCCCCTAGTACCCCGTAGGATCCGACTTGTATCCCTCCAAAGACTTTGTGAACTCGTTAGGACCGGTATTGACATTCTAGGTTCATTCATTCGTTACCAAATGCGAGAATATGACAATAAACAAAAAATTTCTTCGTTGCATATTCTAGTTGATAAAGAAATTTCGCCTAGTACCCCGTAGGATCCGACTTGTATCCCTCCAAAGACTTTGTGAACTCGTTAGGACCGGTATTGACATTCTAGGTTCATACGTTCGTCTTCAAATGCGAGAATATGACAATAAACAAAATGCTTTCGAACATTTACGAATAACCGGTAACAATCATAAACATTGACGTGCGGAAGTGAACATACCATTTTGTTTTTGGCCCATAATAGTCGCGTCACCATTTTTGACATTTGCAGCGGTAACCGCGACTACCCCACATTTTTCAAACTATCAAGTTTTCACCATCTCTTGTTTTCATCATGCCGCAACATCCCGAAAATTGCTGAAATCAAACATTCAGCCGACAACATCTTCTAATTTTCGAAATCCAGCAACAAACCTGCGATACCCAGCAACAATCGAGTCGAAAGATATCCTTCGAGGATCAGACTTTTCGAAAGATGGATCAGGTCGAAAGATATCCTTCGAGGATCATCTTTCGAAATTGTTGAGGGTTCCCACAAATATCAGGTATCTTTCGATCTTGTTGAGGGTTCCCACAAATATCTGGTATCTTTCGAAGATGGATCAGGTCGAAAGATATCCTTCGAGGATCATCTTTCGAAGTTGTTGAGGATTCCCACAAATATCTGGTATCTTTCGATCCAGATCTGCATCCTTCGACCCAAGGTCTCATCTTTCGAGCACCTTTTTCATCTTTCGGGTCTTCAAGCAGCCACCAAGAACATCAAGAACACAGCGACTGTTCTTATGCAGATTTGACGAAAACACTTTGTATACAATTTTTGATGATGATAACTTGAATATTTAGGTGAAAAACATAAAACCCAACACTCGTTTCAGCACAGATCTGAATATTCGGGTCCAGATCTGAGTTTTTCTCATTTTCACCCAACTTTTCTTCTTGAACAAAAATCACGAAAATCACAGATCTAGAGCACATGTGATTTAGTAAACGGTTAGATTTACTAAATCGGGCACCATGGCTCTGATACCAATTGTAGGACCGGGTTTCGTGACCGAAACCGTGATTCGTGTGATTATGTTCATACACAGGAAGATTAGAGATGATAAACAAACAACTTTGTATTAATCCGGTAGTAAAACATTACAAATCGGCCCGATTACAAGATAACCGAACTAATACCAAAGAAGTATACATCCGGGGAGAGACCAAGTGGTGATCTCTCCCGGTGAGGTCTCAAACCTCCTCCAACCTCCTTTTTTTTGCAAATGACAAAGTGTTGGTATTTATACCCAACACAGGTTGTAAGGTCGAAGGATCTAACAGACCGATCGATAGATCATCTGTCGATCACCAAGCCATCGAAGGATCCACATATACTTCGAAGGATGGCATATCCTTCGAAGTCCATGATATCTTTCGAGCTCATCGAAGGAGATACACTATCCTTCGATGCCTTATCCTTCGACACAAAACATTTGTCTAGCAAAACCCACACGGTCAACCGAATAACCCTCTCGTTTGACCACTTCAAACGAGCGGGTCTATACACGTTCGATAGACCGTTTCACTAACTATTACAAATTCAGCGTAAAATAATAACTAATCTATTCGACAAGCATCGGACACAAAATCTGCATCAACGGATTTTAGTTCGTTGACCACGGTGTAACTCTTACGGGTCAAGACCCGGTCGACAGCGTTGACTTATCAAACCAGACATAAATATCCAACAGCTCTCACTTGGACGGTCTCTGATAAGATCTCAACGCAGACAGCCAGCGGTGCTCTAGCTACACATAGCTGTCCCCAACAGGTCATGACACTTTAAAGTCACTAACCAAGGTATCTTCCCTTTAGCAACGGCTTGCTACTTGAAGATAATAGACTTATGGCAATCGTTTTCATCTATCCCTTCTGTAAAAGACATCAATTGAACAATGAGACATGGATCAGGTTTAATCTCATATGGCGTTCAATCATTATCGTTCTCGTTCGCAGAATCAAAGTGGTCCAATCAAACACACAGTAAGTTTGGGTAAGGCCTTACACTTCACCAGTTTGAATCAACGAGGGCGCCCGATGTCTAACTATTACATATAATGTAAGAGTACAAAATTCCATCTTGACTACATACAATTCCCACTGAACTTCAGAACCACTCCCAACCAATGCCTTTATGACTGGCAGTTACACGACAGCGGTTGACACTGATAAAAAAATAGTCTTTAGTAAACGAAAGTTCTAGTATGTATCTCAGGTCAGAGGATACTAAATGAGTATGCTTAGATAAAAAACATCTTATGACTAAGATCCATGAAGATGATTTGATGCGAGTTACATCCAGCGTCATTCACAATGAGGCCTGTGAATTTGGAAGTCAACTCCTTGAGTCCAAAATCAGAATAGTCTTAATTCAGAGTCGTTCCCACGAGTCTGACCGACTACGGATAATTTAGAATACAAGATTCATGGATTAAACGAATCAAATTCGAACACAGTTGTAGGATTCAAGAATTGCATTTAACTAGTAAATCAAAATGAATACAGGAATACAACTGTTTGATGTTCGTACATCCAAATACTAAATCAAAACATTTCACTAGCTAATCTAAGCCCAATAGCGTCCATATGACGGTCATGTTTCTCTTGAGTCATTGGCTTAGTAAATGGGTCAGCTAAGTTTTGATCTGTGTCAATTTTGCTTATAACGATGTCTCCACGTTCCACAATCTCACGTATGTAGTGAAACTTTATCAAAATGTGCTTGGCTTTGTGATGTGATCTAGGCTCCTTGGCTTGAGCAATAGCACCTGTGTTATCACAAAATATCTGGATGGGTTTCATGATACTTGGAACCACATCGAGATCAGTTATGAACTTCTTCATCCAAGCAGCTTCCTTTGCGGTATCCGATGCGGCAATGTACTCGGATTCCGTGGTGGAATCAGCTACAACACTCTGCTTGGAGCTTTTCCATGAGACAGCTCCTCCGTTGAGAGTGAACACGAAACCCGTTTGTGAGCGAGAGGTATCTCGATCATTTTGAAAACTAGCATCAGTGTAACATTTTACAGTGAGCTCCTCATTGACTCCTCCAAATATCAAGAACATATCCTTTGTCCTTCTCAAGTACTTAAGGATGTTCTTAACTGCAGTCCAGTGGGCAATCCCAAGGCTCTGCTGGTAACGGCTGGTCATGCTCAAAGCATACGAGACGTCTGGTCGAGTACATACCATAGCATACATGATAGAACCAATCGCTGAGGCATATGGAACTGCTTCCATTTGCTTTATCTCACGCTCCTCAGAGGGAGCTTGTGATTTGTCCAAAAGGTTCCTTTAGTCATTGGAACACCTCCTTTCTTGGAGTTTTCCATCTTGAAGCGTCTCATTACTTGATCTATGTATGTGCTCTGAGTTAGCCCAAGAAGTCGCGTAGATCTATTCCTATAGATCTTGATTCCTAGAATGTAAGCGGCTTCTCCAAGATCCTTCATAGCGAAGCAAGATCCCAACCAATGTTTAATCTCCTTAAGCATGGGGATGTTGTTTCCAATGATCAATATATCATCTACATACAAGATGAGAAATGATATAGCACTCCCACTAGCCTTTCTGTAAACACAAGGTTCATCTTCGTTCTTGACAAAACCAAACTCTTTGACTTTCTGGTCAAAACGAAGATTCCAGCTTCGAGATGCTTGCTTGAGTCCATAAATGGACTTGTTTAGCTTACATACCCTATTAGGATATTTTGGATCGATAAAACCGTCAGGTTGAACCATATAAACATCTTCGGAAATATGTCCATTAAGAAAGGCGGTTTTAACATCCATTTGCCAAATTTCGTAATCATAGTACGCAGCTATGGCAAGTAATATCCTGATCGATTTGATCATAGCAACAGGTGAGAAGGTTTCATCATAGTCAATACCTTGAGTTTGAGTGAAACCTTTCGCTACTAGCCGTGCTTTATAGGTTTGTATATTTCCATGCATGTCGGTTTTTCTCTTGAAAACCCATTTGCTCCCTACTGCCCTAGATTCGGGGGGTAGCTCAACCAAGTCCCAGACTTGATTGTCACGCATGGATTGCATCTCGGCTTTCATGGCTTCTAGCCATTTCGCAGAATCTGGATTAGAAATAGCATATTTGTAACTAGTAGGCTCGTCATCAGACTCGGCTAGTGTCAGGACTTCAGAACCCTCAACATGCCAAAGGTATCTATCGGGTTCTTTACGAGTCCTGATGCTCCAGCGAAGGCTTGTGTTCGGGTCTGATTCGGTATCAACAATTTGTTGTGGTTCAGACGTTCCGACCTCGTCAATGGTTGTTTGTAGTCCTTGAACTTCTTCAAGATCTACTAAGTTACTTCCAGTTCCTCGACTAAGAAGTTCATCTTCAAGGAACCTTTTAGCCTTCCTTTTGATGGAAATTGTATTTGCATCAGGATGGTAGAAGTAATAACCGCATTGGTTATAGTATCCGACGAAAACAACCTTTTCACCTCGAGGGTCGAGCTTGTCATCAGAGTCACTTATGATGTAAGCATCACACCCCCATACTCTTAGGTAACTCAAATTCGGCTTATGCCCATGCCATATCTCATATGGAGTTTTGTTTACCTTTTTGGTCGGCGCTAGATTTACGAGTCGAGCAGCAGTCATAAGAGCAAAACCCCAAAAGAAGTGAGGTAAATTTGTTCTACACATCATCGATCGAATCATATTTAGTAAGGTTCGATTTCTCCTTTCACACACGCCATTAAGTTGGGGTGTGCCTGGTGGAGTGGGTTGTGAAACTATTCCACGTTCCTTTAGATGATCGAGAAATTCCAAGCTAAGGTATTCACCGCCTCGATCTGAGCGAAGCATTTTAATCTTTCTATTAAGTTGGTTTTCAACTTCGTTTTGAAACTCTTTGAACTTTTCAAAAGTTTCATGCTTATGTTTCATGAGATAGACATAAGCATATCGACTATAGTCGTCGATGAACGTAACGAAGTATCTCTCGTGATTCCTAGTCATGGTTCTAAAAGGACCACATACATCTGAGTGTATGAGTCCTAGTAGATCACTAGCTCGTTCACCAACATGGGTGAAGGGATCCTTGGTGAGTTTACCAGTTAAGCAAGACTAGCAATCATCAAATGAGCCTGTTCCGGTGGATTCAAGAATCCCCTCAGATTGGAGCCATTTTACGCGTGCCTTGCTTATATGGCCAAGTCTACAATGCCATAAGAATGAATCACTAGCACCATTTTTCTGACATTTAGAAAGGTGATATATGTTACTGCTAGGCTGAGCATTAATTTCATAGATATCGTTTCGAGGTTTAGCCTCAAAATAGTAAATACCATTTAGATAAGCAGAAATAGCAACACCATTAAAAACATATCTAAATCCTTGTTCAAAAAGCAACGAAACTGAAATGATGTTCCTGGTTAAACCAGGTGCATAAAGACAATTGTTCAAAACAACAACAAGACCAGAAGGACATGTAAGATTAAATGTGCCAGTTGCCAGAACTGGGACTCTTTTCCCATCGCCAACAATGAGCTCCATGTCTCCCGGCTTCAGTTTCTTCCACTTCTCAGGCTCCTGAAGAAGTGCCTTCTCCATTAACCTTCTTCACTTTGAGCTTGGCATGATACTCGGGGCAGTTTCGTTTCCAGTGCCCCATCTTGTTACACTCATAGCATTGCCGCTCTTCTGGAAGAGGGGCTTTCACAGCTTGCTTGCTTTTGTTGGTGGCAGGTTTGGCAGCAACAGGAGCCTTTCCTTTGTTTTTGCTGTTATAACTTTTCTTCTTTGTTTTGGGCTTTTTAACACCACCAGATCGAACCATTAACACTTGGCTTACTTTTTTGGAAATGTTCATCTCTGCCGTTTTGAGCATCCCATGTAGCTCTGGCACTGTCTTTACCCAGTCATTCATGTTAAAGTTCATAACAAATTGATCATAGTGACTGGAAAGAGAGTTGAGAATGAAGTCAACAGCCATCTCATCTTGGAGAGGATAACCAAGTTTGTTTAATTGGTCGATGTAGCCTTTCATCTTGAGGACATGAGCACTAACTGAGGAACCATCTTGCATTCTACAGCTTATGAGCTGTTTCATGGTGGCATAGCGTTCCTGACGAGCTTGTTTCTGAAACATGCCCTTGAGTTGTTCAATCATGTCGAAGGCATTCATGTCTTCCATATTCTTCTGAAGATCTAGAGACATGGTGGCTTGTATGAGGCAAGCAACTTCCATGGCATCTTCTTTATGTTTGTCGAAAGCCTTCTTCGCAACCACATTGTTGTTCTCAGGTGCGGTTGGGATCGGGGTTTCCAAAACATAAAGCCTTTTTGCCATCTTGAGAACGATTCTCAAGTTTCAGTGCCACTCAAGAAAATTGGTGTTATTCAGTTTGTCTTTCTCAAGTATGGACTTGAGAGCAAAAGAGGAGTTGTTTTCAGATGACATCTGTTAAGCAAACAACTATTTAATTAGTATTTTTAATGTATTTCCTTATTTAGTGAGGTGAGACGATAAGGAACGAGAATCCGGTTAGAAGCTCTTTCTAAAGGCAGCTGGGGCATGCAACATTAGCAAGAGGTTCAAGCGGACTGACAACGATTGTCAATTGTGAGAAAAGCACAACTCCCGGGGTTTATGAGGCTGCAAGGACAACCTTTGTCCTTGCATTGATACGTTTGGCCTCATCTATGCCACTTTTGTTCTCGAGACGGCTGGGGCACGCAACACGAGAAGAAAAGTAGTAGTTGTCCTAAAACGTTCACATGTGGAAGTGACAGATGTGTCGACGGAACCTTTGCACCTTTGGAAGGATAAACTAGACACCAAGTGTCGTGCTGTGGCTCCAACACTGATGGTTCGCATTATGCCCCAAGTGTTACTAGTAGTAGGATGGCATAGACCATTGATTTTAATTTTTTTTACCAAATAGGGTCGTTATAGTCGGTTTTAATCTAAATATTAAATTTGCGACATAACCAAAAGACCCTTTCACCTCTCGGGACAATTAGTTTTAGATAACCTACAAAACTAAGTTTGTCGCGACTTGGAATAACCAATTAAAGTTAATAGTGAAAACTATTAAGTTTATGAGTTTTAAAGATGTGAGAAAAAACATGTTATAAAACTCTAGTGGTTACAAAATATGCAAGTTGCTAGAACTTGCTTTTTCCGATTTCATTTAAAAAAAACTTTTAAGAATACGTTTTGGTATTAAGTTGAAGTGTGATAACATTTATCAAAAGGTAACCATAATAGCAAAAATGAATATGTAAATCATATGGGCATGAATATGATCTTGCTAGAGCCAAGTAGCAAGATCAAGGGGTCACGGTCACAAAACACAAAACAAGCACAAGGATGGACTTGAGTGCATCTTGTTGTCTTGAGCGACTCCCACTAACTCCAAGACTCCTCTTGGCATCGGTTTTGCTTCGGGTCTTCGCATCAACAATATTTAACAAGTAAATTTATCTATTACAGCTTTGAACCACAAAGCGGGCCAAAACCATAAACTAATCTATTACAACTTTGAGCCGCAAAACGGGCCAAAACCATGAACAAAACCAAATATAAACACAACCACAAGGTCGGGCCCGATTTACATATTCAACATAACCAAAAGTATGTTTGGGCAATTTTGGTCAACCAAATATATAACAATTAAAATATGACCAAAAATATATATAGCCCAAAGATAAAAATAAATCAAAAACTTTAGACTTTTAAAGTTTGTGATTTATTATTCCGGTGAAAAAGACCGGTTTCGATTTGCATGTGGTGAGCATCGGCTCTGATACCACTGTAGGAAGTCCGTGGTATAATTTTTACTTTTATTTCATGAACCCGGTTCATATTATTTATGTGTTTATTTCGTTACAAGGATTAGTCAAAACACTTTTGACAAATAAAAATACATGTATATATATGTCATTCAAAATAAACTTTAACTAGTTAAAACTATATATACATTTTTAAGCAACGGAAGCGTGTGTAACAAAATTAACATGAACACTTTTATACCAAGGAATACCCGTAATGGAACAAGGTCACCGACATGCAAACACGAAATATAAACACAAACCATAGGGGGTTTTAGATATACCTTCGGTTAGTAATAAACCGGTTGAGACACCGAGGTTCAACGAACAAGTGCTAGTTACAAACCAACGAGACGCGAGTGTGGGCCGTGTAACGGCGGCGACGGTTGCCGGCAGTACAGGCGGCGAGCAGCGGCTGCGGCAGCGGGGCGGAGCCGGTGGCGGCGTTGGTGGCAGCGTCGGGCTGCCGACGGTGGCAGTGGTTGTGGTTGTGAGTATTGAGAGTGTTTTTTCCAAGTTCTTCTTTAACACAAATGCAAGACCCAATCCCAATTTAAATAGGACATGGAGCTTTATGCATGTGCAACACTTGGAGGTCATGCATGAGAAGTTGGACACTTGTTGAGAGGTTTATGCATATGCACCAAGTGGCATAGCACGGGTGTATGTGCGACAAATGGCGAGATGATTATACCCGTCTCACCCGGTCCATGTACCCGTCTCTCAGTCAATATTCGCGTATCGTTCGTAATTACCAGTTAAATTAGTTAAGTGGATTTTAGTTCGTTGACCACAGTGTAACTCTTACGGGTCAAGACCCGGTCGGCAGCGTTGACTTATCAAACCGGACATAAATATCCAACACATTATAGTACTAGTACGATACTGGCACTCGGTATAACAATCGTTGTCAATCGACATATGTTTTACATCGACTGAAAACAATAAAAACGAATACTTGTACTGGTATCGGTGGTGTTCAGTCGGTATCAGTTCGTTACGATACCGGTATCGTACAAACACTCAATACAGCTTACGATACCAAAAAATACTTTATTATGAATATAACTTTGTGTTCAATGAATTTTATACCGCCACATCGAGAAAACTATAAAAATGAATACGATACACTTACCAATGTTGTTTAGTTGGTATATGTTTAGTTTGCGATGATATAAAAATTCAACTATATATGGACCGTTCGAAAAACTTTTATCGAATCGTACATAATAATAAACAAATGATGATGCTAATTATAAAAAAACTATACTAATATACAGTACGATACTGATGTTGTTCAAACAGTATCAATAATATTAATAAAAGAAAATTATTAAAAGTTAAAATTAATGGTTCAGACCTGTTACTGGTTCAACACTTAATGTTTCAGACTAGTTGTTTAGCAAGCAGATGTCTGAATGGTTCGGACATTTGTCTCTGAATAGTTAAGCATTATACAGAGTCTGAATGGTTAAGACCTCTAATCTGAATAGGTCAGACGTTTGCCTCTGAATGGTTAAACATTATACTGTCTCTTAATAGTTCAGTCCTCTTACTGATTCAGCACTTAATGACGCGGATCTCTTACTGGTTCAACACTTAACCATTTAGAAGTTGCCAAACATCCATAACACAATACTCAATAACCTATATTAGTTTTGGCCAATTCAAACCCATTTTTAAAAGGGTTATTGGATTTTATCACCCTAACTATCGGTCTTTGGCCATTGCCACCCGCAACTAACACTTTGACACCCGACACCCCCAACTTGACTTTTTGTTTGTGCTGGCACCACCCAGTTAAATCTCCACTAACTGGGTTTGTTTTTTGTCCGACGTGGCACAATTTTGTTGAGTTGGAGCTGATTACGTGGCGATGATGTGTCTTTAAACTTCATATCCTTCTTTATAACACCAGATGTGTCTCTAAACTTCATCTCCTTCTTTGCCAACAACAATTCCCCTAAAGATTCTGGTATCAACAAAAACCACAAATCAACCAAAAACCACAAATCAACCAATTCCCCCAAAGTTTCTGGTATCAACAAATGTATGCAAAAACTCACTTGTCAAGAATACAAACTGTGGTATTTGCAAGATCTTTAAAACTCTCCTTCACTCTTGATGCGTGTTGTCGTGTATATATTTTTATGTATATTTTTAGCCCTTTTTAACACTTTGGTCAAGTTTTAAATTTATAAAACACGATATTCTACTAACACTAAACACACATATGGGCAAGTGCACCCATCGTGAGCGTAGTATAGTGTTGGTAAGATACCGAGGTCGTCAAAGGACACAAGAGCTTTTAATACCGGTTTATCCTCAACGTCTAATCAAAACAAAAGTTTAGAAAAAAGGTTTGAACATGAAAGTAAAAACTAAAATGCTGAAAAATAAAAATAAAAACAAAAACAGATAGACAAGATGAATCACTTGGATCCGACTCGCCTTTAGTGTAACCTTTGATTATTTCCGCACTTTTGCACTTTTTAAGAGATTATCTTAGTTATTGTAGTAGGCCCCTCTTTTGAAGGTGACGTTACCCTCAACCCAGTAGTTTGAGTCAGCAAGGATACAATCCTAAAGGGTTGGATTATTGAAAGATAATTAATTAAGTTATTAATGCATAATGTGGTAGGGCCCTCTTTTGTTGGTGACGTTACCCTCGGCTAAGTAGTCTGAGTCAGCAGGGATACAGTCCTAAGTAGCCGGGTTAATATATTAATAGTAGTTTACATATGAGGGGATCAAGAAATTCGGACCCCCGCCATCCAATACCAGTGGGTATTGAAGGAGATCCTACTAAGCTTGACCCAGGTCCTTGCAGGATTTATACACTGAACAAGGCAAGACGCTTACCAAACCATTCCCTTAACCCCCGACCAGGTAGCCAACATATCTCCATATAGACCGTGGAGATATGAATGGTATAAATCTTTTATTTTATATAGACAGTAAAATAACGCCAAGACACCACGGACAAATGATAAGGAAGTTTCACCTTCAATATAAGAAACTAGTTATTAAAGTCATTAATACATAACCAAATAAAAAGTGCGAAAAGATTAAAAATAAAAAGTATTACACTAAATGCTTGTCTTCACCAAGTGATGTAAGAGACTTAGGCAAACATGGCCTTTGATTGTCAAGAACTCTTACTATCAATCTTGGATCCCGAGACTACTACACACACTCTATGATGGATAATGGTGGTGGTTGATGGTGTTATGGTGGTGGTGGAGTGTGGGTGAAGTGGGAGAGAGGTGGTTTGCCAAGGGATGGTTTGCAAATGAGCCAAGCACCCCTATTTATAGCCTGCACAGAAGCCCGGACACGACCCCGTGTCCATTGGGCACGGCCCCTTATCCACTCATCTTCTCTTTCTTCATTAAATGCAGTTTGTCTGCATTAGTTGACCACGCCCCCATGTCCGCTGGGCGCGACCCCGTGTGCAGAAGCGTATCTGTACTATCAAGATTTTCCTAGATTCTGCGAATCTTAGAGTTGACAATGGCCCTGTGTCCGCTGGACACGCCCCCGTGGTGGGTGATAGAAGCTTCTACAACTTTGTCTTTTCTGCAGACACTTGGGCATGCCCCCGTGCTCATTGAGCACGGGGCGTGTTCAACCTTCTGTTCTCTTGTTTTTGCTTGGGAGGATGCTGTCGAGGGGTCGGGCATGTCACGTTTATTCCTTTTCTTGTATTTATGTTAGATTTAGCTGCCTTTTTTCTTCTTTTGTTCATTTGAGCTCATTTAATCCTGAAAATACAAAAGGAAGACAAAAACACACTTTTTCCAACATTAGTACTAAAAAAGAGTTAGCTTTATGCCACATTTGATGTAATTTATATGTTGCATTTTGCGCACATCAACTCTCTTCAGAAAACCCTCCTCATCCCCCTGTCGAACTTCAAATTCGGCGAACCCAGAACCCGCAAAGTCTTACTATCCCTGATATCCAGCAGCTGACAATCTGGGTCATCTTTAAGCTTCTTGAAAGCATCAATGGCGGATATAAACTTATACTTTCTCAAGTATTCTTCAGTGGTAGGTATAACATACAACCAAATGAACATCTGTGGAAAAAAATCATCAATTGAAACCACAATTGATTCTAGATTGATTTTGGCGGCAAAGATCTTCTCTGTCTCCGGCGATCCATCCTTTTCATAAACCACTGCTGGAGCTTATTCAACCTTCTCCACCTCTGGAGCCACGACAACTTCCGCCGTCATCACCATAGACTCCGCCGCAGTGGTGTTCAACGTCACTTCCGCCATGAACAACAAGAATCAATTTCACTGAAAAATGATGAAAATGGAAGTTGGGGTTTTTAGGATTTGGTGACTTGTGAGTGAAGAAGTTTTCCTTTTTTTGTAGAACCGGGCAAATATATAAATTTTTATTCTAATTTAAATTAGATGTAGGTAAATTATTTTTTAATACTATTATTATTTAATATTTAATAGGATACATAAATAAGAAAATTATATTAAATCACAAACTTCATAGATCTCTCTTATTTATTTACTATTTATTTTATTTTTCCGCTTAATATTAATCATTTAATATTTCATTGGTTCTACCACATGTAATACATATGTTTCTAACCTAATAATAAATAAAAAAACAAATTACAATTTTAGTAAATAAATAGTACATCGAATTTATCATTTAAATACATATCTTGACGCTCGTATGTGCTAATCAATTACAGTATATTTATTTAACTCGTGCAATATACGGGGTATTTTAAGGATATAACTATATTGATTGTTATATAAAATTAAATTTATGCAACCCGTGTATAACACGGGGTTCTAAACTAGTAGTAAAATAACTAATAAATTTGTAAAGACTAAATTTATTTGATGATAAAACTACTTTATATTATTATTTAGTTGTACATAATTAAAAACAGTATTAATTCATGAATCATACATAGTAAGGAGAACATAATAGGTGTTGATATCTTTTTCTCTTTATATCTTGTAATTTTGTAAATTGTATGTCTTTTTTGTTATTCACAAGCCTAACCAAATTTAGTCTTCAGCAATATGTTGTAACCAGAGGTCCTAAAACGTGTACCAAAATCAGGAATAGATGGTCATCTATGTATTTTTCTAATTAGATAAGGATAGGTTTTGTAATTGATCAGAATTAACGGGGTTGTACTAAAAATTCCATCCATCTTTTCTTTGTTATTTCCTTTTTCACTGTATCCGTGTGCCATCTTTTCTTTGTTATTTCCTTGTATCAGTGTGATTTGATTATTAACACTATTATAGCCGGCACATTATCTATAGTGCTTTGTTATTTCCTTGTATCAGTGTGATTTGATTATTAACACCATTAATCTATTATAGCCGGCACATTATCTATAGTGGGGGTTTTATAAATGAGGGGTTATATGATACGTGACAATTGTATAAAAAAAGGGGGTTATTTAAATTGAATGAATAATGGAGGGTTATGTAGATGTGGGGTTATATATGTGTGTGTGAGTGTTTTCTTGTTTGGTGCCGTGATAATCTTCGCGAGAATCTAGATTTAGGTGGTATAACGCCTAGGGGGCAGTGTGGGGTGGCGTTATAGGGCGCCATGTTTGGATTTGGCGTTGTATCCTCCACGACTACGGAAGGTTAGCCTAGGGTAATTTTGTGGGTGGAGTAAGACTTACGTACCATTAGGTTATGGGTTCGATTCTCACAGGGTTTTTTTTCCCCAAAATTATTAGATTTCCTCCTGAATTGGTGTAAAGGCATCGTTGCCTAGTGGAGATGGATATGATCGAATGGTTCTACTAGTCACACAATGATACTCCAGTGGCTAGTCAGTGATCCAAATTTGCCGTTCATTTAAAAAACACTATCTATAGACGGGTTTTTTTAAGTATAGAAATAAATTTATGTGGAAGATCTTTTTAATGCGTTTTTAGGTCATGATTTCGATTCCTACAAGGGGTTTCTTTCAGATTTTTTGGGTTTTCCTCCTGAATTGGTGTATATGCATTATTGTCTAGTGGAGACATGATGATACTTTAGTAGTCTGTTACTGATCTAAATTTACCGTTAAAAAACAAGTTTTTCATTTAATATTTTAATTTCATATCACAGGCAACAGTCCCTTTTCTAGAGTTCTATGTTTGGTTGAGGTGGTGCTAAACATATCGCATTCTTTTATTTTTGTTAAACATAGATAATCCTTGTAGGTTTCATATTAAATTATTAATACATTTTAAAACCCTTTTGTTTGTCATTTTGTTATCTTTTATAACCTTTTTTTTTGTTCTTTAAAGGACCTTTTTTAAAAGTTATTATTTTTGTTTTTTAAACTTTATTTTGGTTTTTCTAAATAACGATCCGGGGACCTTTCCGAAAGTTCAAATTGAAGGTAGTAACAAATAGAATGAAAGCACTTCTTATTCCACATATATGATCAGTAAAGATAAAAGTGGCGATAGTGAGTATCTAAACACTGAGTATGATTAACTTTGCTATTCAAAAAGGGGTAGGGGCGCAGCTTGTTGCCCGTTTACCAACTATCTCAATGTAAACTATTATATCCGTTTTATTATAAAAAAAAAACAGATAAATTTATACATTTAATGTTGAATAGATCTCCAACACAAGCACCAACAAATCCCAATCGTTGTTTGTTATCGTCATCTTGAAATTGGAAAAAAAGATTTAATTTTTGATTTTATGAACCTAAAATATGTTAATCCTCAAAGAGAGAGATAATTAATGGCCGAATTGGTTAGTGTTGTTTATAATGGAGGGGGGAGAGAATATCAGAAGACTACATGGGAAAGAGGGCAATCGTTATGAGATAGGGACGTGTGGATGTATAGTAAGCCTCTAAATATGGGGAAGTCATGTACCTCACGTAAAATCCGTATTATACGGAATCAGATGGAGTGAAAGTTTACATGAAATCCCTAAATCTCTCAAAATTACATGGATGGGAAATGTGTTAGGAGTAATTTGTTAAAATGTATATCTAACTGATTAAGAAACCAACCATATAGGATTATAATGGAGATAAAAGTCCAAATGATTGTAGACTTGGCTACGAGATAGGTCTCATCATAGTCAATGTCAGGCAGGGGCGGACCTAGCATAGAACAAGGGGCAACGAAAAAACTCCGTTGCCCCTTGACTCTCCGGCGGTAGCGTAAAATTAGTGTAAATTTTGAAAAAAAAATTGACGTTTTTTCGATTTCGCTGCCCCTTTTTATAGAAACGTTGCCCCTTTAGGTTTTTTTTTAGATCCGCACTGATGTTAGGGTGCTATTAAAATCCCTTGGCATGGGTTTGTGCCTTTGACTTTGTACTTCTTTTAACATGATAAACTCATATGTTACTCAAAACATTTATATATGGTTAGCGTAGAGCCAAATACCATGTACCATTTTCACACGAGCATCGTACACTTTTGTCACATGACTCACATCCTTTGTCTCTTGGTAGATTTGTTAGAAGTTGTAAAACATGTCGACTTATAATTTTGAGTAAATTACGATTTTAGCCCCTGTGTTATATCACTTTTACCCTTTTGGTCCAAAAAGTAATATTTTTAATATCTGAGCCCCCAACGTCTTTTTTTCTAGCCCTTTTGGCCCCCAACAACTTTTTTCCTAACCCTTCTGACCCCTAAAAGTAAATGGATGGGGTTAGTGTTAGGGGCCAAAAGGGTTAGAAAAAAAGACATTGGGGGCTCAGATGTTAAAAGATTCTTTTTAGGCTAAAAGGGTAAAAGTGATACAACAACATGGCCAAAATTGTAATTATTCCATATATAACTTTGCAAGTTTTTTGTGCATCATTAGTTGTACCTTGTGCTTTGTGAGTTTTTCAAAAAAAAAACTTGATTTTTTACTTTTAACCTAAAGGTTTTTACCTTTTTCAATTTTAACCCTATATAATTTATTTTTTTAACTTTAACCCAAAACTTTTCATTATTTGCAATTTAGCTTCGCAACTTTTGTCACTTATGTTTTTCATTTTTTCGCAAATTTTCGTTTTACGTATAGTTCTAAATTTTCGAGTTAATACGACGCAACGTGCATGTGTGGTTCAACATCTTTACCTCTATTTTTCCATGTTTGACAGGTTCGTCGCAACACGCATATCCTAGGTCGAGTCAGTGTTGGTGGTCGATGACGGTTGTGTGACATTAGTACTATTTGACATCGTTTTACGCCCCGACGCAACGCGGGGTGTGCTTTGGGGGTTTTCAAAGAAAAAATGGTTATGCATATCGTTGTCGTAACGTTGACTTTGTGGGTTTTCCAAAAAAAATGTTTTTTTTTTACTTTTCACCCAAAAGTATTTCATAAATTACTTTTAACCCAAATCTATTTGTTTTTTTACTTTTAACCCAAAACTTTTTATCTTTTGCAATCTAACCTCATAACTTTTTTTACTTTCAACTTTGGTGCTTTATAGTTTTCATTTTCCGCAAATTTTTCGTTTTATGCTTGGTTCTAAATTTTGTGACTTAACACATCGCAGCGTGCGTCTTTGGTTTAACGTTTTTACGTTTCGTTCTAAATTTTGCGAGTTAACACGACGCAACGTGCGTGTGTGGGTGAACGTTTTTACATCGTCTATTTTTCCCCGTTTGACAGGTTTAACATAACGTACGAGTCTTAGATCCACTTTGTTATAACTAAAGAATCCCCGCCGCATTGCGGCGGGTCGCAATCCTAGTTTACTCTATAATTTAACTATTTGTTTAAATTTCAACATTTGAACTTTTTATTATTATTGTTGGCTCATTAAAGCCCAAACTGTAAAACCAAACAGGAACCAAACTATTAGTAATGGTTAAGTTTGGTTTTAATTTTCAATGGTTCAATTTTGGCTTTCGATGATAAAAAACCATCACTAACGTTTTGACCCACAATTTAATACCCCTGATATTTTGATTGAGAAACTATAAACTTTATAATAATTGACTAGAAACACGTACCTGAAGTTCTTATGATTAGGATTTTCTAAAGTGTTTGTCACTTGTTTGAAAATGTGGTTTTTGCAAGTTATATTGTCACATAAAAGACACATTTTCTCTAGGTGAATTATATTCTCTAGCTTCGCTAAAAATCAGCTATAATAACATATTAAGAAAATCGTACTCGAAGACATTGTTATACTTCCGTTTTCTATTGTAATGTATCATAAAATAGTTGTAGCACTCATTCGTCCATTGTTACACAAAAGGATTTATTTTCATATCATACTTTGAAATTACAAAATTCAGTTATACGCTTGTCCATTGCCGTGTGAGCGTGTCTAGGTGTATACGTTTTCGACCCCCTGGTTTTATAATTTTTTTAGGTATATACGTTTTCGACCATCCGGTCGGAAATATTAAGCTTCGCCACTGGTGTTAGACCAATGTTTTAGGCTTTTGACTTCATTCAAACCCCAAAATCATAACAGCTTTAATCCACTTTTAAGTGTTGGACCATACCTTTTGATAATTGTTTATCTGCTTTAAACATACCAAAGCCCAAATCACTACTGCTAAAGCCCAAATCATCAAAATCTGGCCCAAGTAATCTGTCATGGAAATGACAGCCGAATATTTGTATGTTGTTTAGTACTTTAATTAATATTTGAGCGTGTTTTAAACCAACTAGTTTTGAGGGTTTAGTTTCACATGAGCATTAAACAACCAGTCAAGTGTAATTGTTGTTGTATCAACAATAAATACAAGTAATATTATACTAGCTTAAGACCCCGTGTGTTACACGGGTGGCCTAAAAAATATATTATTTAACGGTGTTTTCATAAATCTTTTAATGAAAGATTTGTTTCAGTATCAGTACTAAAGTAAATATAAAATTACACTTAATTAAAATAAATGAATATGAAATGTGACTTGGACGTTATGGCTTTGGCTCATCGGGTTTGTTTCTTTTTATGACCCATTACATGACCAAGCCCATTTGCCACAGATCGGTGTCTATAGACCACAACCACTGTGGCTCGGAACCCATAACTCCACTATACGTGTGTTATATACAATATGTGTACAAAGTAGACCAAACATGTACGCATGGTTTGATCACGACCCGAATTACAACACAACGTTCATAGACTGCCGCAACAAAAGAAAAAAAGTTGACATTTAAATGATTCAAAACGATAACTCGTCAAATGTAATTATAAATAGGTGTGATGAAAAAGAATAATTATAAATATAAATTTCAAAATGAAAAAAATGTTTTGCTATTTATGTAAATATTAAATTATAATGAACTGATAGTTATGTAAATTCAATCCTGACTTTGTTTATCAATAATTGATGCATAAAGGGGGTTGCCCAACTAACTTATCAAGTAATTCATGCAAAGAAATATTTATAAATTCACATGAACTTTAGGGTCTTCAGAATCAATGGCCATTTGAACTAACAGAGAGGTTGCCCATCTATTTGTCTTCCAAAAAAATGTCTCAATGTTCTCCTAAGCACCCTGAATCGTGTTAGTTTTTCAAGGCTTCGGTTCTAAATCTACTAAACATTGGGACCTGAAACCATTGATAGTTACATGTTATGAAAACCAAGAATTATGAGGGATATCCTCAGTTACATGTTAGCATTCTCACCTAACCATTGAGGTTAATTGGTACTATCTGGGCCTCATCTGTCCCTTAAAAAATATATAAGAAAAAGAAACTCGTTTATATAATCAAGCATGTTCTACTTGCTATTGTAATAATTTGTATTTAATTTAATTAAGGTTTTTTTATTATGTGAAAAAAAGGAATTACCTTTCGTCTTCAATTCATGTCTAGTTAACACACTGGTCAACACCAGTTTTCAAAACAGGAAGGACATGCAGAGTATAACTCAATTATAAAAAAAAAACAAAAAAAAAACTGAGTTAAAAACAGGAAGGGCCATAAGATACTTTCTCATAATGGTTAAAACATGCAGTTTAAGTGGCATGATACACTGTATTTACCTTTTTTAAAGTAAAAATTATAGAATGGTGCAAATTTACAAAACATGAATTATGAAACATTAGTTGAATAAAAACTAAGTTGGTGCTCTGATGGAGAGTCAATCTCTTGGCAACATGCTTTGCCACTTAGGCTATAGCCAAGTGGTCAACAAAAATAATCTCTTGTGGGGAGACCAAGGTTCAATCCTTGGGAGGTGTAAGTATTTAAGGGGGAAAATTATCTGTTAAAAAATGAAACATTAGTTGAAATGAAATGATTTAACTATTTCCGTAAATAAATAGTTCAAATAAAAGATGACTTATTCTAAGCTTATAACCTGTAAAACATTAATATTAACATGACTGTATTATTTTCTTGTTTACTCAATAGAAAAATACAAAATAAAAAGTTAAATTACTACACTAACAAAGCTAACCATTGTCCTTAAAATGTCTCGCCTTCATAAATGGACAAACTTTATATTTAGTTTCTAATATAAACTTACATGGAAACAGAGTGGGAGATGTGGTGGAAATCTAAAAATACTTTACGTGGCATGTCAATCGTATAAAATTTCTGGTAGGCTTTTTTTTTACAACTTGCGAGCCTTTTTAAAATATGCAACATGTAATATAGGTTGCACTTCACAAAATTTAAAATTTAAGTGGTTAAACGTAGTGAATTGTTAAAAGGAAAACGTGAAAGTTATATGATTTTAAGTAAGAACTGGTTATAACATGATCATACTTTATAGCAAGTTTTACAAACAAACAATGAAAGGGGAGTCTTGTTTATCACAGTTAACGCCTGAACGTTAAACTAAATAATGCATACTTCATAATTTAAATCTTATAATCATCACAAACAAACCTATGCAAAATGCCCTAATTTAACCTAAGGTAACATATGTGATATGCCTTTGAAAAAAGTCACTTAACACTGAAAAGTAACCAACTTTCATAATTGTATCATTTATGTCACTCGGTTTAAACCAATTATGAAGAAATTCACAGTAATAAAACAATATGGAAACTTGAGTGATTTTTTCTGTTAAAACAATATTGAAACTTGTGTGGTTTTTTCTGTTTAAAAATGCGCGCCTGATGTTCATGAAACGATATTAAAATCTCGTTACTTTTCAATGATTTTCACCGAAAGGTTATATACTGTCACGGCCCCCGACCCGGTTTGACCCGTTTCAGGAGCCGCGGGACAGAAATTCCCGTGGTATTTATTTAACAACGGAAGTTTTTTTATCAGGATCTTTTTAAAGCTGCAATTTTCCCGATTATTTTATTTCACAACTCGGGATAAAACCCTGGTAATTTACAATCATGAGATTTCACGGAGAAATCTTTTTATTTTACAAAACATGTGTCTTTATTTTATTTTGAGCCACTTCCTTAAGCTTGTAGTGCTTCACGACACTTTTCCTGGATCACAACAGATCACCTGAAACATGTTTGAAAAAGGTTTTGTCAGCGGGAAATACTGAGTGAATCATTCTTTTATGAAAACGACTCGTTTGTTATAATTTACAGTATTAAGAGAGATTACAATGTTTATTTCAACCAAATACCCACAGTATTTGTCACTCGACCGGATCTGTGACTATGGTCATACCACTATTGAGTCCGTTCACCCAATAGTGACGAATATCACTACTTAGGTTCGCCCACCTAAAGTGATAAAACAGCAGTAATGTGCACAATACCCCACATACCGGCTGTAATTTGGTGACTACATATACTTAATCACTGTAATTATAATCTTGAAAATAAACATACTTTTGTAAACAGATTTGATAAAAAGAGAATGACTCACATTGCAGATTTAATTTGAGCAGAGCCTAGCCTACTGATTAGCCTTTTAACCTAAATTTAATAATAGGCACACAATTCGGTTAGTAACTTAATACAGCATTTACGATAACTCACGAGATCAACCCTCACAACGAATGACAAAGTGCGATAATTAAACATCCATATAATTAACGACGAATGATAAAGCATAACCCTAATGTGGGCAACACTTAAACATCCATTGGATAGTTTAATCGATCGGACATTGAATCGTAATCGAGTTATTACCCTGTATTGCGGCGGCGATTAGTGATCCGTGTGGGTTGTGATAGTAAACAGAACGTAACTCAGTGCATGTAGCGAAGTTTTACGTCGTTTCAGTACCAGAAATCAAGTCCCAATGCCTGCTATTTATACACCAATTTTGACATGCTTACGGACCGTAAGACTCATCCCTTACGGTCCGTAAGGGACACCTATTGGCCATAGGGTAGCCACGTCCTGGACTAGCCTTGCTGACTTGACAGATTCGTAAATTTCAATTTTGACAACGTTTTATTTAGATAATCGTGACTAGGGTTTTACCCCCCCCCCCCCTGAGTTTTAGGGGCCCTGATCCTGATTCTGATTGTTCTGAAAATTTTAGGGTTTGTGCAGAATCACTTGGGTGTCTCAATTAGGGTTTGCTTTTAGATAAAATAATAAAATAAATAGGACTTTTAGTGAGAGTTGTTACATTCTCCCCACCTTAATAAAAATATCGTTCTCGAGATTTACTGGAATAATTGAGGATACTTTCGCTTCATTTCTGATTCCAGTTCCCAAGTGTATTCGGGTCCTCTCTTTGAATCCCACTTGACTTTAACTAACACTAGTCGTTTGTGTTTGAGAAACTTTACTTTTCTGTCTTCTATCTGAAGAGGTTTCTCCACAAATTTTAACTTTTCGTTTACCTCTATATCTTGGAGAAATACTACCAAAGATTCGTCTGATAGACATTTCTTGAGGTTGGATACATGAAATACATCATGTAACCCAGCTAACTCTTCTGGTAGTTGTAAACGATAAGCAACTGGTCCTATACGTTGTATCACCGGAAATGGTCCTACGTATCTTGGACTTAGCTTTCCCTTCTTACCGAATCGAACAACTCATTTCCAAGGAGAAACTTTTAACAGTACTCTGTCTCCAACTTGGAATTCTAATGGCTTGCATCTATTGTCTGCATAACTCTTCTGGCGATCTCGAGCCGTCTTCAGCCTTTCCTTGATTTGAGTAATCTTATCAGTAGTTTCTTGCACTATCTCGGGACCTGACAATTGACTTTCTCCTATTTCTGCCCAACATACTGGAGTTCTGCACTTTCTTCCATAAAGTGCCTCGAATGGGGCAGTTTCAATACTTGAATGATAACTATTGTTATAGGAGAATTCAATTAAAGGTAAATGATCATCCCAGTTTCCACCAAAATCTATTACACATGCTCGGAGCATGTCTTCTAGAGTTTGGATTGTCCTTTCACTTTGTCCGTCTGTCTGAGGATGATATGCAGTGCTTAGATTTAATCGAGTTCCCATTGCCTCTTGAAAACTTTTCCAGAAATGAGAAGTGAAACGACTATCCCTATCTGATACAATGGAGAGTGGAACTCCATGTAGAGATACGACTTTATCTACATACAACTTTGCCAATCTTTCCATGCTAAAGGTTTCTTTCATTGGTAGAAAGTGAGCAGATTTGGTTAATCGATCTACAATTACCCAAATCGCATCGTTACCTTTTCTGGTTTTGGGTAACTTAGTAACAAAATCCATTGTTATGAGTTCCCATTTCCATACAGGCATTTCTAATTGTTGTAGTAGACCTGAAGGTTTCTGATGTTCGGCCTTTACTTGTGAACAAGTAAGACACTTAGAAACATATCGAGCTATTTCCTTTTTCATTCCTATCCACCAAAAGTTATTTCTTAAATCTTGGTACATCTTATTATTTCCCGGGTGCATAGTATACCTAGATTTATGGGCTTCTTCTAAAATCTTATTTCTTAATTCTCCTTGCTTAGGTACCCAAATTCTGCTTTTGTGGAATCTCCAAATTCCATCAGCTCCTTGCTCTAATTCTTTTATTCGTCCTTTCATTCCTTCAGTATCATCCTTGATTGCTGTTTCCTGAACATTCCTTAATTGTTCCATTAAATCTAATTGTAGATTTAATCTAAGAGCACGAACTCGTCGTTGCTTCTCATGATACTTACGACTTAAGGCATCTGCAACTACATTTGCCTTTCCTTCATGATATTGAATATCACAGTCGTAGTCACTTAGGATTTCCATCCATCTCCTTTGCCTCATATTTAACTCTTTTTGCCCAAATATATATCTTAAACTTTTATGATCTGTATAGATAGTAAACTTACTTCCGTACAGATAATGTCTCCAGATTTTCAGGGCAAAAATTACGGCTCCTAATTCTAAGTCATGAGTCGTATAGTTTTCTTCGTGCTTTTTCAATTGTCTTGAGGCATACGCAATTACCTTCTTGCGTTGCATTAGCACACATCCAAATCCTAGTTTTGAAGCATCACAATATACTTCAAAATCTTCAGTTCCTTCTGGTAAGGCTAAGATTGGAGCATTGGTTAATTTCTGCTTCAAGATCCTAAAGGCTTCTTCTTGCTTAGGTCCCCATTCAAACTTAACTGCTTTACAGGTTAGCTTAGTTAATGGTACAACTATCTTGGAAAAATCCTTAATAAACCGTCTATAGTATCCAGCTAATCCTATAAAACTTCTAATTTCCATTACGGATTGTGGAACCTTCCATTTGGTAATTGCCTCTATCTTAGCAGGATCTACATGAATACCTTCGTGATTCACCATGTGTCCTAAGAATTGCACTTCTTGCAACCAAAATTCAAACTTTTAGAATTTGGCGTATAATTTTTCTTTTCTTAACAAAGTTAAGAGTGCATGCAAGTGCTGACAATGTTCGTCTTGACTTTTGGAATAAATAAGTATATCGTCTACGAAAACAATTACAAATTTATCCAAATACGGTTTACAGATCCTATTCATCATGTCCATGAATGCTGCAGGTGCATTCGTTAACCCAAAGGGCATGACTGTAAACTCGTAATGACCATACCTAGTTCTGAAAGCAGTTTTAGGTATGTCTTCTTCTTGTACCTTCAATTGATGATATCCGGAGCGTAAATCTATCTTAGAAAAGTATCTAGCTCCTTGAAGTTGATCAAAAAGATCATCAATCCTAGGTAATGGGTATCGATTCTTAATTGTGATCTTATTTAATTCTCTATAATCAATACACATTCTCATCGAACCATCCTTTTTCTTAACAAACAACACTGGTGCTCCCCAAGGGGATGAACTAGGTTGCATGAAACCTTTACTTAGTAATTCATCTAATTGCTTTTTCAGTTCTAACATTTCTGTGGGTGCTAACCGATAAGGTGCCTTGGCTATCGGTATAGTTCCTGGAATTAAATGAATTCTAAATTCCACTTCCCTATCGGGTGGTAATCCCGGAAGTTCTTCCAGAAATATATCTGGGTATTCTGAGACTACAGGAATCTCCTTAAGTTCTTTACTCTTATTGCTAATGATTACCGAAATCATATACACTATTCCTTGCTTTCGTTCATAACTAGCAACTTTCATTACTGATATGAACTTCATGGGCTTACGTGATTTATCTCCTGTAATCATAATAACTTCTCCGGTAGGTGCCTGAATTTCTATGGAATTATTATCACAAAGAATTCGAGCATGGTTGGCTACTAACCAATCCATTCCTAACACAACGTCAAATTCAGCTAATTTCATAGGTAATAGGTTTGCAAAGAATTTATGACCTGAGAGTTCTATATTTTCCTTTTGCAAAACTTTATCTATGCTAACAGAATTTCCGTCTGCCGTTTCGACTGTAAAAATCTGCCTAAGTTGGGTTAAAGGTAAATTAAGAGCTTGGCAGAATGAAGTATTTATAAAACTTTGGTTTGCACCAGAGTCAAATAATACTTTTGCGTAAATGTTGTGAACTAAGAACGTACCAGCTATCACATCTGGAATGAGTTCTGCCTCCTGAGTAGTTAGCTGGAATGCTCTGACATTCTTCTTTGTAGCTCCATCCGCTGGTTTAGCTTTGTTGTCTGCTGGTTTGACCAATTTAGGACATTCTGTTTTGAAATGTCCTGTTTCTCCACAATTGTAACAAATTGTGAATTTCTTTCTGCAGTTTTCTTCCCGATGTCCTACAACTTTGCAAAAATTGCAGGTTACATTACATCTTCCATAATGTTTCTTTTTACAATTTCTGCAGAACTGGGGAGTTGAGGATTGCCCTGTTCCTCTTCTCTTGAAGCTGTTATTATTACCCGTACGAAATCCTTGGGTAATTTTCTGAGCCAGTTCTTTCTTCCTGCTTTCATCTTGCGTGCGTACCAATTCATCGGTTAGGGTGTTAGCTAATTCCACAGCATCGTCAATAGTACGAGGTCTCGCAGCTTTAACGATGTTACGGATTTCACTAATTAGTCCCCAAATATAGAGAAAAATGAGTACCGGTTCTGGCGAAGCCAGTGTTGGTACCACTCTAGCATATTCAAAGAATGTCGAAGTATAACCGCGACAATCTACACCCATCATTCTATGATATAGAAACTTATTTTCCATTTGATCTTTTTCATATTCGGGACAGAATTTTCTTTCTACAAGACTTTTAAATTCTTCCCAGTTCATGGCATAGGCCCTATTTCTTCCTTTAGCCTGTAACACCGTGTTCCACCATTCTAACGCCCCTTCTTTAAAAAGATTTGACGCGTACATGACTTGATCTTCCTGAGCACATTTACTTATTGTAATCACTGCCTCGGTTTTCTCTAACCAACGCAGTGCTGCGGTCGCTCCTTCATTGCCTGCAAACTCAGATGGTTTACAAGCAAGAAATTCTTTATAAGTGCAACCAGGAGTTGCAGCTTTCATTTTCTTAGGGAGCGGAGCTTGTCGTGGTTCATTATCATGATTAATATGATCATTGCCTCCGTTTACGCTATTACTGAAGTTAACTTCAGAAATACGTTTACTGGGAATGATTTGTTGAGGTTCAGCAGGTTTCTGGACAGCAGCGACTATTGCTGGAATAGCATTGGCTATCCCTTGAGCAACGATATTTTCTATATCTTGCCTAGTCATATATTGATCCCCAGGGTGTTGTTCAGATTGATTAACCTCATTAACTGGTTCATTATTAACGTTTTCCATCTGATCATTAATATATATAATTTATTAGTATCGAATAAATAATAATAAAATAATCATGCAAATTTCACATACACACATATGGCCAAAACTATCGATTTCTCGATTCCCATTCTTATATAGTATGCATCAATACATACTATTTACAAAGTTTTATTTTAGGTTATGTCACAAGAATTAATTATTGCTATTATACAACCACAGTCTCATAAACCCCTTATCCCTCGTCAGCTAATATTTTAATAACGGCGCTTCCTCTCATCATAATTCCAGGAGATCTGTTCTCCTACTTCCCTGATTCTATTTCCCGCATCCATTAACTCCTCGCCAAAGTGGCGGAGTTCAGCTAAATTCTCATTGCTCATAGGTGGATTAGGTATAGGTTCTGGGATTGCTGGTTCTAAGTTTATAGGGAGTTGAGTTTCAATAGGACGAGTAAAAGCATTTTTATTAACATGCTTAATAGTATCATAGCTTGCTAATATAAAATCTAGCTCTTCCTGAGATGGTAACCCCTCAATTTGCCTAAAGCTTTCCCCAATTTCCATTTTCTTAGACTTGGGTTTCTCGAGAGGTGAAGCGTTGAATTCTATAGGTTCTTCTATGTCTGGTATATACCTATTGAAATCTCTGAAAACCTCTATTTTTACCGGATAGAGATTTAAATTCTGAAGGGCGTCAGACAAGTCACTCATGCTGTTATGCAAAATACACATAAATACTAAGTTAAAAATTATACCAAATTTCATAGAAAACCTTTAAATATTATTTCATACTGGGTAACTACAAAACAACTGAAAAGTTAAAACACACTAGGTTTTATTATAAATTTATTTATTTACTGAAATAAGATTTCTAGACTGAAATTTGATAAAGGTGCTAAAACTTTGGATCAAATTATTTAAAGATTTGCATTAACTGCTACAGTAGCTAGCATATAAAGATCTGCCCATTTCTCATCTAATTTGTCTTCCCAAGGTGATTTACTAGTTAATTTCTGGGTTTCCTGTTTAACTTTCTTTTCTCGGAATTTCTTTATTTTCTTCTTACTTTTCCTAATAATCAAATTTCTTTTATCAGGAGAAAGTGGTTCCTCGTATTGTGCCTTTCGCACAAATATTCCTTCTTCAGAATTTACAAAGTGACTTGAGGGTTTGGTTTGGGATGAACTTCCCTTCTCGTTGGATGACCTATCTAATTTAAGATAGATGTTTGACAGCTTTTGTTTACCCATACTGTACACAAATACTCAAATAATAAAACACATAATCACGTAATTGGCAATCAGTAAAAATTAAGTATTTCTAAATACTTAATTGGCTTAAATCAGTGGCTCTGATACCACCTTTTTCTGTGACGGCCCTCGACCCGGTTTGACCCGTTTCAGGAGCCGCGGGACAGAAATTCCCGTGGTATTTATTTAACAGCGGAAGTTTTTTTATCAGGATCTTTTTAAAACTGCAATTTTCCCGATTATTTTATTTCACAACTCGGGATAAAACCCTGGTAATATACAATCATGAGATTTCACGGAGAAATCTTTTTATTTTACAAAACATGTTTCTTTATTTTATTTTGAGCCACTTCCTTAAGCTTGTAGTGCTTCACGGCACTTTTCCTGGATCACAACAGATCACCTGAAACATGTTTGAAAAAGGTTTTGTCAGCGGGAAATACTGAGTGAATCATTCTTTTATGAAAACGACTCGTTTGTTATAATTTACAGTATTAAGAGAGATTACAATGTTTATTTCAACCAAATACCCATAGTATTTGTCACTCGACCGGATACGTGACTATGGTCATACCACTATTGAGTCCGTTCACCCAATAGTGACGAATATCACTACTTAGGTTCGCCCACCTAAAGTGATAAAACAGCAGTAATGTGCACAATACCCCACATACCGGCTGTAATTTGGTGACTACATATACTTAATCACTGTAATTATAATCTTGAAAATAAACATACTTTTGTAAACAGATTTGATAAAAAGAGAATGACTCACATTGCAGATTTAATTTGAGCAGAGCCTAGCCTACTGATTAGCCTTTTAACCTAAATTTAATAACAGGCACACAATTCGGTTAGTAACTTAATACAGCATTTACGATAACTCACGAGATCAACCCTCACAACGAATGACAAAGTGCGATACTTAAACATCCATCGAATTAACGACGAATGACAAAGCATAACCCTAATGTGGGCAGCACTTAAACATCCATTGGATAGTTTAATCGATCGGACATTGAATCGTAGCAGCGATCGAGTTATTACCCTGTATTGCGGTGGCGATTAGTGATCCATGTGTGTTGTGATAGTAAACAGAACGTAACTCAGTGCATGTAGCGAAGTTTTACGTCGTTTCAGTACCAGAAATCAAGTCCCAATGCCTGCTATTTATACACCAATTTTGACATGCTTACGGACCGTAAGACTCATCCCTTACGGTCCGTAAAGGACACCTATTGGCCATAGGGTAGCCACGTCCTGGACTAGCCTTGCTGACTTGACAGATTCGTAAATTTCAATTTTGACAGCGTTTTATTTAAATAATCGTGACTACGGTTTTTACCCCCCCCCCCCTGAGTTTTAGGGGCCCTGATCTTGATTCTGATTGTTCTGAAAATTTTAGGGTTTGTGCAGAATCACTTGGGTGTCTCAATTAGGGTTTCCTTTTAGATAAAATAATAAAATAAATAGGACTTTTAGTGAGAGTTGTTACATATACTTATATCAAACCTGGTTTTTCTTTTCCTTTGAGTGAGGACTGAGAGCCTTTTTAATTGAAGAAAACCAGCTTCCTTTTTTCTCCATTATATTATCATATCCAAAAACTCATTTCTGTAATAATATTAAAATAAGTTATTATGATACAAATATGCAATGCAAAACTTCACTGCATAGAAAGACATGAACTTTGACATTTGAAAATCAAACTCATTGTTACAATATTCAAAATTCGTTACGAATTACCAGTTCGACCCCGATTTTTTTCTGTTATTGGTGATAAACACAAACTTCAATGTACTTGGTAGTTACTTTCTTCAAATTTCTATAAACACATGTCAATTTTAAACAGAAAAACAAACCATCCATTTGACTTCAGTAGTCATGTGAAATAATTCTAATATAAATTTCAGGTTAACAGCTAAAAGATTGTTGAAATTTCAACAAAATTAGTTGAAGTACAGACATGACACCAAACCCTAATCCCAATTCATCAACAATTTAATCAGATATATCAAACTTAACACCAAAAACTAAATACAAAACATTTGGAAAAAAACTCACTGAATTTACAATAATCATGAAAATCTATTTATTTGCAAACTAATGATCAACAAATTGTATGAAAAAGTATCTAGATGGTTTTATGCGATAAAGATAGACAACATTCATACGCTTCGACCCATTCTATCGTAACCATATTTTCATTAGTTTATGTTTAGACACTCATTTGTATGGCATATTAAAATGTTAAAAACATAGTTGTACTTCAAGCATATGAAATACAAACATAAGCATATGAAACACAAACATAAGATGGTTTTCCCTAGCGTATACAGAAGTCAAGTATAAAAACCATGGTACAATAGCTAATGATTTTGACCCATTAATTACAGCATTTAAGGATCCAATAACTGACTCGCCATGCTTTGGTTTCTCCTCGAGCATACAAAATCAAGCACAAAAGAGTAAAATTAATAAGCACTGAAGGTTGGAAGAATTACCTCAATATAAGCATCTTCAAGTTACGCCTTCGCTTCCCGTTCTCACAAGTCAATGGCCCATACAGACTAATGCTGAGCCAAAACACGACCTATTATAATGTTGTTTCATATATTTGTTGAAAGCACTGAAGGTTGGAATAATTACCTCAATATAAGGATCTTCAAGTCACGCCTTAGCTTCCCGTTCTCACAAGTCAATGGCCCATACAGACTAATGCTTAGCCAAAACACGACCTATTATAATGTTGTTTCATATATTTGTTGAAAGCATCGAAACAACAAAATGGGAATTTATTCGTGTGAACTGCCATAAAAATTCAAAAAAGGGTGTCTTAAGTCCTCCAGTCACATGAAAAATGCAACAATGGGTTTCTAATCCACGACTTAAATAAGTCCAATCCATTTAATTAAAAGTTGATTAATGATTACTTACCCTTAAATAATAAACTGGAGTATATCTGGTGGTTTCGTCTGAAGTGATATGAGCCTAATTGTGCCTCCACTTCTATTGAATAACAAAAAAGGGAGAAATGGGTAAAAAATAAAAATAAAATGAAACTAAATAATTAAGAAAGTTTACATTTCTTGTGTGTCCCATTTAATTCGGCATTTATATCCCAATTAAAGAAAAGAGCTAATAGCCTATTAAATTTGGTTACTTTTTGTTTCTATAAGATTTGGCTGCCATATAAACAAATTAAACAAACAAATGAAAAGTTGGAAAACCTCATATGGGTTGCAAGGTTGAAAGTCTGTTGTAGTATGTTTGAATGCATATGGCCTTTAGTTGATATAGTTGAAGACTTATATTATATCATAATAATAAAACTTTTTGTTATCATATTTAATTCTTTACCTATGTATATTACACAAGTTCAACAAAGTGAATTTGGTCAACACAACCCAATCCAATGAACCGCTGCTAAAAAACGTCTTGTTTGACCCATTTCACCGGGAACAGGACCAAAAAGTTCAATATCTTACCTCGAGAGGGAAACATGCTTCTGTTCTGAAAGCACAATATGCCGTTTTCCACTGTGTTCCTCTAAATATGAAAACTGACCCATAACACTGCATGGTAACAACATATGTTAAATCCTATATAAATAAAAACACCATACATAACAGAACTGATGGTGATAAGTGATATAAACCTAGGATAGAGAAAGTTGGTGCTTTCGTTTACAGCCATGTAATATATAGAATAGAGCACGTTCAACTGCAAGAAGCATAGCCAAAAAAATTAGACATGTCAAGAAAATATCATGTGCCCAAGAAGATGAACCATCTCATGTGCTACCTCACTAAAGTATTAGAAGCGCTTTAAATCACCAGGTTATCCATAGGTTTTTCATCTCTACAAAAAAACTGTAGGGTGAAGAGGCTAAATAAAGTAAATGAGAAGCCTTATATAAAAAACTTTAAAAACAAAGTTGAATTTTACACAAAAAAATGTTTGCATACCAGATTTTATTTTTGAACTGGCCATCAAAATATGACTCTTACCACTAAATCTAAAACATGTACCATTGAGATAAGGGATTTTCCATCTAGAAGACATCAACACAATTTTTATTAGTTGTTATTAAAAGCTATTATTAAAAATAAAAATTACATGAATAATTATAGCATTATAAACAACTGATTGAACATACCTTAGTAAATCGAATGAAAATCCCTAATATGTGAATCGATCTGTTACGTATCAATCACCTACTGTTAAAAGGAAAACGTGAAAGTTATATGAATTTAAGTAAGAACTGGTTATAACATGATCATACTTTATAGCAAGTTTTACAAACAAACAATGAAAAGGGAGTCTTGTTTATCACAGTTAACGCCTGAACGTTAAACTAAATAATGCATACTTCATAATTTCAATCTTATAATCATCACAAACAAACCTATGCAAAATGCCCTAATTTAACCTAAGGTAACATATGTGATATGACTTTGAAAAAAGTCATTTAACACTGAAAAGTAACCAACTTTCATAATTGTATCATTTATGTCACTCGGTTTAAACCAATTATGAAGAAATTCACAGTAATAAAACAATATGGAAACTTGAGTGATTTTTTCTGTTAAAACAATATTGAAACTTGTGTGGTTTTTTCTGTTAAAAAATGCGCGTCTGATGTTCATGAAACGATATTAAAATCTCGTTACTTTTCAATGATTTTCACCGAAAGGTTATATACTTATATCAAACCTGGTTTTTCTTTTCTTTTGAGTGAGGACTGAGAGCCTTTTTAATTGAAGAAAACCAGCTTCCTTTTTTCTCCATTATATTATCATATCCAAAAACTCATTTCTGTAATAATATTAAAAGAAGTTATTATGATACAAATATGCAATGCAAAACTTCACTGCATAGAAAGACATGAACTTTGACATTTGAAAATCAAACTCATTGTTACAATATTCAAAATTCGTTACGAATTACCAGTTCGACCCCGATTTTTTTCTGTTATTGGTGATAAACACAAACTTCAATGTACTTGGTAGTTACTTTCTTCAAATTTCTATAAACACATGTCAATTTTAAACAGAAAAACAAACCATCCATTTGACTTCAGTAGTCATGTGAAATAATTCTAATATAAATTTCAGGTTAACAGCTAAAAGATTGTTGAAATTTTCAACAAAATTAGTTGAAGTACAGACATGACACCAAACCCTAATCCCAATTCATCAACAATTTAATCAGATATATCAAACTTAACACCAAAAACTAAATACAAAACATCTAAATCCACATTATATACTTCAAGAAAACCATCAAAAATTCAACACAAAAAACAACAAATTCAATCAATTTACACAAAAAAATAGAAAAAAAGGAAACAGTGAGCATCTAAATCCACATTATAACTTGAAGAAAACCATCAAGATTCAAGCAATTAAGCAACACACAGATGAAAATTAACACAAAAACCACCAAATTCAATCAAATTACAGAAAAAAAAAACAGCAAGCATCTAATCTCACATTATAACTTCAAGAAAACCATAGATTCGATCAGAGTGATAGCATTAAGACTACGAAGGAAGAATTGAAAAGGAAAAGAAGAGAGATTTCGAAATTTGAGGAGGAAAAGAGAGAGAATGAGAAAAAGCGTAAAAATATAAGATTAAAACTTAACATACCAAGAGGGGAACGATTAGGATGAATCAGAGATACATGAGAATTGCTTCGCTGCAAATTAGGGTTCGTGAAATATAAATCAAGATTAAACAAATATGAAACACGAATCAATGAAAAAAAAACATATGTGGATCAGATTAAGGATCGAAAATAACTTACTGTGTTGCCTTCAATCGATGATTTGAATCCTTACTTAGAGATCTAGGTTTGTGATTTGCAAATAAGTTATAAAGGAAAGGTTGAGGAGAGAGATGGTCATGCGAAGAAACGTACGCGAGAAGGAGAATAGAGAAAAAGAGATTGCCGCTCAAAGTTAATTCTCTTGCTAAAGAGGATGTCCACATCATCAAAATGATTGGCTAAGAATAGCCCATGTGGCCTAAGAGAATTCATTTAGTATAATAGATAGATATTGAGAAGGATGTGTTTTTTTATTAAAGGGTAACACATCCCAGCCAGCAAATTTTTGCGAATGATGTGTTAGTAAGGGCAGCATTCGGGGGCCAAGCTTCATAGGGGCTAGGGGGTGCCCCGACCCTCTGGTTTTTCGATTCGTACTGTTAATTTTACAGAAAATTTCCAAAATAAAAACTCCTTTTTTAGTGTAAAATACTAAATATTTTAAATGTCCGGTCCCTCCCGATTTAGATTATGAGATCCCCCCCTCCCCCTCATCTCGCTCGATTTTTCGTTCAAGCCCCGTCACTGACACCATTATAGATCAATTTTTATATTATGAAAAAAGCATTGGAAACAACTATAAGAACTTTAATAGTATTTTTAACATGCTTATGATCTTTCTTCATAACCCAACCCGACTTGCTACTAACCCTTCTTTTCCATTCATTTTGCCACCTCAACTAACTTGACAAAAATAATTTTTAACCTTGGATTCTCTCGCATCGAGTTCTTACTTCATTGGTTGTACCTTCTTATTCTTTCACGTTTGGATGAAAATTTTTAAAGTGAGTTGGCAAATAACAACCAAAGACATATGAGATATTAGTGTAAGAAATAGTGTGAAGGTAGCACAAGGGATTACAAGACATACATGGCAATGGCAACCTATCATGGAGTCCATTGAACTCAATAGGAAGGATTAGGCCAAATTTTGGCAACACATGAGCATGAAATTAAGTAGAGATGTCGATTGTCGAAATTATACATATTCCAACTTCAGTTAATTTGACATGTTTTAAGCTAGTTTCAATTAACGTTATAGATTTAGCTATTGCTTTATGTGACAAATCATAGTCTAAAGGTTCGGATTTAAAGTGTCCTCACATTTAAAGTGTAGTAAGTATCAAAATAATGTATACTCATCTCCACATAACATTGTTCATAACCTGAGGCCTTGACAAGACCAAACGAGAACAAAATAGTAACAATAAACGACTTGTCCTTGTCGATTTCTAGAATATCGTACTATGCTCAAAAACAAAAAAGTCAATGACATGTTCCCCACATCACATGGATTTAATTAAAAAATCCAACTTCAAACTAATTTCACATGTTTTAAGCTAGTTTCAATTTTAAGACCAGACGGTATGGGACCGGCTTAGGCCCGGCGCCGGTCCCCCACACCGCCCCCTCACCCCGGTGCGTCGTCTCCGGCTCCCCAAGGACGATGTCGACGGGCCTCTCTTCCTCTCTCCTCACACACACAGCTATACATACATACATACATACATACATACATACATACATACATACATAAATGGGTTCATCCCCCACCCCCTAGGTCTATCCCCTTCAAGCCCCTCCTATGTGGCGGTGACGTGGCGGCCCATCCCCTTGGGGATGAGGCTCTCCATACCCTCTAGCCTAAGGGTTCTTTATTTCACCCCTTAATAGATTATTAATGATTCAGACCCCTTACTTGTCTAACATTTAATGGTTTGGACTATTTGTTGCGCGAGCAGATGTCTGAATGGTTTAGACATTTGACTCTGAATGGTTAATTTTTATACTGATCTGAATGGTTAAGACCTCTTATCTAAATTGGTCAGACATTTGCCTCTAAAAGGTTAAATTATACTGGCTCTTAATGGTTCAGACCTATTACTGGTTCAGCACTTAATGATTCAAATCTTTTACTAATTCAACATTTACCCATTCAGTGTCATACAACATGTTTTAAGCTTTAAGCTAGTTTCAAATAAGAGAAGTGATACACTCTCCATAATATCATTGTAATGATGCTCATAATAATCAATAATCTAATGCATATTTTTATACAAAATTTCAAATAATAAAATATATTATTATAGCATGGTTTTTATTATATACTTTCTTTATGACACTTGAGCTGTTTTCCAATAAAAAAAATTGTAGCATTCATGTCTTGTTGACCATTCAGTCACTACATTTAATTGTACTAGAATAAATAATAGAATTTATAACACACTCAATCGCTTACTATGAAATAGACAGTTAGGATTCCTACCAAATTCTCTTCTGGCCAGTTTTTTAAATACCAAACAGTAACAATAATAATAATAATAATATCATAACGCACATAAAAAAAAACCAAACGATTCATTATTCTCTTTGCTTCCGGTCCGTTACAATGACCACAAAATCAAATCAAACTCACTCTCCAAAAACTATCAGCTACTAAACTGATTAAAATTGAATTAACTAAAAAATAATATTTGATTAACCACTAGCTGCAAAAATACTATTAGCCCATTAACGGCTCATCAAATCTCAATGTGTTGATCCAAGCAAGTTCTTCATTGTTCAACTCTCCAAAATCCCAATCAGGCAATTCAGTAGATTCTTCATCAAGCCCATAAAGTTCCAAATCATCGATATCGCCAAACTCACCATGTAACGGCGCCACAAAATCGTCGAGAAACGGTGCACCAAGTTCCAACCCGAGGTCCAAATCGTTCCCTATTTCCGCCAATGTCAACGCTTCATCAACCGGTTCAACAAAGCCCATTTCAGGCAACACATCTAAATGAACATCTAAATGATCTAATGACAATACTTCATTAAACGGCTCCATCTTTTTATCCTCATTGATAAAGATTTTCGCACCCGAACCAGAACCTGAAGACAATTCGACCTCGAGAACCGAAGACGGTGACCCGTGCGCGAGCACGTCCACCGATTCTTCCGAAACCGCGGGCTTTTCCCGGGCCGGACCCCGGTTTTTGTTTTTATTAACAGGAAGTTTTAAAGATTGCGCCATTTCTTCAAACTCGAGTTTCTTGTTTTCGTAAGCTTGTGAAGCATCTTCAGCTGTTTCGAATGTACCGAGCCAGATCCGTCTACCCATAAACGGGTCACGGATCTCGGCAGCCCATTTGCCCCATTTCCGTTGCCGGACCCCCCGGTATTTCAACCCGGTTGTCACACCCGGTGGTTGACTAACATTTTTAGTCAAACCCGTTTTTGTTTTTGCTAAAATTTTGTCAGCATTTTTTAACTCAACTTGAAAAGATCCGGTTGCCGGAATCTTGATTTCCTTAACAAGTATTTTACTTTTGGGCTCATCGTCATCATCTGAGTCCGTCATATCCGGGTCATGACAAAAGATCCGAACCGTTCTCATCAGGTTAACCGGGTTGTCGGTTGTTACAACCTTTCCTCTCTTTCTGGGTCTCTTGTTGCAACCGGTTTCTTGATTTTCCGGCGATTGTTTAGAAAAAACCGACATTTTTAACCCAAAAACCACCGGAAAAAGTTTAAAATGTAAAAAAGTTCAAAACTTGATGTGGGTATTAACCAGATCTTATCAAAAAGACTCTCTTGTGATTGTGATTATGATTTTGAACACAAAATTTTAAAATCTTGGAAAAACTTTGTATGTGAAAACAACCAAAACACTCGAATCCAGAACAAGTCCTGCAATTTAAAAAAAAAAACAAAAATATCAATAATCTGTCACAATAAAACATGTTTTGAAACAACAATTGAAAGAATTAAGGTTTACCTTTTTGGCCTCAAACGCATCGAAACTGATGACAAACAGAAACAAGAACTCTGCTGAGTGAAACAGCAGAGATAAATCACAGCAAATGAAATCCAGACCTTCAATTGGGGCCCAATAATATTCAAGAAACTTGCAGACATAAACCTTTTCTAAAACCCTTCACTGGATACAGAAAAATTAGTGAATTAATAAAGTTTATGGGAAATAATAAAAAGCCAAATTGGGATTGAAAGAAATAAAAGGGAAAATGTGAAATGGGTTACCTTTTGGTGAATTTTGATAATGGTGTGATGATGTTTTTATTTATCAGTGTAGAATTGTTCTTGTTGATTCACTGTTGTTGTTGATGACTCCGTTTTTCAAGCGGTCAAAACGCAAATATGGGGTGGGTATATATAATGATGAATGACTTTTTATTTATTTGTTTCATGTTTATTCGGAAAGTAAATAATGTTTTCAAAAATTAAATATCTTTTCAAGACTAAAATGCAAGAATGATCCCTGAATTTAGAATATTTTTTTCACTTCAATTCAAAAATAATTTATTTTGTATCTTGTTTCATATTTGTTGTCATTTTCATTCAATTAACAAATTAGGTTAAAATTTTCTTTTAACTTCTCTCTTTTTTTTGTCGTTATTTTCATTTAATTAAAATATATTATAGCATAAAATGATGATTACACCCTTCATTTAAATGAGGAAAACAACATTCAATTGGCAAGCTAGGTTACAATTTTCTTTTAACTTCTCTCTTTTTTGTTGTTATTTTCATTCAATAAAAAGATAATATGACATAAAATGACGATTATACCCTTCATTTAAATGAGGAAAACGACATAAAGAGAGAGAAGTTAACATAAAATTTTAACCGAGTTTGTGAATTGGATAAAAATAACAACAAAAATAAAACCTCATGTATCTAGATAAAAAAATTTATTTTTGAACTAAAGTGATAAAAGTTGTAAAACTCAGAGACCATTTTGGCATTTTCTATATTTTTTATTATATTTGCTATTTGTGAAATGCTAAGTTTAATTTAAAAAAAAAAATTGTGAAATGTGAATGTGAAAATACGATGAGTTGTCATGGTCATACATGGATGCATGAGGCATGCATATCATGCCACATGTTGGCCGCCATTCGTCAGATATTATTTAACACACGCGCGTATAATGGGCAGTGGATTACACGCGCACCATGGTCTCCACTGAAGCGACAATCTCGAGGAAATTGAAGGGTGAGATTGTGCCGTAGAAAGCACGCGCGGAGAGTGACAGTGCGTATATGTGATGCGTTTTTTTTTGTTTTTTGGTTTTGGAGGCTAGAGGTAACGCTGCGAACCGGAGACGTTGATTACAGCTAATAGTTTTTAGGTACGGTTTTGGGTTTGATATTTGCATCATATTACGAGAATGCCACGGTGATATATTGGTTATTAATTACGGCCTGGTCTATTCGCACACGGCCTTAGTCTATTTGCACACTCGAAGCGCCCCGCTTTGGCCATAGCGGGGCGCTTTGACAAAGTCAGTCCTTGTCTGTTGACCTTGGCCAAAGCGCCCCGCTATGGCCAAAGCGGGGCGCTTCGAGTGTGCAAAAAGACAAAAAGCATTGGCTGGAATTTGTGTTGATTTTTTTTTTAAATAGGTGAGATGTGGGTTAGTTTGGTAGTGTTTTTTGGAGGAAAAAATTGTATTTGAGTTTTATAATGGGTGGCCTTTATAATACGTTGTTTTATAATTACGTTTTTTACGTCATTATTTTTATAGAACGTATATAATATAAGTGCGTCTTTATAAACTGTTAACCTAGTTTATTTTGTTAAATTAAACGAACACGTTAAATAAATTGTACAGAAAACCATAAGAATTAAACGTAAACAATCCAAAACCAACGTGATGTAAATAGAAGATTAACTGCAATATATATATATATATATATATATATATATATATATATATATATATATATCAGTTTGTACATACAAAGCAAAAAGGTACAACTGACTGCATAATACATAACAAAACACTATACAAACAAACTAAGATACTAATCCTCGTGCGGTGGGGACGGTGGGAGGGGAAGTGGAGGCAACCCAGCGCGCTCTCGTAGAGAAACGAGCGTCTCGATGATCCAGTCCTGGCGTGCGGCCTGGCGTCTGAGGCGCCGGTCGAAGTCCCGAGCCACCTCACGCGCTACCGGAGGCAGGTCAGCGTAAACGTGCTGCGGGTACTGTGGCGGCTCAGGAGCTGGCTGAACTGGTGGTACCAGGATCTCCTCGATATGCTCCTCCTCGATAGTTGCCGCGATAACATGCTGCAAGTATCGGAACAAGGGGTCTCTAATGGAGGTGGCCTTTTGCCAGGATCTCCCAAAGGGTCTAATGGAAATGGACCTCCAGAAACTGATAAGCGTCTGCCTGTCCATCATCGTAACCGCCTGCGTATATAAATCAGTATCAAGCTCGGCCTCTGTGTACAAACCTGTATAAACAAATAATATTAAATAAACAAATAACATTAAATAAACAAATAACATTAAATCAACAAATGATATTAAATATAAAATAATAAATAATATTATTTAAACAAACCTGTATGGACAACAAACTGCCGCACACTCATCCGAAACTCCTGACCGGCAAGACGGAATGTAACCTCGTAGACTGGAAAATCCGGGTCCTCCACGTAATCCGCCGGATGCGGCGCGTATGTAAACGTGGAAAGAAACTCCCACGTAAGCTCAGGGTACGAGTCCTCCATCGCTAACTCAAATAGGCGCGACCAAGGAGTATCTAGTCCAACTATCTCACGCGCCCGCGCGGCCTCTCCCACGGTATCCAACAGGGTCCAGTCTATCCCTACATGCTCCCCAATGGGGATGGCGCGCAACCTCGCGCATCTCCTCCTCGCCCGTGACCCCGGCGGAAACTGCAGGTACGGACATGCCGGCTCTTCCTGCTCTCCCTCATCTCCCTCAGCCTCCATATGCTCAATCTCGTCATCGGAAGAATCCATCCCTACACGTTGATAAGATAATATTAAATATAAAATAATAAACAAATAATATTATTTAAACAATTTAAATAATAAACATATAATATTAAATATAATTTAAATAATAAACAAATAATATTATTTATAAAATTTTAAATAATAAACAAATAATATTAAATTTAAAATAATAAACAAATAATATTAAATTTAAAATAATAAACAAATAATATTAAATTTAAAATAATAAACAAATAATATTATTTATAAAATTTTAATATTATTAAACAAATATTATTAAACAAATAATATTAAACAAATATTATTAAACAAATAATATTTAAAAAAATAAATAAACATGAACCAAAGCGCCGCGCTATGGCCTCGGCGCGGCGCTTTGGTTCTTCGCGATGAATAACAGCCCCCCCCCCCAATCGATCCAAACGCCCAAATCAAACAAATATCAAACATTTACAGTTAACCAAAACGATTAAGGGTGTTCGATTTACCTTTTTAGCGGTCGAAAGATTGAAAACGAAGATATCCGGATCGAAGTGTGTGTAATCGCACCTTTTGTGTGTGTGTTTGTGTTTTGTGTTGAAATGGGGGAGAAGCGCCTCGCTTCAGGTATAACGATGGACCGAAGCGCCCCGCTATGGCCAAAGCGGGGCGCTTCTGTTCTTATTTAAGGGCAAAGCGCTCCGCTTTGGACATAGCGGGGCGCTTTGGGCCTTTTTAAAATTTTTTAAAATTGTTTTTAATTCACAAACGCGTCGATAATAGTCTAAATTTTACATTTTTTCCATTATACATCATTTTTTATTATATATGGACTATACTGCAAGTTCCGGATCAAATCGGTTACGTGTGATGTCTTATTCTGTTATATCGTATCATTTTGGTTTGAAAGCACAAGTACTCCTGTGAGAGGTGTTATGTGTATCAGCCGCCTACCGCACATGAACATGACGTATTTTTTCATTAATTGTAGTATTATGATGTCTATGGTCATTTTGGGTCGTACAAGTGCGTATTGAATCTGATTGGGTCGTGTCGGTGACATTCGGTTTTTAACGTGATGTAACGCATATAATGAACAAACACAAACGTACGAATTCTTTCCATTCCTTGTCAGAGAATTTCTTCTTGCTGTTCTTATTAATATTTTGTTGAATATGGAACCGACAAAGATACTTATGCGCTTTTGGAAAAACTTGTTCACACGCGTTCATCAGCGCAAAATCCCTGTCTGTTAAAATCACGCGCGGTTCCATACATCCTACCAGCATAGACTTGATCCTCTGCAACACCCATAGGTAGTTCTCTGACTTCTCAGCGGAAATTACCGCACAAGCAGCCGTAAACGATTTGTTTGTCGACGTCATGCCTACGACCTGAACAAATGGCAGGTTGTAAATGTTCGTTTTGTAGGTGGCGTCAATCATTAGCACATGCGGGAAGGCACACCACATATTGAATGATCTTTCGTGAACAAAGAAGACATCTTCAACTTCGTTTGATATCTCATTCGTGCGCATGTAATAAGTGTAATTTTTTTCGAGAAGAATGCTTTCAAGTTTTTGCATCGGAGACTTACCGACATTTTTTTCGGCGTTGATCTTCTGAACAGCGTTGTGTATATCTTTCAGAATAAGCTTTCTAGCCTGATTTTTTTTTGTCAGCGTTCGCCAGATACTTTGGTTGGGAATGTCTTGCTCTGCCAGCTCCTTAACCAGTTTTGTATCCTCCGAAGAAAGCCTTCTCGCATACGCGTGACCCTCTAAGTTTTCAATAGGAGTGTGGTTATGCTTCGCCTTCGTCACCTCGATCCTCCAAACACTTCCGGATGATTCCGAAAACCCGATCATCTCGAACGGGCAGCCTATTTTCTTGCTACCCGTTTTCCTCTGTGTAGCTATACTTTTATGCTCCCCACCAAAAGTACATTGAAACCAAATCTTGTAATTCTCTCCTCTTTTATTCGACCTCTTAGTCACAATGAGGTAACCGTTGTCTTTTGCCGTGTCTTGTACCCAACGCACCAACTCTTTACGTGACGAAAAGGTCTGCGTCGTATCAAACGAAAACGTAACCGGGTAACAGCCTTCCTCGTCAACAGACACATCCCCCGGCTCACCATCGTCACCGAGGTCCGAATATACTTGATGTTCAAAGTTGTGCTCGCCACCGTAACCGAAATTCGAATAACCTTGTAAGCTCTGTTGACAACCGTAACTGTCGTTTGGACCACACTCCTGCTGTACAAAGCTGTACTCGCCACCGTAACCGAAATTCGAATAACCTTGTTGTGCGTAAGGGTCCTCCACAGGGGTATTCAAATCCAGCGTCACCGTGTTATCACGATAACGAATGCCAGATACAACCTCTGCCTCCCTCAAGTTGGACGAGACCGGTTTCTCATACGAGTCAGAAATAGCGGTCCCCTCGTAAGAATCAGGAACAACTGTCTCGTCAGAATATTGACCGAAAATATAGTTGTTTAACCACGACATCGTTTTTTGTAAACAACAAACAACAAAACACTCGAATACCCACGTATGTTTGTAAACAACGTGAAGAAGAAGAAGAACGAGCTTGCTGAAGAAGAACCTCAATCAGTAGTTTGCTTTTAAAAGTGAAAAGTTGGATCGAAGCGCCGCGCTATGGCCAAAGCGCGGCGCTTAGGGTTAACGACAAAACATCATAATCAGCTTTATGTCTGTCAAACAGTATCGAATGTTTCAAACGTCAATCGAAGTACGTTTTGTCGATCGAAGCGCCGCGCTTTAGCCATAGCGCGGCGCTTTGGGGTGTGAAAATAATTTTGGGCGTGTGCAGCTAGCATGACCCTTAATTACTCCTGTTAAAAAGGAAATCATTCTCTTTTGGAGAGTTTTGCTTTTAAATATATTTTCCCAATTTCAATGATTTTTTGGTGAATTTTATTTAATTATTAACTAAGATCTGGTCATATCTTAGTTGTATGTTTATTTTTATACCATTAATGAATGATTTTGGTTTTCTCTCAAGATTTTCATGAAGTAAATTTCATGATGATTTAATGCCTACTTTCTAAGTATACATGTCTACAATATTAACTTAAATATTAAATTAATTATATCTTTAATCATATATGGTTAAGCATTTTCTCTTATTTTTATTATTATGTCACATATCTTCACACCTTTATTATTATTATTATTATTATTATTATTATTATTATTATTATTATTATTATTATTATTATTATTTTGAAAAAATGTTTTACCTTATAAGTTGGAGTCATAAAGATATTTTTATTAGTTCAAGTAAATGAAATTTTACTTAAAAAATAATAATTAAAATAAATCCTTACACCATGAACCTGCAATATACAATTTGGCTGATTCTAAACACACCCCCCTCCCTCCTGATTATACCCCCCTTGTGAGAGGAAAACTGCCGGTCCCACGCGAGCCTCACCTGTAAGTATGTGAGAGGAAGGGGGTGTAAAAAGTTTTTTTTTTTTAACAGCAAAAACCACTTTATATATAAATATAAAGAGCCAGCCAGAAACTGGGAAAACACAAAACAAAACCGAACAAGAGAACAGAACAGAAAAACAGGCGCAAAAGCCTCAATTACAATAAGTCCACAACATTAAACTTAATCCAGTTATCCCAATCCAGTCTCTTAAAATTCGCCCGATTGCTTAACCATAAGAACGAGTCCTCTTTAATGAGATCCACCGTCTTCTTAATTGGGATGAAGCATCCTTCAAAAACTTTCGTGTTTCTCGCACTCCAAATTCTCCATACCGAGGCAATCACAATGGAGTAGATGATTTTTTTCCAACTCCTGCCGCCCGGACAATGCATAACATAATAAAAAAAACTCACGAAACGAAACTATATCTCCTGGGAAGCTCACCCGAACCCAAGCTAAAACATTCCACCAAATACACCTAGCCCAAAGACAGTTGAGAAAAATATGGTCAGTCGTCTCTAGCTCGAGACCGCAACGGGGACAACTCTCATCCACCAACATGATACCTCTTTTGATCAATCCCTCACGAGAAGCGATTTTATCCAGAAGGGCCCTCCAAAGCAGCATATTAGCTTTGGGGGAGGCCCAGTAATTCCAAACAAATGGCGAAGCGGCAGCGGAATCGGGCATCTTAGCCATTTCGAAATCAAGCCGGACCTGTTTTACTGAAAAAGGCTCGTCGCCAACAGTACGCCACACCCAAACACCATTCTTTTTAATTAGATTTTGCTGCAAACTGATGCCAATCTTCTCTGAAACCGACTTCATGTTACCAATACCTTTCCATATTCCGGGAATCGAATGATTAACAGGAATTAGTTGATTTGGAGCATTGTTTTTATGGATGGCAGCGACCACCTTGGCCCAGAATTGATCCGGGTTCGACTTAAGCCTCCACCACCATTTTATAAGCATCGCATGATTGAAATCCGCCATCGAACCAATCCCCATTCCGCCTTTTAACTTAGATTTCAGAAGCAATTCCCACCGGACCCATCTAACTTTTTTTATTCTATCCGAAAAGCCCCAAATAAAATCCCTACGGATCCTTTCAAGCTTGTTAATCACACATTTAGGAGCCGCGAAAACAGAAAGATAATACGCCGGAAGACTTCCCAGGACTGATTTCACTAATGTCATCCTTCCTGCCATTGACAAGTGCCTACCCTTCCATTTTGATAATTTTGCTTTAAGTCTATCCACCACCGGTTGCCAATACTTCGGTTGTTTCATATTTGCTCCAATGGGAACCCCGAGGTAGATAAAAGGGAACCGGCCCACATCCCACTTAAGATCTGAAGCCAACCGGGTCACCTCCCTATCTTCGACACCCAAACCAAACAATTTGCTTTTGCTATAATTTACTTTAAGGCCCGTTACCAGGTTAATCCACCTAAGAAGCCGACTGAGGGTGGCCACGTTTTGATCCAACCACGAGCCAATAAACAGAACATCATCGGCGTAGCAAAGGTGAGAGAGCGTCGGACCTCCATTAGGAAGAGCGAACCCTTTAAAGAGCCCGAGATTCACAGCCCTGATCATGAATAAGTTTATCACCTCCATTGCAATAATAAAGAGAAAAGGAGAAAGGGGATCCCCCTGCCTTAGACCCCTTCTATATTTGAACTCGGCCGTTGGCGATCCGTTAACCAAGACCGACCCCATACCTGATTCTAAACACCCTTTAATCCAGCAAATCCATTTCTCCGGGAAACCCATAAAGTCCATCATGCGAAGTAAAAACTTCCAATTTAAAGAGTCGTACGCCTTCTCGAAATCGACTTTAAAAATTAATAATTTCTCTTTTTTTTTCTTAGCCCAAGCAACAGTTTCACTGATAATCAGAGGGCTATCCAGAATGTTTCTACCCCCTACAAAAGCCGATTGAGTCTTTGAAATCACCTCATCAACTACAATTTTCAAACGGTTGGCCAAAACCTTTGCTAGAATCTTGTATACCGAGCCCACCAAAGAAATTGGACGAAAATTTCCTATCCAATCAGGGTCTTTCTTTTTCGGAATCAAGGCCACAAACGACGAGTTACAACCTTTGCTTATATTTTCGTCCTTAAAAAATTCACCGAACATCCCCAAAAAAAGGTGCTTAAGCTCCCCCCAAAAAGTTTTAAGGAATTTAAGAGAAAAACCGTCCGGCCCGGGCGCTTTCCCCCCGTCACAATTTTTAAGGGCTTTTAAAATTTCAGATTCAGAAAATTCGGCACAAAGCAAATGACAGTTAACCTCTGAGATGATAGGCAAACCTGTACCGCAAAATTTTGGTCTCCTCCTAATCGGTTCCGAGAATTGCTTCTTAAACCACCTCCTAATGTATTCTTTGAGTTCCACCGGGTCAGAGACCATAATATTATCAAAGCTGAGGCAGTTAATCCTGTTCGAGGCAATATTCACATTCAAAATACTATGAAAATATGAACTGTTTTCATCTCCGAATTTAATCCAATTGACTCTGGCCTTTTGCTGCAGATTTTTCGCCTTTAACCGCTCCATAGCATCCATCTTACTAATTAACTCCATTCTCGTTTTCCTATCGCTATCCGAGAGGGGCCCAATAGACGCTTTTTTTTCGATGACTTCAATAGAAGCCTGCATCGATTTGACTTCCGAAACTTCGATAGCATACACCTGTTTCCTCCATTTTTTAATTTCTTCCTTTATACGTTTAAGGGTTAGCCGAAGCAAAGAGTCAAACTTTCCACCCACACTTCCCACCGAAGTGACCTCCTTAACAATCTTAATCAGAATTGGATCACCCAACCAAGCGTTAAAAAATTTGAATGGAATCGGGCCAAAATCCAAAGAGTTGCACGACAACGACACTGGGCAGTGGTCAGATAAGCCCCTGGGCTGAACTTGTAATTTCGCACAGGGCCATCTATTTAAAAAAACGTCGTTTACAAGAAATCTATCTAGCTTGCTTAATTTAACATCCTCGTGCCCCGAAAAGTAGGTGAACTTACCCCCAGACATGTTGTATTCGATAAGCCCTGCTCTGGAAATAAAGCCGTTGAAAGCGTCCGCGGCCCTATTGTCAAATCTGGAGTTGACCCGCTCCTCGGCAGATCGAACATCGTTAAAATCTCCGAAGAGGACCCACATCCCAGGCAGACGGTGGATCAGCCCCGAAATGTCATCCCAAAGGGCTGATCTCTGCCTAGCATCATTTGGGGCATGGATATTCAAAATATTCACCCTATCCTCCACCCCCGAAATACTACCCGCAATCAATAGGTACCGATGGTTTTTCAAGATCATATCGTCCTTGAACACCTCCGGGTTCCACAACGTAGCCAAACCTCCCGATCTACCGATAGAATCCACAGAGGCTACTTTCAAGCTCGATTTACCCCAGAACCTTCTCAGCTCGAACTCAGATAAACCAGATTTATGGGTCTCCTGTAATCCTATAACATCCGCCTTAAGATTGACCTTTAAATTTTTCACCCAGAATCCTTTGGCCCCAGCTGCCACCCCATTAATATTGAGGGTTAAAAAATTCATTGAAGACCAGTTAAATCCATCTCCCCACTAACAAGCTTTCTCACATGGTTTTGGAACCCATTAACCTCGATCCCAATTTGTTCACCAAACTCGAGAGTCTTGGCCACCTCCTCTTCAAACTCCCTGTTTCTCTGAGCTTGGGTCTCCACCGGAGTCCTAGATACCCGAAGAGGACAGTTGGTATGAACCGCCTCTTCCCTTCTACCGCTCTCATCTCCCCTGTTTACATTTTCTTCAAGTCTAAAGATTTCTTCTAGGTTAAAAGGATCCGAATCTTCTACAGCCTCATTGTTCAGATCCGGAGTTTTAAAAGAATGGGCTCTTTCTTTACCAGTCTTCTTCATATTGGGCCTTAATGTGATATAGCTAGGACGATAGGGCTCAAAAGTCGGCCCATCACTCCTCGATCCAGAAACAATAGACCTTTGGGACCCCACCTCATTTTCTCTCACCTCATTTAATCCACCTGTCCCTGATACCTCAACCCGAGGGGAACTTGGCTGCTGCACGTGAGAAGGGACATCATCATCAACATTTTGTTGATTTCCCATGCACGTAGTTGGGGAGTCCAACGTGCACCCCTCCGGCTGCTCATCTCCGACCACTTTAACCTTTTCACCTTCCGGTGACTTCATCGGACAGACCAAATCCGGCGACTCCTCTCCGAAGACCGAAGACATCTCCTCATCTTCAGACCTCCTCTTTTCTAAGAAATCAGGGCTCCATTGTCCGGCGATTTCTTCGACCCAAACTGTAAGGGAATGATCCTTCCAAGTTATTAGCAACTCTTCGGACACCCTTTTACCGGTATTGACAAGAATCGCCATCCGATCTTCAGACAAATTTCCATCTTCGGTTGAGATCTCCGATTTTACTAGCAATCGTCCACATCTTTCGCCAATTTTGTTAAGGATATGTCGGTCCCAAAGAGACACAGGGACGCCAAAAACCTTTATCCAGGCCACTCTCTCAAACACCGGGGGGACACCCTCCCAAATATACAGCCTAGAAAACCACTGTTCCCACTCATCAACCTTGAGTCTTAAATAATCATCCTCTTCCTTGACACTATCGAACGAGATAAGGACCTTAAGGCCCCCCAGATATCTAAGAACCAGGCCTTCCTCCAGGGTATCTTTAAGATTGTTGAGAATGTTAATATCCTTAGCTTCACCCACTAACGACTTAAATTCCAATTTCTTTTTTACATCCGTATTCGTAGGAGGGAGCTCCACCACCTTCCTATTCACCCCAATTCCCGAATCCAGATGATTTTTTTACGGCCGCGCAATAAGATCTCCCCTCAGTAGCGAAATGTGGCTGTTTATTCAGCTTCATGGGCTCCCTACTTACATTCCTGCCACCCGGGTTATCCGCAGCCACTTCTCCTAGTCTCTCAAAGACCGAGACTCTATCTCCTATACCCATCCTGTTAGTCTTTGAACCATCTCTCTGGAACTTAGCCATATTTACGCCAATAACCGCACCTTCTACTCTAACCTCCTTCAGCCTCTCAACCCAATAAACCGGATCTTGAACATTTGACAGTTTGATGAACCCAAATCGATTACCTCCTCTATCTTTTTTGGCCGGTACAAACACATCTTCCAAATTCTCCAGGTGTTCAAACGCCTTCCATAATGAATCCCGATTGCAGAAATCGGGAAGGTTTGAAACGAAAAAAGAGGTAGCATTGCGGAGACGGGCTTCCCTATTATGAAAAGCTTTCTCCTGTCTGACTTTATTTTTGCTTAAAACATTGTTCCAGCCATCATATCCGACGAACTTGTTCTTACCGAAGAAGCCCCTCCTACCCCCGTACTCCATGGCTAACACGAAAACAGAATGGGCTGTAAGCGGCGCTTTAAAAGGTTAATAGGATTCGTACACAGTCTAGCTAAACTATACTCGATAGCCGCGACCGGTAACAGACCTACTAAGCAATCAAGGACCGAAAACACTACCCAAACCTGAGAGAAGACAGAAAAACAAACGAAAGACTGCACCTGAGGCGAATGGATTCCGGAGTATTCAGATTAGAATGGATGGTAAAGCCGAAGGAAACACCAAGGTAGATGTAACAGCCGAACCACACACGCTAATCGGAGATAAACCTTCGTCGTCGAGCACTCAAACTACAGCCATGAAGAGAGAATTTTTTTGAAAAAAAGAAAAAAAAAGGGGTGTAAAAAGTAATTAGGGGTGTAGAAAGTAGCACCCTACAATTTATGAGTGTCTACTGATTGATTGCATACTTCAAAAAAATGACTTTGACACGTGATTGCTTTGGAGTTTTGTGGTCGTACATGGCAAAAAAGAGTGTATTAACTATCAACCAATACTAACACACCACCATCAACTTTTAATTATAAACGTTCGTCACGAGTTTTTAAAGGTAAGGTTGGGTGGTCTTTTTGGACCATCAACTCTGCTTTAGATTATCAGCTATTGAATTAGGGATAACTTGGATCATTAACTTCGAAAGTCATTTTTAAAGCACTGGGACTCATTTCATACCAATGTTGTTAGTTCAATGCATTCATTAAAGACAACATATGCATGGGAAAATTTTTATTTGAAGTTTGAGACTCTAGAAGCGATGACATTAAATGTGTCCTGACACGATAATGCGTCTATGGGAGAAAAAAATGACCACAACCTCACATTATCTCATGAATCATATCATGATTCGAAACAACCGCATGACCTACAAGCAATATTACAAGACGCTTCTTACGCTATAGTGATTAAGGGGTTGTTTGGCAACTTCTGAATAATTAAGTGTTAAACCAGTAAAAGATCTGAACCATTAATCTACGAGGAATATTTGTACTTGGGAGTGAAAGAATTATAACACTTTGTGTTTTTAGGTGGAGGAATATTTGTATTGGTTAAACACAGAACATTTTTTCCAACATTTTTTTTTATTTTGCCACACATCTACACACCTTTAATTGGGTTTGGTACATAATCCTTACTTTTTTCTTTGCTCATTTTCCGCACCCACTTGAAAATAATTATTGAACGATACTTATGAGTTTATGGGTAATGTGTTTGTGTGTGTATGAATCATGCATTTTAATCTACAAAGAATAATATTAATCCTTTGGTGAAAGAATCATTTACCACTTATTTTTGTGTGGGAGAATATTTTATGTTGTGAATCATGCAACAAAGGGTACTTGTTCAATGAACCTGAGATCATAGTTGACAATGCTCTTTCCTCCGTACATTTCCGTTCTTAAATTATATTTTTTTTTGAACAACCAAACCAAACATATATTCCACCACCAAGCCTCCAAATAGCAAGAAGCTATGCAGAGACAAACACCAAAAAGTATAGATATATCCCAAATGAAACCAAACATAAGCCATACCTACCCAAAAGATATTACATTTACCACCACCCTAACCAAAGTCTAAATTAGAAAACGCACACCCGTTGCCAATATCTACGCCCCTAACTTTTGATCTCTTGAGCACCCACCATAGAGTAATTTCCTTAATGTCATGGATCATTTTCGACTGCGATGTGTTTGATCCCTTAAAGACCTTGTCATTCCTCCTTTGCCATAGCCTCCATATTGTCATAAAGAATATGGCTTGAATCACGTTCTTTTTTTTTTCCGGTCCATCTTGATTTATGCAAAACTCTAAAATCTGTTGGAGCGAGTCAAACCGAGAAGGGACTTGCATCTTGAGCCAAGTACAGATCTGCCACCATAAAGATCTCGCCACGATACAACTAGCAAATAAATGATCGACCGTCTCCAAACTAGTGCCGCATCCTACACATCTTCCGTCCCCAAAAAAGACACCTCTATCGGCTAGGGTCCCAACAGTTGGAATCCTATTGATTGCAGCCCTCCACACAAAGTAATTTACTTTCGGGGTGGCAATTTTATTCCAGCTGAAACCGCCCATAGAGTTTGTGGTGTTGTTGCATCTGAAGCAATCTTCCCTAATCTGTTTGACTGTGAAATCTTTACGCCCCTCCCCCTCGGATTTCCACCACCATACATCTTTGCCTTCAGAAATTGTTATATCCCTCAAGATGTCCAGCAGCTTTAAATGTTGTGATTTTTCTTCAGTTGATATAGGGAGTCGTCTCCATCCCCAATCCCATAAAATTGCCCCCCTTACCGATTTATAATGCTAACTAACAAAACCCGTCTTCTGCCTGGAACACTCAAACACCGCTGGAAACTGATCTCGTAACCTACCTCCGTTCACCCAGAAATCATTCCAGAATTGTACTGTCGATCCGTTCCCCACTTTACTCTCGAAACAGTCCTGAATCCGCACATCAAACTTCAAAAATTCTTTATCTACTGATGCTATTTCCTTCCACACTCCTGGGATTGTTTTCTTGCAAGGGATAAAAGTATTGTTTCGCCTGCTCCCATGTATTGCTCTAACCACCTTGGCCCAAAGTTGGTCCCCCGAGTTCTTGAATCGCCACCACCATTTTGAAATCAATGCTAAATTCAATTCCTTTATGCTCCCGACTCCCAAACCTCCCAACTTTTTAGGCTTGAGTACTCTTTCCCATGCAACCCGCCTGATTTTTCTGAATTGTGACGAACCGCTCCATATAAATCTACTCCGAATACCTTCTAGAACTTTAATTACCCCCGCTGGTGCTTTATACAGAGAAAGATAAAAGTTTGGAATCGATCCAAGCACCGCCTTAATAAGCGTGATTCTACCTGCAAAAGATAGATTTCTAGCCTTCCAAGACGTTAGTTTAGCATTAAACTTATCAATCACGACCTTCCAAAATCCCGCCCGGTTCATATTTGCTCCAACCATCATGCCTAGGTGAACGAAAGGAAAGTCTCCTTTGATACAATTAAGATGACTCGCCATTACCTCCACCTCAATCTCATTAACACCAATACCGTATAACTTACTTTTGGTAATATTTACTTTTAGGCCGGAAGCCATATTAAAGCACCTCAAAATTCTGTTAAGATTTAGGACGTTATTCTCCGACCACTCTCCCATAAATCAGGCATCATCCGCGTACAGTAAGTGGGACTATGCAGGACCCTCATTTGGTAATTTAACTCCCACAAATGTGCCTTGTGCCACCGCCTTCGACATCATCACATGAAGTGCTTCCATAACTATAGTTAACTAAGGGTGGAGGGTATCGTCAATCACCTTAGGGTGTTTGAGTGAAATCCTACCCAATAATATTATGCCATGTCAACTCCCCATTCCACTCTCCATTTTGCACTCAATCAGGGGGTATGGTCAATCACCCTAGGGTGTTTGAGTAGGTTAAAAAATAAAAAAATTGTGATTGGTTAAAAGGGGTTAGGACCCACCATTTTCTCAATCACTCTCTCTCACCCATTTCGGTAAACACTCACCGATTTCCACACTCTCTCTCTAACTCACCGAACACTCTGATCCACTCGGTATAGTCACCGATCGGTGACCTCAAGTCAAACACCCAACTCCCCGCTACTATACTTGTACCCTAGTGCGCCTTCATGTTGACTTTTTATTTTTTTGTTCTAAGTTTGTCGGGATTTAATTTTAAAAGAATAAGCTAATTGGATAATTTGTTTTTGGTAAATTGGAAAATAATAATTTCATCTTTCTGAAATTGACCGATAATAATCCCAAGTCAGTTATTAGCCAATAATAATCCGACCTCGTCCACTTTTTTTGTAAAATAGTCAGCCGATAAAATAAGCTTAACGGGGTTAAGTGTTTTTCCGAATTACAAACCGATGTTTTAGGGCTTTTGATCAGAACGAGGATACGAGTCGATTGATGTAAAACTTACCTCGAAATTGTGTTCGAAATGACTTGAATTTTGTTAATTGGAAGTTAAACACCCGAATTGAAGCACCGTTTTCGTGGGTTGGGGGCAGTATTTCGAGGTAAGTTTTACATCAATCGACTCGTATCCTCGTTCTGATCAAAAGCCCTAAAACATTGGTTTGTAATTCGGAAAAACAATTAACTCCTTTAAGCTATTTTAACAGTGGACTATTTTACAAAAAAAAAAATGGACGAGGTCGGATTATTATTGACTAATAACTGACCTGAGATTATTATCGACCAATTTCACAAAAATGGGGTTATTATTTTCCAATTTGTCTTTGTTTTTTGTTAGGTCATCCTTGTTATTTTATTATGAGACTTTTGAGTTTTGACTCTTTGATTTAGTTTAGTGGATGCTCGTTTGAGGATAACCAATTTATTAATTAGATAATACGTGTTTCTTGTCTCAACTATTAGATGGTGAACAAATTGACATCCACGATGAAATTGAATGTTGTTAATTTATCTATTTATGGGGTTAACCAATGAATATCCATAGTGAATTTTAAAGCTTCAGATTATATACTATTGTTTCCCGTGAGTTAACCGCCACTTTTGGAGAATGTAACCGATTTTAGGATGATCCAGACTGTCGAAATCTGGCGATTAATTGTGAGGTTAAATCCTGACCGGAATAACCTGACTTCAACACCCAAAACGATATCTAGTCCTAAACAACACCATGTTCCTAAACGACACCCCTTACCATCCCAACTACTGTCACACCCCAACCGATAACGGAAACATCTGGGCATGGCACTGAGCGAAACAGATTGTCAAGAGAAATTCCATAACAACTAATTTACCGGATAGTTAATATTATGTCCCATACCATAACCCATCAAGTAATCAATTATTACAGACATAGATATCTCAAAACAAAACATGTTCCGACAACTCAGATTTAAATAAATAAATTGTTTGTTTGTTTCTAGACTCTCATTCCTACTTGATTCCACAAAGCAGGTAAGCACAACATCCTAAGCAATCAAACACTTGTCACATACGTTAAAATAGAGGTCAATACACATAGTGTAAAGGTGAGCATACAAGTTTAATAGTAATACTAGAGTTCGAAAGCGTTTACGCATAACCAGCATGTAACGTGTATAATGCGAAGCTAGTAGGTTATCGACAATGAAATATGCACAGACTAGACTGCGAGTTATAGAATGCGCAACACACATCACCACTGTGACACGTGAAGAGGTAACCTTAACAACCCCTGTCCACGACAGGTGCTGAGTCCAAACAAATAGTACTATCGTTGCTAAGGCGTCTGGAAACAATCACTGTGTTAACATAACATACAAGCATTCATCGAGTAACAAGTAACATGCAATAGCGGTCAGCGTATAAATAGTGTTTGCGTTGTGTGTCGATGTGATTTAGAATAAGTAACGTATGTAACACCCAAATGTGCATAAAGCAAAAAGGGATCGAGTATACTCACAGCGATGGAAGTAATGGATTGAAGGGAGCGCTAGGGTGATTAGCCTAAACAGTTAACGATAGCATAAGCGAAGAGCGGTGCGTAAATCGGTGAAAAGTGACCAAATGTCGAATGGTAATCCGATCGGATGGCAATCCGATCGGATGGTCATTCGATCGGATGTCAATCCGTTCGGATGGTCATTCGATCGGATGGCCATTCGTTCGGACTGACATTCGTTTGGGAAGGATGTGTTTGTGTATGATGGCTTTGAAGTTTTCGTTGTAGCATTTTGAAAACAGAGAAGTATCTCTACCCTTCAGGTCGATCGATCGAACGGTCGTTCGATCGGAGAGTGATCCGATTGGCGAGGCTTCTCAGTTGAGAACAAGTTCACAGCAGGACGGTCACTCGATCGGATAGCAATCCGATGGGATGGCATTCCGTTAGAACTGATGTTCTTTGAAAATCATGAAATTGATTAAGTGTTGAAGCTCAAAAGCAATCCGATCGGATTGCGGTTCGATCGGATGGCAATCCGATCAGACGGCAACCCGTCCTAACGAATCTGATCGTCTTGACTTGGTTATGTTGAAGGTTTTGAAAGTTTTGCGGTTTGCTCGAGACGGTATGACAACGTGTTTAAACAACGGAAACTCGATCAGACTCAGGTTATCCGATCGAACGGGAATCACCCCAATCCGATCAGCCAACTGTTCATGACCGGTGGTTTCATGTTCAACCAGAAATCAGTTGTCTCGTTGATAGGATTCAGATCTCAAACCGGCACATCACTAGAGAAGAGTAGAAGGCATGAATGAGTTCCGATTCTATCGGTTTTGAGTGCATTGAGTGTAAAAGAGTTGAAAGAAAGTTGGAAAAGCATCTTTCAATCCTTTTAACTTTGGAAATGTTTAGATCTATGCGAAATCGTTGTGAAATCATGTGGAAATCCTCCAGATCTGAGTTGTTCTTGGTGGAATGAAGCCAAATCTTGATGTTCATAAGAACTCCATGATGACGTCATCCTAAAACACCTCAAATCCATTGATTTCATGGTTAAAAGTTAAGATTCAAAGGTGAAAATGATGAAGAAGTGTGTGTAGATCATAGAAGTACAAGATTTGAGTTGAAATCTTACAAGAATCGCGAGAAATCGAGAAAAAGAAGGCTTGAGCATGCTGGTCGACTGAGAGGGAGCTGTGATGTGACAGGAGGGTATTTATAGGGTTTCCAAAAGAGAAAAGTGGTAGATGGAACGGATCGGATGGCACATCGGTCGGATGGCCATCCGATCGGATGGTCATTCGATCGAGTGGCTCCGGCGAGTTCCGTTTCAATGTTTCGTTTTGCGTGTTGAGCGTTGCGATGTGATTCGAGTGAGCGATGCGATAGTATTACCCAATAGTATTACACAAATAACCTAACTACTATATCTAACATACAATCACTATAAATAACTTGCGTTTTGCGTCTGCGATTCGATTGTGATGCGATAGAATTGCGATTGTGATTAAACACCTCAACATAAACATAACATGCACAGGTAACACATAATGGCATGCACACGTAAAACAATATCCAGAACACATAATTCGAGTTACGAATGCGATAGCGATTAGCGATAAGTAACACTAAAGCGATTAGATAAAAGATTCGATTACAAGTCATTAACGTACATACATTAGTTAAGCAAGGAGTGACAGATCGCAATTAGCAATCTTTTCTTCCTTTGACTTTGACTTGTACTTTGACTTGCCAAAAGCGGGTTGTTACAACTACAACTTCAAACGACATCACTATCTTCACTCCAAATGATATCATCACTTTTCTAAACAACACCATCACTTCCAAACTACAATCCCTCTCAAAGGACATCTCACATTTTCCAAACTACAACCTCCCTTTTCAAACAACACCTTCGATTCCAAACAACACCTTGATGTGTGTAAAATGCAACATATAAATTACATTAAATGAGGCATAAAACTAACCCTTTTTTAGTACTAATGTTGGAAAAAGTGTGCTTTTGTCTTCCTTTTGTATTTTCAGGATTAAATGAGCGTAAATGGACAAAAGAAGCAAAAATACAGCTAAATCTAACATAAATACAAGAAAATGAATAAACGTGGCGTGTCCGACCCCTCGACAGCATCTTCCCAAGCAAAAAACAAGAGATCAGAAGGCTGAACACGCCCCGTGCCCAGCGGACACGGGGGCGTGCTCAAGTGTCTGCAGAAAAGACAAAGTTGTAGAAGCTTCTATTTCCCAACACGGGGGCGTGCCCAGCTCAACACGACCGTGGTCAACGCTAAGATTCGCAGAATCCAAGCAAATCTTGATAGTACAGATACGCTTCTGCACACGGGGCCGTGCCCAGCGGACACGGGGGCGTGTGGAGCTAATACAGACAAACTGCAATTAATGAAGAAAGAGAAAGTGGATGGACATGGGGTCGTGCCCGATGGACACGAGGCCGTGTCTGGGCTTCTGTACAGGCTATAAATAGAGGTGCTTGGTTCACTTCAAAGGCAACCCTTGGCAAACCACCTCTCTCCCACTTCACCCACACTCCACCACCATCACAACACCCACATCCACCACCATTATCCATCATAGAGTGTGTGTAGTAGTCTCGGGATCCAAGATTGATAGTAAGAGTTCTTGACAATCAAAGGCCATGTTTGCCTAAGTCTCTTACATCACTTGGTGAAGACAAGCATTTAGTGTAATACTTTTGTTTTTTAATCTTTTCGCACTTTTTATTTGGTTTTGTATTAATGACTTTAATAATTAGTTTCTTATGTTGAAGGTGAAACTTTCTTATCATTTGTCTGTGGTGTCTTGGCGTTATTTTACTGTCTATATAAAATAAAAGATTTACACCATTCATATCTCTATGGTCTATATAGAGATATGTTGGCTACCTGGTCGGAGGTTAAGGGAATGGTTTGGTAAGGTTCTTGCCTTGTTCAGTGTATAGATCCTGCAAGGACCTGGGTCAAGATTACTAGGACCTCCTTCAATACCCATTGGTATTGGATGGCGGGGGTCCGAATTTCTTGATCCCCTCATATGTAAACTACTATTAATATATTAACCCGGCTACTTAGGACTGTATCCCTGCTGACTCAGACTACTTAGCCGAGGGTAACGTCACCAACAAAAGAGGGCCCTACCACATTATGCATTAATAACTTAATTAATTATCTTTCAATAATCCAACCCTTTAGGATTGTATCCTTGCTGACTCAAACTACTGGGTTGAGGGTAACGTCACCTTCAAAAGAGGGGCCTACTACTATAACTAAGATAATCTCTTAAAAAGTGCAAAAGTGCGGAAAACATCAAAGGTTACACTAAAGGCGAGTCGGATCCAAGTGATTCATCTTGTCTATCTGTTTTTATTTTATCTTTTTTTTCAGCATTTTTAGTTTTTATTTTCATGTTTAAACCTTTTTCCAAAATTTTGATTTGATTAGACGTTGAGGATAAACAGGTATTAAAAGCTCTTGTGTTCTTGGACGACCTCGGTATCTTACCAACGCTATACTACGCTCACGATGGGTGCACTTGCCCATATGTGTGTTTAGTGTTAGTATTATATTGTGTTTTATAAATTTAAAACTTGACCAAAGTGTTAAAAAGGGCTAAAAATATATACAAAATTATATAACACACCGCACACATCAAGTTTTTGGCGCCGCTGTCGGGGACACAAGGATTTTAAGAAAGTTAGGAATCAAGGCCTAATCGTTTTCTTATTTTTCTGTTTTTTATGATTTTCTTTAAATTTTCAGCTTCTGCAGAGCTCAGCACGGGCCGTGCCCGCTGAACACACCCCGTGCCCAATCTTTGGTACTGGCAATCCTGTTTTAAGTCAGACAGTAGCTGAACACGGGGCCGTGCCCAATAAACACGCCCCGTGCCCAAGTATCTGATACTGAAAACAGAACCGTAAGATCCCGACGGTTGGTAATTTCTGACACAAACATGAGCGATACTGATTTTTTTTTACTTCCGCTCCCCTTATGGTACGTGGTGTCAAATATGTGGCGGAACTCATGAAGATTTAAAAAGTTATTGTTTAAATTACACTCCCCACTATATAGACCCATCGTTTTCCTATAACCTTAAGAGGGGCGAGAGTAAAAATAATCCCTATCTCTCCCTAGAATGCTCTCAATCATCTATCCTAAATGAAATGATTCATGAAGAATCATTTCAAATGGAAGATATAATTCTTAATTGGATAAAAGAGCTTGAGATGGACATAACTAATTCATCTCAAGACAACACCCAAGAAGAATTATTGAGATCGCATTCGGATAAAAACAACATCGTCGCTCCCGAAATCACCTCTAACTCTTGCGAAAACTTGAGCGATGGTCGTCCCTGTGTCGATTGTGCCGTGAAGGACTCCCCATCGACTTCCGTCGATGCATACATAGACCTGAGAGATTCGACATACACCTTCTTTAACGAGAGCCCGGATAAGGGTTGGACTTGTCCACCTACTTTTAGCATAGGAATCACCCTTTCCGATAACCTCTTACGTTCTCGTCTAAAACTAGGGCAACTAAGGTATCTCGGGCACTTCGGTGTTGTTCCGACCAGTAAGGAACCACTCGATCCGGATAAATTCCTTAAAAATAGACAAAACTTCATAAACAGTTTCTAGACACGGGGTCGTGTCCAGGTCAGCACGCCCCCGTGTCCCCCAAAAGATTATCGTCTGACTTTCAGTCAGAATACGGACAAAAAGTGTCAGAATCTCGTCTGCACACGGGGCCGTGTCCAACCGACACGGGGCCATGTCCAGCGTGCTGTCGTTTTTTATAAATGCAGCAAGATTCCTGCACATTTGGACCATTCCAAAGACAGAGATTTGGTGGGATCTTCACATATACCATACTAGGTATATTCTAAAGAAGGTTCTCAACAACCATCTTGTCTTTTCTACTTTTGTCCATTGCCTTCTTCTTCATTTTTCCTTCAACACCTCCATTAGAGCTTGAAATCACCATGGTTTCAAGCTTTATTGTGATATTTGTTAGATTTTTATTCAAGGAATCTTGTTAAAAATAAGTTTTACAACACTGTTTTAAGTTATTTCTGCTTAAAAATGCTTCAAAAGTCAGAAAAATAATTTAAAGCTCCAAGATTCCTTGTTCCAAAAATCTGCAGAGAGGTGAACACGGGGCCGTGCTCGAGGTACTGTTTTATTAAAATGAACTCTTTTCGGTTTGTTTTCTTAGAATGTCGAGCAGAAACAGCGGAACATCTTCTCACACTCCAGGAACATCCGACAAGGGAGAAGGTCATCGGTAGAAGACTCCCTCGTCAACTATGTATATGCCTTGAGAGAGGCCATAGACGAAATGATGAGGGTTGAGGAAGCTCTGGTCGACCGTATCAATCATTTATCGGTGGGTCTAGAAGGGTGGCATAGAGAGGTCCACCTTTTGCACCAAAGGTTGAATATCCTCGCTTCTCCTCCTTTGGTACCAATCATTACACAAAGGGCATGGAACGTGGTACCAGAAGTTATCATACGGCCGAGTGGTATGCCATGCACACGGACCCCCCTCGAGACATATTACACGGGGTCCCGATTGCCGTCGCTCCTCCACCTTAAGGTGTTGTGGAAAATTAGCCCGCCTTCTTCCTCCTGAGAGAAATAGAGGAGTGGCTCAACGACATCTAGGGGACACCTCTTGGTTCCAAGTTCTACAACGCCTTTAAAATATCGGGAAGCTATTTCCAGGCTTTTGTTATTCCTACAATAAGGGTAGAACTCCTTAGGATGATTTCATGTACCACTTGACCTATCTATCTTAGGAACTTTCTTTTTAGCTTTCTATTTTTCTTTATTTTTCTAGGAACTTATTGTATTCTTCTCTTTAATGGATGATGGTTTTGAATTATTAAATGGTGTTTGGATGATGTTGTAATGGGTAAAACAAACTCGGGACGGTGAAGGATACTAAGGGAAGCTTGAACCCACACCCCATGCACAAAAAAAAGAGCCTCCTGACAAATTTTCTTCATTACAGCAAGTTCAGCACGGGCCGTGCTCAGCCAACACGCCCAGTGCTCAATGATCTGCAGAAAAACGCCCAGTTCAGGTACCTGGACACGGGGCGTGTTCGCTGAACATGCCCCCGTGCCCAGCCTTCTATTACTTTCTGATACTGGCAATCTGAACACAGGGCCGTGCCCGGTTACCATGGGCCCGTGTCCAAGTGTCCAGTAACATAAATTTTTGTTTTTAACACACCTTTTTACACATTCAATCAACCTAAAAACTTATTTTTGGGGACACATTGAGGACAATGTGTAATTTAAGTGGGGGGGGGGGGGGATGCTAAAACCTTGAATTTTGCAAGTCCTAATTACAAGCCTTACACAAAACTCTATTGGAACCGCTAAACACCCCAAATTTTTTCAAAAACTTTTCATTTTTTTACTTGTCTTGGTTTAAGTTGGGAATAACAAGTTCTAAAAAGGTTATATTTTTACAAATTTACAACCGATAGCGTCGTGATAAAAAGAACCAACATAAGAAAATTATGAAACGACATGACAAATCTAATTAAAATTTGATTATATATACTTGATCACATTAAAAAACTCATTCCCACAAAAACGTGGAGTTTTTGATCCTTTATTGAGCATACAAATATACATCTTTAAACTAAATGCTCATCTTTCGTTTCTTGTGTGAATAGCCGCTTGGTTTCATACGACTCTAGAACTTGGCCATAACGATGCATTCCCGGGTCCTTATCAAACTTAAACCCAAGTAAGTAAATGATGGAGGCATTAGGACTAACCCTTTTTCTTTTCAACACGATTATTTTTTCATTTTTTTTACCACCTACCTAAAATCCCCCTAGTTAACCCCTTTGAGCCTAAACCTTTTCATTTCTAAACCCACAATACAAACACCCTTTACCAAACCCTTTTTTCATTTTAAACCCCTTTATTTTAGTAAAAAGCTTGGTCTTCATGTGACATTCCTTATCATTAAAAAAATGAAGTCTAAACAAACAAGGTCTTCAAAAGAAACTTTTGTTTGAAAATGCTTCGTTTGAATAAAAAGTCACAAAAAATAAAAAGTTTTTACGAAAACCGACGCGTTTTATACGCCTTTCGCCTTTTTTTTTTTTACTAACCACTAACCCAAAACCACCTACCTTTAACCACAAGCCAAACCCTTCCCCAAGTCCTCTTGATATTTACAAAGGTTTTTAGTTAAAAAGGATGAGAATTGATTGCTTGGCAAGCATATGGTAGAAGTAAGTTCCATGCCGGTCTCGAGTGTTTCACAAAAATACATCTTCGGCCGAATGTTGAGTGATCTCCCGTGAGATATGTGAACTTGTATATAAATGGAATTTTAAAGAGGGATGTTATGCCCAAATAAGTAATTTCTCTTATGAAACGTTCTAAATAAATCATAACGAATATGATTGTAAATAGCATAAAAATAAAGCCTAAATAAAGATCTTGGAATCCCGACACTCAAGACAAGCCCAAAAACTTCTCTTCTACCCATTCCATTTGGGTGTATAAGCCACATTAAAAAGAGTTTTGCTTGAGGACAAGCAAAGATTCAAGTGTGGGGGTATTTGATGTGTGTAAAATACAACATATAAATTACATCAAATGAGGCATAAAACTAACCCTTTTAGCACTAATGTTGGAAAAAGTGTGCTTTTGTCTTCCTTTTGTATTTTCAAGATTAAATGAGCGTAAATGGACAAAAGAAGCAAAAATACAGCTAAATCTAACATAAATACAAGAAAAGGAATAAACGTGGCATGCCCGACCCCTCGACAGCATCTTCCCAAGCAAAAAACAAGAGATCAGAAGGCTGAACACGCCCCGTGCCCAGCGGACACGGGGGCGTGCTCAAGTGTCTGCAGAGAAAAGACAAAGTTGTAGAAGCTTCTATTTCCCAACACGGGGGCGTGCCCAGCTCAACACGACCGTGGTCAACGCTAAGATTCGCAGAATCCAAGCAAATCTTGATAGTACAGATACGCTTCTGCACACAGGGCCGTGCCCAGCGGACACGAGGGCGTGTGGAGCTAATACAGACAAACTGCAATTAATGAAGAAAGAGAAAGTGGATGGACACGGGGCCATGTCCGGGCTTCTGTACAGGCTATAAATAGAGGTGCTTGGTTCACTTCAAAGGCAACCCTTGGCAAACCACCTCTCTCCCACTTCACCCACACTCCACCACCATCACAACACCCATATCCACCACCATCATCCATCATCCATCATAGAGTGTGTGTAGTAGTCTCGGGATCCAAGATTGATAGTAAGAGTTCTTGAAAATTAAAGGCCATGTTTGCCTAAGTCTCTTACATCACTTGGTGAAGACAAGCATTTAGTGTAATACTTTTTTGTTTTTTAATCTTTTCGCACTTTTTTATTTGGTTTTGTATTAATGACTTTAATAATTAGTTTCTTATGTTGAAGGTGAAACTTCCTTATCATTTGTCCGTGGTATCTTGGCGTTATTTTAGTGTCTATATAAAATAAAAGATTTACACCATTCATATCTCTACGGTCTATATAGAGATATGTTGGCTACCTGGTCGAGGGTTAAGGGAATGGTTTTGGTAAGGTTCTTGCCTTGTTCAGTGTATAGATCTTGCAAGGACCTGGGTCAAGCTTACTAGGACCTCCTTCAATACCCACTGGTATTGGATGGCGGGGGGGTGGCGAATGGCTTGATCCCCTAATATGTAAACTACTATTAATACTTTAACCCGGCTATTTGGGATTGTATCCCTGCTGACTCAAAACCACTTAGCCAAGGGTAACGTCACCTTCAAAAGAGGGGGCCTACCACATTACGCATTAATAACTTAATTAATTATCTTTCAATAATCCAACCCTTTAGGATTGTATCATTGCTGACTCAAACTACTGGGTTGAGGGTAACGTCACCTTCAAAAGAGGGGCCTACGTACTATAACTAAGATAATCTCTAAAAAAGTGCAAAAGTGCGAAGAAAACACCAAAGGTTACACTAAAGGCGAGTCGGATCCAAGTAATTCATCTTGTCTATCTGTTTTTATTTTATCTTTTTTTATTTTCAGCATTTTTAGTTTTTATTTTCATGTTTAAACCTTTTTCCCAAAATTTTGATTTGATTAGATGTTGAGGAATAAACCGGTATTAAAAGCTCTTTGTGTCCTTGGACGACCTCGGTATCTTACCAACGCTATACTACGCTCACGATGGGTTGCACTTGCCCATATGTTGTGTTTAGTGTTAGTAGAATATCGTGTTTTTAAATTTTAAAACTTGACTAAAGTGGTTAAAAAGGGCTAAAAATATATACAAAATTATATAACACACCGCACACATCACACCTCCAATTTCCAAACAACATCTTCATTTTTCAAACAACACCACTACCCAAATGACACTGTCACACCACCAAAATTTCCATACGCCGGAGTATCACCGCAGGGAGCGTGACATGACCAGGATCAAGCCACCAATCATATTGAACAATGTATTAAAGTACATATAAAAACCAGCCAACAATATAATTGGTGTCCAAAACAAATTAACTAAGTTCAAGTTATCAGCGGTAAGCATAAAGTTTTAAAACCAAAACATAAGTTATAAGTTCCAAAGGTTTAAACATGGAACTCAACAGTCCATGTCCCACAACGACCCTCTTCCTCCTGTGTAAGCTCCATCTAAGCACCTAACGACCTGCAAGGCATATATTAACGAATCAACAACAAAGTTGAGCGAGTTCACAGTTGGGTGTTTGTTTTAAGTTGTTTTGAAAACATAAGTTTCTTTTAGCTGGCTTACTTGCCGTGGGGGTTACCCCATAGTTTTAAAACATAGTTTATTCCTTTCCTTTTTACTCTGGCTCCCAAGCCGTGGGGGGCTACCCCCCATGAATATCCCACTAGACCCGTTACCATATCGACTACTGAATGGAAGTAAGTTGGGTGCCCTAAGTCAATGTCTGTCATCATTGACGTGCCCAGATCCATTAGTCCACGCCCGTCCTCTACGGCACGGTGTGAGGCTTTGTCAAACCTAATAGCGCTATTTAACTAATGACCCGTTCGCCATTGGCCCGGCGATTAAGTCGATATAAAAATGAGGGACTTAACGATAGAGTTTTTGTCTAGTGTCAATGTTGTTACCCTTCAGTTAAGAGGGGTGGAGGTACGTGTCCCGTTACAAGGAGGATCACATAGGTTCCAATGTTGTCACCCTTCAATTAAGAGGGTGGAGGACGTATTCATCAAGGTTTCACTAACATGCATTCCTATAATTCATTAAGCAAAGGACACACAACCATTATGTTATCAATCATCACAATCAATATTTATAGCACACTACAATGATGGAAAAACTAACCGATAGAAAGGGTAGAATGAGATTGTTTTTCAAACAAGAAGGTCTTCGAGAGAGGGGGGGCTGCCGTCAGGTTCCAAAAAGAAGAGAGAGAGAGCTAGGGTTTTTTGTGTGTGTTGTGTATTTTTGCAAGTAATGAGAAACAAACCCCAAACATGGGGTGCTTGTATGCGTAATTAAAGGAGTGGGGCCGAACCCTTCCTTGGGCTGCCCTTGGTTTCGAGTTCAAGGAGAGTGGGCCGAGTATGGTGTGACAAAAGATAAATTGTAAGGCTCATAAGCTTGTGCGACCGGACACGTTTTTGTATGACTAGTCATACATATACACATTACACTTCATAACACATAACATAGTAAAACATAACGTTCCATTGAAAACACATATCAACTAGTCACATAATGTTCATACAAGTTACATCAAGCACAAAGATAGGTTCTGAAATACGAGTTGTCACATCATCCCCGAGTTGAAAGAAAATTCGTCCCAAAATTTAGCACGTAGTTACTAAGGAAGCTAGTTAGGTTGCATGGTTTCCTGGTTTTCCTGGGGGTGTCACATCATCCCTCCGTTGGTTTGGAATTTCGGTCCCGAAATTCCGCAGTAGCTTCAGCCTCAGTAGTGGTCTCACTTTTCTCGAACAACTGGGGATACTTGTGTTTCATTTGGTCTTCTCGTTCCCAGGTAAACTCTGGGCCACGACGGGAGTTCCAACAACTCGAACAATGGGTATTCTGGTACGTTTGAGAACCTTAACTTCTCGGTCCGTAATATCTACTGGTTCCTCGACGAATCGCAACTGATCGTCGATAGTGAGTTCCTTGAAAGGAACTATGAGGGTCTCATCTGACAGACACTTCTTCAGATTTGACACATGGAATACGTTGTGAACTCCACTGAGTTCTTCAGGTAGATTCAATCTATACGCCCACTTTGCCGATTTGCCGATTTTCTCAGTGATTTTGAAAGGCCCAACATAACGTGGATTTAGCTTGCCCCGCTTACCAAAGCGAACCACACCTTTCCAAGGTGAAACTTTAAGTAGCACCCAATCCCCGACCTGGAACTCGAGCGGTTTCCTGCGCTTATCAGCGTAGCTTTTCTGACGGTCACGAGCTGCCGCCATTCGTTATCGTATTTGGGCAATCTTTTTCTTCGTGTCGACGACGAGTTCTGGGCCAGTGATTTGGCTGTCGCCAACTTCTGCCCAACATAAGGGTGATCGGCATTTCTGTCCATACAACGCCTTGAACGGAGCAGCCTGGATGCTAGTGTGGTAACTGTTGTTATACGAAAACTCCACCAAAGGTAGATGCCTTTCCCAGCCGTTACCAAAGTCGATAACATATGCTCGAAGCATGTCTTCAAGAGTTTAGATGGTGCGTTCAGTCTGCCCATCCGTCTGTGGATGATATGCTGTGCTCATGTCTAGACGCGAGCCAAAGGATTTGTGCATCGCCTGCCACAAATCAGAGGTAAAACGTGGATCACGATCTGAAATGATGGAGGTTGGCACCCCGTGCCTCGAGACCACTTCCCTCGGGTAAATGTCTGCTAGAGTAGAGAACTTATCCGTTTCCTTGATAGCCAGGAAGTGTGCAGACTTTGTCAGTCGATCCACTATCACCCAAATGGTATCGTTTCCTCGTTGAGATATAGGTAAGCCAGTAACAAAGTCCATGGAAATTTGCTCCCATTTCCATGTCGGGATCTCTGGTTGCTGAAGTAGGCCTGATGGCTTCTGGTATTCAACCTTGACCCTAGCATAGGTCAGACATTTACTAACATAGGTCGCTATCTTAGTCTTCATGTGGGGCCACCAGTACGTAGTTTTGAGGTCGTGGTACATCTTATCAGAGCCAGGATGTACCGAGTAACGAGACTTGTGTGCTTCGTCCATCACAAGCTCACGCAGATTACCATAAAATGGGACCCAGATGCTCCCCGCTAAGTAGTAAGCACCGTTTTCCTTTAGTTCCAACCATTTCTCCGATCCCCGCAGGGACTCAGCCTTGATGTTCTCTTCTTTCAATGCTTCGACCTGAGCATCACGAATTTGGGCAGGAAGACTGGAGTGAATTGTAAGCTGTAATGCACGTACACGCTTAGGTTTGGTTTCCTTTCGACTGAGGGCGTCAGCCACCACATTGGCTTTGCCTGGATGGTACTTGATTGCGCATTCATAGTCGTTAAGGAGTTCGACCCACCGTCGCTGTCACATGTTCAACTCCTTTTGATCGAAGATATGCTGGAGACTCTTGTGATCGATGTAAATGGAGCACTTGGTACCGTATAAGTAATGTCTCCATATCTTAAGCGCAAACACCACTGCTCCCAACTCCACGTCGTGAGTAGTGTAGTTCTTTTCGTGAGCTTTGAGTTGGCGTGATGCGTAAGCAATGACTTTCTCACGTTGCATCAACACACAACCAAGTCCTTGAATTGACGCATCACAATAAACCACAAAATCGTCGGTGCCTTCAGGTAACGAGAGAATAGGTGCGCTACAAAGCTTCGACTTCAGCTGCTGAAACGCGGATTCTTGAGCATCACCCCAACGGTAGGTGACACCCTTCTGAGTTAGAACAGTAAGAGGTTGCGTAATCTTTGAGAAATCCTTGATAAATCTTCTGTAGTAACCCGCCAAACCCAAGAATTGACGGATTTCAGTTGGTGTTCGAGGTGCAGGCCAATTCTTGATCGAGTCAACCTTGGATGGATCAACGTGAATCCAATCCTCATTAACCACATAGCCTAGGAAATGGACTTCACGAAGCCATAAGTCACATTTTGAAAGTTTGGCATAGAGTTGTTCTGCTCGAAAAAGTTCCAAAATGAGTCGCAGATGACGCTCGTGTTCCTCCTGACTCTTGGAATAGATCAGGATGTCGTCGATGAATACAATAACAAACTTATCCAAGTAAGGTTTGCACACTCGGTTCATAAGATCCATGAAGACCGCAGGTGCGTTTGTCAACCCAAAAGGCATGACAAGGAACTCGTAGTGTCCGTAACGTGTCCTGAATGATGTCTTAGAGATGTCCTCGTCCCAGACTCTCAGCTGATGATAGCCCGATCTCAGATCAATCTTAAAGTAGAAGCTCGACCCTTGCAACTGGTCGAAAAGATTATCGATACGAGGAAGAGGATAACGATTCTTCACGGTCACCTTGTTGAGTTCGCGATAGTCTATGCACACACGAAAAGTACCGTCTTTCTTCTTCACAAACAAGACTGGAGCTCCCCAGGGCGAAGAGCTAGGACGAATGAAACCCTTGTCCAAGAGCTCTTACAGTTGTGCGGACAGTTCTTCTAAGTCTGATGGGGCTAAACGATAAGGTGCACAAGCTATAGGTGCTGCTCCAGGAGCTAGCTCGATTTGAAACTCGACTTGACGATGAGGCGGAAGACCAGGTAATTCCTCGGGAAATACCTCTGGAAAGTCACGTACGATCAGAATGTCTTCTATCTTCTTTTCTTTCGTTGAGGTGTTAGTAACGAGAACTAGAATAGCAGTGTGGCCCTTTCGCAAACACTTTTGAGCCTTAAGGAAAGAGATGATGCCCACAACTGCACCACTCTTGTCGCCACGAATAACGAGAGGTTCACTGCTTGCACGAGGGATGCGGACAATTTTCTCCTTGCAGAGTATTTCCGCTCGATGATGGGATAACCAATCCATCCCAATGACAATGTCGAAACTACCAAGAACAATGGGGATAAGGTCGATAGAGAAGGTCTGACCAGCTAAAACGAGATTACAACCCTTGACTACGTGTGTGGCCTCAAGACTTTTACCGTTTGCTAGTTCTACAACATGCTTGGTGCTCAAGGGAATTGTTGTACGCTAAAACATCTGACTAACTTTTAAAGACACGTAACTAGTATCGGCACCCGAATCGAATAAAACAGAAACAAAGAAATCATCCAGTAGGAACTTACCCATCACGACGTTGGGATCGTTTCTCGCATCACATCGACCAATCACAAAAGCACGTCCCCTGGAACCATTGCCATCATTGTTATCCCTGTTGTTTCCATTTCCCTGGTTGTTGTTGTTCTGGTTCTGGTTTAGCTGAGGGCAGTCTCTTTTGAAGTGACCCTCAGCACCACACTGGAAACATCCTTTGTTGTTACCCCTCTGCTGCTGCTGTTGGGGCTGGTTCTGCGGAGCCTGCTGCTGCTGTTGTCGCCTCTGATTCGCAGGATAAAGACTCCTGCAATCTTTTGCTGCATGACCTGGTTTGTTACATCTCTGACAGTTGCCATTGCTACACGGCCCGCTGTGGTGCAAGTTACATCGATTGCACTTAGGGTGGCTTCCCTTGTACCCACCCTGACCTTGATTACCAGAGGGCTGTTGACTAGGACTCTTGTAGTCGTCAGTCCTTCGCTGTTGAGACTGAGACTGAACAGAACTTGAACCCTTGCTTGAGTTTCCATCCCATTTGTGCTTGTTGTCGCTAGGAGCATCAGAAGTAGTGGTAGCACTAATACACTTTGGCAGTCTGTTCTGCTCGACTACCTGATAGGTGAGGCGGTGGGATAGTCGTATAACCCGCTGAATTGTAGGGAGGTTAGCTGAAGTCACCATGCTCTAAATCTCTGGTACTAAACCCTTGATGTAAAGCTCGATACGTTTGTAGGGAGGATCCACCATGGTAGGACACAAAGCCGCTAATTCATTCGATCTCTTTGTATACGCCTCGATTTCAGACCCCGTCATCTTTAAATTGTAAAACTCCACTTCTAGCTTGTGAATGTCATCACGATGACAATACTCTTCTTTGATCAGATCCTTAAAGTCATTCCATGGGGTGGCATTAGCAGCTGCCAACCCTAGCATTTGCACCTGTGCGTTCCACCAAGTTAACGCACCACCTTCAAGAGTTCCAGTTGCAAAATTCACCCTGCTAGCCACAGGGCATTCACACATCTCGAAAACAGATTCAATCTTCTCGAACCAGTGGAGGAGACCCACGGCTCCTTCAGTGCCGTCAAAGGTACTTGGTCGACAGTCCATGAAGGTCTTGAATGTACACACTCGAGGCTGAGCATTCTGACCTGTTGCGCGAGAAAGAAAGGATAAGGTTAAGCACGAGAGTAGGTTCACGAGAGTAGAATCTAAACATCCTAGGATAGGTCGAAACAGCAGGCTATACCTTCTGCTTGAGCTGCTGCGAGAGCCTCAACAACTCGTTCGTTGATTAGAGCCGTCAGCTGGGCTTGAGTCAAGTTGAGACGTCCACTAATGATCTTCACATCGAAGTAAACACAAGTGAGAAAGGTGTCGTGAAAGTGTGTAAGTATGGGATGACAGAAGAGAGTAAGCACACAGGGTTTCAATCAGTTGCTATGTCAACTAAGCATTCTATGAACAATGCACCATCTAAACTAACAGGCAGGCAATACAAATATAAACCATATCACCTATTGTATTGAGTCTTGCACATGGAGCAACGTGTCGTTGTGGATCGTTGAGCACTGTACAGGTTATAGTTTAGTTTTGTCAAAAAGCTTTTCCCTTTTTAAAACCAAGTTCACTATAACCAATGGCTCTGATACCAATCTGTCACACCCCGAAATTTCCACACGCGGAGTATCACCGCAGGGAGCGTGACATGACCAGGATCAAGCCACCAATCATATTGAACAATGTATTAAAGTACATATAAAACTAGTCAACAATATAATTGGTGTCCAAAACAAATTAACTAAGTTCAAGTTATCAGCGGAAGCATAAAGTTTAAAACAAAAACATAAGTTATAAGTTCATAAGGTTTAACATGGAACTCGACAGTCCATGTCCCACAACGACCTCTTCCTCCTGTGTAAGCTCCATCTAAGCACCTAACGACCTGCAAGGCATATAGTAACGAATCAACAACAAAGTTGAGCGAGTTCACAGTTGGGTGTTTGTTTTAAGTTGTTTTGAAAACATAAGTTTCTTTTAGCTGGCTTACTTACCTTGGGGGTTACCCCATAGTTTAAAACATAGTTATTCCTTTCCTTTTACTCTGGCTCCCAGCCGTGGGGGCTACCCCATGAATATCCCACTAGACCCGTTACCATATCGACTACAGACTGGAGTAAGTTGGGTGCCCTAAGTCAATGTCTGTCATCATTGACGTGCCCAGATCCATTAGTCCATGCCCGTCCTCTGCGGCATGGTGTGAGGCTTGTTGACGTGACCGTGTCGTCCCGATCAGTCAAAAACCCAATTAAACCTAGGTAGCTAGGGTAAGTCGGGTATCGTATCCACGAAGAGCAGGTGGTCAGTATCGCACGACCCGTTCGATTAGTTAGACTATTTACAAACAATGTACAACGTGATTATGAAGTTTGCTAATTTTCTTTGTTCAATTGATTTGAAAATAAATCGGAGTGAACCGACAATGGGTATTATCTAAAGCGCTTTTGATTAACTAAAATTGCAACTAAAATACTAACTAGAAAGTTGAAACAAGAAATGAGAATACGGATCACACCCGGTTCGATAATTGCAAGACCTAGGGTTCCTACATGTTTTAACTTGATTCAATTGCATATAGTGATTAACGGATTACTATCACGAAGCTTAGGTGCCAATTGCTATCAACGTCATAGACAACGGACCGTAATGCACTTCGTTGTCTCGGACATGTAAATCCTAACCTACGATAAGGCATAAGTGCAAAAAATCATTTCGCAAAGTCATAACTTTATCATCATTCGACAATTCACAAATTCAATTCAAATGCACGACAATTATCATAAGTTTCAAATACTAAACAATTTGTCACAAAACCAAATTAAAATACAAATGTATAAACCCTAGAAATCTTACAACATCTACACCGGGGTGAAACCGACGAGACTATCCGCTCATTATTGCATGGACGCGATCACAAGGTTGAGATAGTGATGAAGACCTGATTGGTACGGTGTTGTGCCTCCACGATGATGATGATGTTTTGTCAGTTAAAAAGGATGTATATCGGCTGCTAAAAATTATGGTCTCCCCTCTTGTTTTGGCGGCCCAATCAATAAAACCCACAAATTCCTTGCCGTCAAAGCCCATGTGAATGTCAAAGAAGTCCACTTGATGAGAATTATCTTTATCTCATTTAATGGTCACCAATGTGTATATTCTCATATGTATGCGTGTGATGTATTATGATGTCACCTCCCAAAATTGTCTGCCTCTTTAATGTGTTGATGGACCGAATTTTTATGATGGCCTCTTAGTCACATGATGTTGATGAAGATTTATAATAAACACCCTCAATGTTGCCGTAGATGTGTGGAGCCGCCAAAAGAGTCCACGTGACTCATATTTTCCAACCCAAGATGATGATGATTTGATTGACTTTTTGTTTACTTTATTTCGACTTTCAGCAAATAGCAAACAGCCGCCCCCTGGACTTCATTATCTCTTATTTTTTTTAGCTTCAAAACCATATCTTGGCCCGAATCAAGTTCCGAACACTACCGGTTACCTTGTTTATCATCTGCGGGTATTCCGCTTCATCTCTAACCACTTTAAATTCACCAAATTACGCGATTGACCTGCAAAACCACAAACTCTCGTAGTTACTATATTCAACGTACATAATTGCTTAAAACATGATAATTCACACAAAATACGCACGTTAATACTCGGGTTTCACACCCTCCGTCACATCCCCACACTTGTCGTTTTCTTGCCCTCAAGCAAATCTGTCTTTCACTTTCACGTGGGTCGAACGAGAAACACACTTCCCATTCCCGAGACAAAGGTTAAGGTCTAATGTCATACCTGGTTCAAACTTTTTTTACAATTTACGAAATATTCAACGGAAAAGTGAATAATCCCATATAACATGGTTATCCAAGACTAACCCGCCCTTGAAACCAATAAATCATGCACATCCCTCACAATGTTCTCTTCACTCGGTTTATAATTTGGCTAATTTTTTATGATGTATTAGCACTTTCAAAAGTAATCACTCAAAACCGATTAGAACACGTACCCGCATAGGCTTGCAACTCAATCATTCTCCACCACCGAACACGAATACTAAGCACAAGTCAAAAGGTCTTTAAAGGGTTGTAGCGGGGCTAGGTGAAGGGTAGGAAATAGGATATTTTTAAAGTGGCTAAGGTGATGAAAACTCGATTCTTATTACAAAATCATTATGCTAACACAGCTATCTACAAACATCGAGCTAGAGGGCAATACTTTTCGCCTTTTATTCAACAAACTAAAACTCATATTTTTGTATTTTTCTCAACAATTTTCTATTCTCTTTTTTTTTCGCAACATTTTCTGATTGATTTTTTTTTTTGAAAACACAACTATACAAACATATAATCCTACAATCGAATTTTCATCACACGGGTTTAAAAGAAAAGGTTTAACGGTTATGGGCTAAACGGGTTGTCAAATGAAAGGTTTAGGCTCAAAGTGGGTGACTAGGGGATTTGTTTGGGTAAGGATAAATAATTGGTGTTAAAGGAAAAGGTTCACCTAATGCCTTAATCATTCTAGTGCTTGTATTCGGTCTATGGTCTCAAACGTATCAAAAGTTGCAAGTTCTACAATACATGACTAATGGTCCACTCAAACAAAGAAACATAAATAAATATGTAATTCTATTATGTAAAAGTGGCTCAAAACCTCACATATATAAAGGGTATGGTATGTGACATGCATGATGTGCTAGTTTCTTAGGCGAATTACTCCCAAATAACCACCCGCTAAATACCCGTTATGCTATTAGCTTGAACTTGACCATGACAAAAGACCAAATGGGTGGTGTCATCCCTCGTTAACTTAGTTACTTGTGCTTTTTAGATTGCTTCAGACAAAGACATTTTTGAAAAATTTTTGAAATTTTTCCCCACATCCCCACACTTGAGGTAAACATTGTCCTCAATGTGTAGTGTTTAAATGAACGGGTTAAAAATCGAAAACTTTTACTCCCCCATCCCCACACTTGAGGTAAACATTGTCCTCAATGTGTAAGAACTAGAGTTTTTAAAACGCACAAGGGATGTGACACGTCTAACCTCCCCAAAATTTCACCCCGGAAAAAAAAATAAAATACAATTTACAATCCACTTATTTGCTAACTAAAAATCAAAGATAAAAAGAAACGTATGCACCTGATTTTTAAGCTCATTCCTCGTGTGCTCTTCTTCTCTTCAAGAAAGCGGTCGTCCCACGAACATAATGTACCTACAAATCTTAACCCTTGTGTAGAAGCATGCTTCTCACAACCATTAAAATTTATTAGCTACCTAGTTCTACCACTTTTATGAAAATATTACCAAGTCATACGTTAATTCACTTTGATTTATGTGGAAAATAATTTACAATAACAACAAACCTAACTCACTTTCGTAGGAATCACGGTTGCATTTAGCTTATGCAACAAACCCTTTTAAACCACCCGATAGCTCGGGAGGACGAGTAGGTCTCGTGAGAGTTATATAGGGAACACACCCACAACGTTCGTTTAACTAAGAAAATAAAATAAAACAAATAATAATACAAACTCTACAACAGTCATACCTGATTTACCTCTCATGGTGGTCGAAGTGCACATTTGCCTACCGAGTTTCCAACATACGCTCGGTAATTAGCATGCCGAATCCATACTCTTTTTATTATATTCGGCATACGCACTGTACAACTTCGGGGTCGTTTCTTAACAACATGGCCAATGTCTTGCAATGCCACCCTTCGAATCCTTATGCACAAACCCGCATCCCCAACTTTGTTGGTTGGAGTGATAAGTTTGGAAGAAGGATGAATATGAACGTGAGCTTCCTTCGAATCCGATTCGTTTTGCGGTTTCACGTCTTCCGGTCGGTTCAAACGTTCAATTACTTGCTCCGGAAGTTCCATAACCTCTTCTACCACATCACCATCCACCATTGTAGCATTAGCCAAAACCTCTTGGTCTCGTCTAAGTTGAGCCAATTCTTCGGCGAGATGACCCACTTTCTTTGCCAAGTCTTCATGAGCTTTATCCCTTACTTCAAACTCTTTCCTCACTTCGGTTGTAAGGGTACTCATAGCATTCATGAGGGCATCAAATTTGGAACTTATTGAGTCTTGAGGTTCCTCGTATGCCGGTTGAGGGTATTCATTATAATAATCATCATACACCTCCCGGTAACTTGAGAAATGTGGCAATTCGGGTTTATAGTAGTACTTTTGATAATGTGGTGGTGGTGGATTATCGTATGGATAATATGAGGATGGACCATTGAAATCTTCATAATCCGCCCTCCTATATTCATACAATCCGCTGAGGTAGTCTTCCCGATCCTTGTTGGCTTGAACTTTTTCGTAGAAGACAGAGCAATCCTCTAAATAATGCTCTCCGCTTCCGCAACACTCACACGGATCATCATCTACCCAATTCATATTGAAAGATGATTGATGTGCGATAAAGTGTTATATATATTAGGTGTATATTTTAAGCCCTTTCTAACACTTATTTTAGCCAAGTTTTAAATTTATAAAACACGATATTTCACTAACACTAAACACACATATGGGCAAGTGCACCCATCGTTGAGTGTAGTATAGCGTTGGTAAGATACCGAGGTCGTCCAAGGACACAAGAGCTTTTAGTACCGGTTTATCCTCAACGTCTAACCAAAATAAAAGTTTAGAAAAATGTTTTAAACTAAGAAAATTAAAACTAACTAAAATGCTGAAAATAAAAATAAAAGAAAAACAGATAGACAAGATGAATCACTTGGTTCCGACTCGTATCTAGTATAACCTTTGATTATTTCCGCACTTTTGCACATAATTAAGAGATTATCTTAGTTATTGTAGTAGGCCCCTCTTTTGAAGGCGACGTTACCCTCACCCCAGTAGTTTGAGTCAGCAGGGATACAATCCTAAAAGGGTGGATTATTGGAAGATAATGAATTAAGTTATTAATGCAGTATTGTGGTAGGCCCCGCTTTTGGCGGTGACGTTACCCTCGGCTAAGTAGTCTGAGTCAGCAGGGATACAGTCCTAAATAGCCGGGTTATAGTATTAATAGTAGTTAACTTATGAGGGGATCAAAGAGTTTGGACCCCCGCCATCCAATACCATGAAGTATTGAAGGAGGTCCTACTAAATTTGACCCAGGTCCATTGCAGGACCTCTAAACGCTGAACAATGGCAAGACCTTTACCAAACCGTTCCCTTAACCCCCTACCAGGTAGCCAACATATCTCCATATAGACCGTGGAGATATGAATGGTGAAAATCCTTTATTTTATATAGACAGTAAAATAATGCCAAGACACCACGGACAAACGATAAGGAAAGATCACCTTCAACATAAGTAACTAGTTATTAAAGTCATTAATACAAAACCAAATAAAAAGTGCAAAAGATTAGAAATAAAAAGTATTATACTAGACACTTTGTCTTCACCAAGTGATGTAAGAGACTTAGGCAAACATGGCCTTGATTGTCAAGAACTCTTACGATCAATCTTGGATCCCGAGACGACTCACACACTCTACGATGGACAATGGATGATGGTGGTGGATGATGGTGTTGTGATGGTGGTGGGTGGTGGATGAAGTGTGAGAGAGGTGGTGTGCCAAGGGATGAGATGAAATGAATCCAAGCACTCCTATTTATAGGCTGAACAGAGAGCTGGACACGGCCCCGTGTCCGTCTGACACTCTCTCTCCTCATTAATTGTAATTCGCAATTACAATAAATGCGCCTGCTGTACTTTCGACACGCCCCCGTGTCCGCTGAGCACGGCCCCGTGATGGGCAATAGAAGCTTCTATAGGTTTGTCTTTTCTGCTGCTTCTTGGGCACGGCCCCGTGCTGGCTGAGCACGGGGCGTGTTCAGTCTTCTGTTTTCTCTATTTTGCTTTGGAAGGTGCCGTTGAGGGTTCGGGCAGTCCACTAATGTTCCTTTTCTTGTATTTATGTTGGATTTGGCTGTCTTTTTGCTTCTTTTGCATTTTTGAGCTCATTTAATCCTGAAAATACAAAAGGAAGACAAAAACACTCTTTTTCCAATATTAGCACTAAAAAAAGGTTAGTTTTATGCCTCATTTGATGTAATTTATATGTTGCATTTTACACACATCAATGATACGTGATTATGAAGTTTGCTAATTTTATTGGATTAGTTACAAACAATGTATAACGTGATTATGAAGTTTGCTAATTTTATTTGTTCAATTGATTTGAAAATAAATCGGAGTGAACCGACAATGGGTATTATCTAAAATGATTTTGATTAACTAAAATTGCAACTAAAATACTAACTAGAAAGTTGAAACAAGAAATGAGAATACGGATCACACCTGGTTCGATAATTGCAAGACCTAGGGTTCCTACATGTTTTAACTTGATTCAATTGCATATAGTGATTAACGGATTACTATCACGAAGCTTAGGTGCCAATTGCTATCAACGTCATAGACAACGGACCGTAATGCACTTCGTTGCCTCGGACATGTAAATCCTAACCTACGATAAGGCATAAGTGCACAAATTCATTTCGCAAAGTCATAACTTTATTATCGTTCGACAATTCACAAATTCAATTCAAATGCACGACAATTATCATAAGTTTCAAATACTAAACAATTTGTCACAAAACCAAATTAAAATACAAATGTATAAACCCTAGAAATCTTACAACATCTACACCAGGGTGAAACCGACGAGACTATCCGCTCATTATTTAATGGACGCGATCACAAGGTTGAGATAGTGATGAAGACCTGATTGGTACGGTGTTGTGCCTCCACGATGATGATGATGTTTTGTCAGTTAAAAAGGATGTAAATCGGCTGCTAAAAATTATGGTCTCCCCTCTTGTTTTGGTGGCCCAATCAATAAAACCCACAAATTCCTTGCCGTCAAAGCCCATGTGAATGTCAAAGAAGTCCATGTGATGAGAATTATCTTTATCTCATTTAATGGTCACCAAAGTGTATATTCTCATATGTATGCGTGTGATGTATTATGATGTCACCTCCCAAAATTGTCTGCCTCTTTAATGTGTTGATGGACCGAATTTTTATGATGGCCTCTTAGTCACATGATGTTGATGAAGATTTATAATAAACACCCTCAATGTTGCCGTAGATGTGTGGAGCCGCCAAAAGAGTCCACGTGACTCATATTTTCCAACCCAAGATGATGATGATTTGATTGACTTTTTGTTTACTTTATTTCAACTTTCAGCAAATAGCAAACAGCTGCCCCCTGGACTTCATTATCTCTTTTTTTTTTAGCTTCAAAACCATATCTTGGCCAGAATCAAGTTCCGAACACTACCGGTTACCTTGTTTCTCATCTGCGGGTATTCCGCTTCATCTCTAACCACTTTAAATTCACCAAATTACGCGATTGACCTGCAAAACCACAAACTCTCGTAGTTACTATATTCAACGTACATAATTGCTTAAAACATGATAATTCACACAAAATACGCACGTTAATACTCGGGTTTCACACCCTCCATCACTTGTCAAACCTAATAGCGTAATTTAACTAATGACCCGTTCGCCATTGGCCAGGCGATTAAGTCGATATAAAAATGAGGGACTTAACGATAGAGTTTTTGTCTAGTGTCAATGTTGTTACCCTTCAGTTAAGAGGGTGGAGGTACGTGTCCCGTACAAGGAGATCACGCAGGTTCCGATGTTGTCACCCTTCAATTAAGAAGGTGGAGGTACGTATTCTACCCAAGAAGAATACGCAGGTTTCCTTTCAATCAATTACCCATTCCCAACCACCGGGAATCCCATGCCTTGTAGAAAGTGTGAACTCACCTTAGGTTAGCTCGGCAGATAAGCAAAAAGGTCAATCGAGCTGTTTGTGGTCAACGACGTCCTAACATGGTTACCATACAAGTCAGGTCTAGGTTCAAGTAGTGCACATAAGATTACACATAAACTAACAAGTTACGAACACATAACGATCATGGCATACACATAGAACACGTTAACAGTAGCAGTCAAGTATACATAAGGCCCAAACTTGTGCGAGCCCAATAATCTTGTGCGACTCAATCGGTAAAGCCCACTAATAGCCCAGCCCATCATGTTGTGCGATCAGCACAATCTTGTGCGATCCACAACATGTTGTGCGATCCGAAACATGCCCCGACCCAATAACATGCAACCCAACATCTTGTGCGGCCCAAATATCAAACAACTAATCTTTTATGTGTGTCCTAACATATTGTGCGATCGGCATAGACTTGTGTGATCCACAGGATGTTGTGCGATCATGCAATATAGTGCTGTACACAGTGTTTTAACAGTTGTACCCTAACATATCCTAGCTTGTGCGACTGGCTTGTGCGACTGGCCTTGTGCGATCGGTTATAAGATCCCGTAATTTAGGCAAATTGGTTATATAATTTATGTTACCAAATCAATACTAACTGTTTCCAACTTGATAACTTATCGATCAAATCAAGGATTTTTCCATTCATTCTCATGAACCCTAATTAACAATTAATCATAATCAACAACCTATCAATTCAATGACTTTGAGCACTAACATGCAAATCAGAAATTCATCAATCAACATTCAATCAAAACAGTTTAGTTCTTTGATTTGTATAAACCCTAATCATTAACTAAAATGTGTCTAGCAATTAATCATATGATCATCATGTAAACCCGATTTCGGCATATATCATTCACTCGACTTCAAACCATGCTCGACCGTTTTATTCATCAAAGCCCTAGTTCAAAAATCACATCTCATAATCTTGCATATCGATCCTAACAGTTGAATCATCATACAATCGTTCATCAAGGTTTCACTAACATGCATTCCTATAATTCATTATGCAAAGACACACAACCATTATGTTATCAATCATCACAATCAATATTATAGCACACTACAATGATGGAAAGCTAACCGATAGAAAGGTAGAATGAGATTGTTTCGAACAAGAAGGTCTTCGAGAGAGGGGGCTGCCGTCGGGTTCCAAAAGAAGAGAGGGAGAGAGCTAGGGTTTTGTGTGTGTTGTGTATTTTGCAAGTAATGAGAAACAAACCCAACACATGGGTGCTTGTATGCGTATTAAAGGAGTGGGCCGAACCCTTCCTTGGGCTACCCTTGGTTTCAAGTTCAAGGAGAGTGGGTCGAGTATGGTGTGACAAAAGATGAAGTGTAGGCCCATAAGCTTGTGCGACCGGACACGTTTTGTGCGACTAGTCATACATATACACATTACACTTCATAACACATAACATAGTAAAACATAACGTTACATTGAAAACACATATCAACTAGTCACATAATGTTCATACAAGTTACATCAAGCACAAAGATAGATTCTGAAATACGAGTTGTCACAGACACCATCACCCACCATCAAACGAAAACCCAAAAGACACCTTCCCATTCCTAATGACACTACACCCAACCCCCAAACGACATGTATCTGATTCATCCTCTTCACCCAAAATGCAAACCCACCAACCGAAACGTCTATAACTCATTCAACTCTTCCCGTTGTCGGTGGAGAAACTTATTCCCGTCATAAATCACTCATTAATATCCCATAATTTACCTATTGAGATTCTAATCAAATCTCCATTAAATTTTTAAAATTATCAAAACATAAATTGTGAAATTCTAACGTTATAATCTCCAAACCTGTTTCAAACAACATATCCATTCATTACATACAATACCCCATTTCCAAACTCTGCAAAACCTCGCTCTAATTCCCGAATTCGAGCAAGAACACATCTAAGACTTGGAACTTCATCTTGCGATTTCTCTTTCGTTTCTCAACCAAATCAGGTAGTTATTGAGCCTAAGTTGATTTATTTTTTGTGCTCTATAAAACCACTTTATCCATTCTGTGATAAAAGGGCTTATAAATCTGAATTTAATTTCTTGTAATTTTAGGGTTTTTAGAGTGTAGAATTTAGGGCTTTTGATCTAGAACTTGTGTATTGAGGAAATTGAAAGTGGTTTATTGTTTAATGTCATGCTAGTATAGTTCTCTTTGTTGAGAATTTTTTAATAATATTTGGATTATATAGAAATTTAACAAAAATATAAAAAAATTCAAAATAACTTTTTTTAAATAATACTCTGATTTTCTAGAAATATACAAGATATTGAATTTTTCACAATAAATTTCATGTCTCACAATTAATGATAGTTTTAAAGAAAAGAATTTAACAAATTAATTTAGTCTTTGTAGATTATTAAGTTTTAAATAAAAATATTATTTTTTTTTTTGAAAATTAAACTTCAATAAAACAACCTCCGACCCGAACGGGCAAAAGGCCAAACAAACAAAACACCCCCGACCCAAACGGGCAAAGGGCACATAAATTACAAACGGTACATAGGGTATTTACACCATTCCGTTCATCTAATACATTTACAAGAAGATCTATTTTTCACCCAAGCGAAACCTCTAGACTTTATCTCCCCTATGATATCTTGTGTGCTACATCTTTTCTGATTAAAGACCACTTCGTTCCTTTCTTTCCATATGCACCAGCACGCTATCAAAGCCAACCCGTAAATGATCTTCTCCTCCTTCTTGCTATGATTACTGAATTTGTGTATTTCAAGAATGTCTTTATATTCGCAAAGGTAAAGTGGCGGTATGTTGCACCAAACACTGAAAGCCGACCACACCCTTAAAGCCACCGGGCAAGCAGTAAACAAATGCTCCACTGATTCCTCGACGTCTTCGCATAGAGGGCACAATGATGTAGTTATGTCCACATTCCTTTTTCTTAAATTTATTCTAGTAGGAAGCCTATCCAAATTACCTCTCCAGTTCATAATGTTACATTTAATGGGCACCCACTTACACCAAACAAAATTTGGAGGTTGACAATTACCTCTATCTGTAATCAATGCCGATTTGACCACCTTCACTGAGAACCCATTCTTAATATCGCCACTCCAATGCCAAGCATCCTTATCGTTGGAAAGTCTCACCAAACTGAGCACCTCGCAGCATTCCTTCCATTCCTTAAGCTCCTCTTCTAATTCAGGCTGCCTAGACCAAAGCCAATTGTACGCACCATTTCCATTACCTGTGTCCAATCTCTCTGCAACCCTGCACGATTTATATAACTCCAAACCAAATAAATGGGGCCACCTTTCCAAGAAGGGGAGGTCACCCACCCACGTATCAATCCAAAAATGAATATTAACCCCATTCCTTACTCTACCAATGATAAGATGATTTAAACATTTCCCATTTATTTTCATTTTGGAAATCAGATTCACCACGTTTTTCTTTATAATGATTTAAACATTTCCCATTTATTTTCATTTTGGAAATCAGATTCACCACGTTTTTCTTTATAAAGTTATTAAATTAATTTTTACTAACTTATCTAAATATATCATTTACAACATATAATAACCAAATAAATGGTTATTATTATAATCAATCACATTATTTCGATAGTTTAATAATTGCTAACTTATTTTTCATGTGATATCATTAAACGTTTAGGCTAAACAAAGTCCCTAAACCATAGGAATTAGTTTTATAGTTTCGTTTATATTGTTGTTCGTTTAGAATTTTGTTATTTTATATTTTTAGGGTAATTGTTCCATTTGGATTTATTCGTTTTCACAGATGGTTTTATTTTCGTGGATCAATCTTCGCAAACAGTGAGTAGATTTATCCCTTTCCCTTTTTTACAATTTACCTGTTTAGAGTGTATCATGTGTTGCAACATCTCATGTTTCATTTAACTTAGTTATCAACATGCAAAGTAAATGTGTAGATTATGTGTTATATATTTGTCACATGTTTGTTTACTCGCTTTGTGTCCCAATGTCACATTGTTTGTTTACTCGCTTTTTGTCGAAGTTTCACATGTGGATCCACTGGCTGACTAGGTTTCCCACGGCCATAAGTTGTAGGCTAGTATCGCCACCATCATTTATATTCGCTCTTTGGGGCTTAAGTCTCGCAGTATCGCATTTGGTTGGTGTTTTATTTACTGTTGTGCTATTTGTTGTGATTGGGTATTTGTTGTGATTATCGGTTGCGATTATCTCATTAACAAATTATTTGCATGTTAATCTTTTCAAATAATAAAATACATTATTTTATTTAAATATAGATTTATTCACCAACTTATGTTGACCCAAAAACTATTAATACGCATGATATAGGAAATCAGGTTTGACGAGACAAGGATGAAGACATGTAGGAAATGTCTTAGTCGAATAAACAGAATTTTGTTTAATTTTTTATGTTGTGATGGAAGTATGGATTATTTGTAGTTTAACTGATTATGTGACACATTTAATTTGGACATGAATAAATATTTAAACTTTAATAGTTGTCACGAGCTTTGGATAATTATCTCGCCCCGATCAATAATCCGCCACAGGTCGGGGTGTGACAGTTTTTGGGTTGCTCCTCCTCCATCTCAAGCCAATGTTAATCTATGTTATTACTCATTTGTTGCGATTATTGTTTAGTCTAGGAATTTAGGGTTTAGGTATCTGCAAATTTTACAAGAGACTTAAGTTCTGGGTGGATATACATGGCACTACCATCAGTACCAACTTGAATACTCTGCCTTAATTTGGATCCAATTGTAGCTCGCAAGAATCGAATTCAAAGGCACTTCAATAGGTTCCATAGCTCCCAGTTTTGAGGTTCATATCCCTTATTTTTTTTTCAATTGTGCAACTTTACGTAAGTGTTTTGGGATTGCTTATTTAATTCCAAAAGCGTTTTTTGGTGAAAGTGCTTATTGACTTATTAGTTTTTCAAAGGAATTTTTTAAAAAGTGTTTGAATTACCTTTTGTGGTGAGAAAAGCTAGTAAGTCAGTAAGTTGATTTCTAAAAAGTGTTTGACTTAACCGATTCATGTAAAATTACCAAAAATGACATTCTTATATATTTAAAACCGTTTACTACTTTTATATATAATATTATATACTTACCAATGTTTTTCGTGATGGTACACTAGACGGAATAGGTAGTGGTCGTGTGGCGGTGTGTGCGGGTGAAGGTGGTGGGGGTGGCGGGTGATGGTGGATAGTGGTCTGGTGAAGGTGGCAGGGGCGGTCATGGGTACGACGGTTATGGTGGATGGTGGTCCGGGTCAATTTGGTAGGGAGAAGATTGGATAAAATTGACTAAAATACTCTTCCCCTTTATTTTTAAATTTTGACACATGTCATAATCATATTTCTTTTCATCCTTCCTAGCCAAACTAAAATTCCTATTTGATCCTCTTCATATACATCAAAGTTCATTTTTTTTTCAATAACATATATTGATGAGTGTGTGTTAATTGATTATATTATTAATATTCATTAATATTCAAGCTGTTTAATACACGTGTTTATTCAATCTTCCAATGTACGAGTTTTTAATAATGTAACTTTTTTATTACTTGGTATATAAAATTATATTTATCCAGCCCGTGTAATACCCGAGGTCCAAACCTAATTTAAATATAAACTCAATCAAATTGGAATCATGTTGATCAATTTTCAAGTTAGTTTAGCGTCCAAACAACGTTTCGAATTCAAATTTCAGATAGAATGTCAATTTATTATTTCAAACTAATCTGATTTTTTTGGAAAAATTAAAAGTTTTGTCCTTTATCTTTATACCACTTTTCAGGCGGTGTCCTTTTAACGAATGTTGACGGGCAGTTAAAAACCCTGTTAATTGTTGACAGACGGTGTCCTTTACTAGGTATTTTGTTGCAAGTTTAGTCCTTTACCTAGATATTTTGTTGCAAGTTTAGTTCTTTACACCCAACAATTAACAGAGTTTTTTAACTAGTTTGGTTGTAAAGGACTAAACTTGCAACAAAATACCTAGTAAAGGACACCGTCTGTCAATATTCGTTAAAAAGGACACCGCCTGAAAAATGATATAAAGATAAAGGACAAAACTTGTAATTTTTCCGATTTTTTTCTTTTTGGATTCCTTTTCAAATTACATCCTTTTAACAGTTTTTTTTTCTTCTTTTTAACAGTTTCAAACTACATAGAATTACATAACCACCATTGTTGGGTTAGAGCCCAAATTGAAAGACTTACAGGCCCATTAACATTCAAGACTATATTTTGTAGGCTTTTATGTTCTCTACTAATTTTCAACATCATCAATAATAGATTCTTTTCATAGTTAATTTTAATCCTTCAACATACCATAAAAACCAAAACTACATTACATTCAATGGTTTATTAGCTTAATAGCCAATAAACGTTTGACTCAACTTCAACAACATAGAAAATTTAACACATAATTAATCCAACTTTCAAATTGTTGGTCCAAAATAAACCACTAAACAATCGCCATTTTCCACGTCATCATAAACTTTTTACCGACCGGTATTTCCAACCCGTTAACTTCAACCATCTTACTCTTCTTACTACCTTTACCAACTTTCATCTCATCAAAAAACAAATGATCCGTTTCAACCAACTCAACCGTCGACACGTCACCACCGGCACCACCCTCAACCTCCACCGCAACCCCACCGCGAACGCCGGTCAACCCAAGAACCGTAACTTTCTCAATAACCAACCCTTTCTCAATAGCAAACTTAGCCTCCTCAACATTTGACCACACCTTCACAAGCCCATTTTCCGCCTTTGCGCTAAACTCAACATACGTCGATTGCCCGTTTCCTAGTTGCATCTCTGGAAGCTCGTCGTTATCGATATAAAGTTTCCCCTTCGCTTCGCCTTCTGTGGCCCCCGCTGGAAATGTTACAATTAAAGTAAACGGTGTCGTTTTTGCTTCTTTTGATATCAATCCCCCCCTTTGCATGGGGAGAATAGTGTTTTGGTACAAATGCACATTGATAACGTGTAATGGGGCATCCATTGAGAAAGATTCGGTTTCTTTTGCAACGACTGCGCGGCTCAAATCGAACAAGTTGTACCATGTTCCGGGAGGGAACGTTACGCTGATTTTGGTTTGGTGTTTGTCGAGAACGGGTGATACCATTAGACTACTTCCGAGGAGAAATTGTGTGCTCAGTTCATATAGTTTGGCGATGTTTGGGAACGAAAAGAAGACGGGCCGGGCTATTGGTGCACCGGTGGTGTGCGCCTCGTAGGTTAATGTGTACAAGTAGGGAAGTAGCTTGTACCGCATACCTAACGCGTTTTTAGCCGATTTTGCGACGGATTTCCATTGGTAAAGTTCTTGTCTTGGTGAATAGTAATTCGCGTGGTCACGCGAAAATGGGTAAAACGCACCCAATTCGATCCAACGGTTGCATAGCTCTTCGGTTGGAGCGGGGTAAAACCCGCATATGTCCGACCCGACCATTGGGATACCGAAAATTCCAAAGTTTAACATGGTGAAGATTGAGTATTTAAGATCGTCCCATGTCCCCTTGTTGTCTCCGGTCCAATGGGCTGCGTAATGACCCGATCCAACGAATGTGGATCGGGTCAAGATAAACGGGCGTTTGCCTTGAAGACCTTGAAGGCCTTTGTGTGTAGCAATCGTTTGAGAAAACCCGTATATGCTATGGGCATCGTACTCCCGAACCCCGTTATAGTGAACCGCGCTAGTCGCGATAGTTTTATACCCGATTGGAACTTGCGTCCCCGACGCATTAATCTTGTAAGGCGGTTCGTCCCATCTTGTTTCCGTTATGTTTTTGCAATCCAAACAACAAATCCATCCGGGCCCGGTACCACTCGGGCACTGCTTCCCTTTAGGAATCGAGCACAAGCCCGAACAAAAATTCGAAGCCTCGTTCATGTCAATCCATAGCCCATCCACTGGCACGAGCTCATGAAACCTCCGGATTTCATCAACCCACCACGTGACAGTTTTCGGGTTGAGGAAATCCGGGAAGTTAACGGGCCCGGGCCAGACTTGGGCTAGATACGGCTTACCTTCGTATTTGATGAAGACGTCGTTAGCGAGCCCGCGTTGGTAAGTACCATAACTGGAATTTACTCCAATTCCAGGGTCAATAATGACAATGTACTTCATGCCACGAGAATGTATCTTGTTTAAAAAGTTAATCAATTTTGGATGAGGGTAATTTTTGGAATTAAGAGTGAAATCTTTGTGACCATCCATGTGATCATCATCGTTCCAAATGACATCAAGTGGAATTTCTGCTTTTTTATAATTTTCGACAACATCTTCGACTACTGAAAGATTATGGTATCCCCATCTGCATTGGTGGAAACCTACAATGTATAAATAAATTGTTGTTAAAATATTTGCATAAGTTTTTATTATTATAGAGTAAATTACGATTTTGGCCCTTGTGGTTATATCACTTTTACCCTTTTAACCCAAATTTTTTTTTTAACGTCTGAGCCCTCAACGTCTTTTTTTCTAACCCTTTTGGCCCCTAACACTGACCCCATCCATTAGATGTTAGGGGCCAAAAGGGTTAGAAAAAAAGACGTTGGGGGCTCAGATGTTAAAAAAAAAATTGGGCTAAAATGGTAAAAGTTGTAATTTACTCTTATATTTATGATCAATTATTGGTTTGAAATAGATATTTTTGACCATTAATTTGAGAACATGTTTTTAAAAATGGTGACCTACAGACATGTGTCCCTTGTATGGGCAATGTGTGATTAGAAAACAAGCAAATCTTTAAAGATTTTTGTGTGCTGGGGAACCGATCTTTTAATTGTCTTTAATAGAACATTGATTGGATAGATATGAAATCATAGAAATGCAAAAGAAAAAAAATGGTGAAACTATATTTAGTGTTTTAGAATACAAAAACTGGTATGTATGATGATTGATGAATATTTTTATAATATATGGAATGAAAAATCATATAACTTATATCAGAATGAATACTCAATACAATATTGATTAAAGTCATATTTAGTTAATATGACAATAGTATATATATCTTTTTAAAAGAAATATAATAGTATTTTTGTTTTTACTTCATAAGTCAATATGATAATGCTAAGAAACAACAATATCAACCACTTGAGTTTTTTTACATGTGAATGTATGATATTGTAATTATATTCAAAAGTTTGCTTTTAAATGATGTTATTATGTATTCGAGGTTCAATTCGAAGCTTTGAGCTACTCAGGAAACGGGTAAGGCCACATGAAGAAAAGGACTGGCGTTATTAGATTCGTTTAGTGATACTTTAAAAACATTTAATGAATAATAGTATTTTTGTATTTACTTCATAAGTCAATATGATAATGCAATGTTAAGAAACGACCATATCAATCACGTACTTGAGATTTTTACATATGAATGTATGATATTGAAACTATATTCCAAAGTTGGCTTTTAAATGATGTTATTTTGCATTAAATGTTTTTAAAGTATCACTAACCGAATCTAATAACGTCAATCCTTTTCTTCATGTGGCCTTACACGTTTCCTGAATAGCTCAAAGCTACGAATTGAACCTCAAATAGATAATAACATCATTTAAAAGCCAACTTTAGAATATAATTTCAATATCATACATTAATATTGTAAAAATTTCAAGTACGTGATTGATATGGTCGTTTCTTAACATAGCATTATCATATTGACTTACGAAGTAAAAACAAAAATACTATTATATTTCTTTCTAAAGAGATATATACTATTCTCATATTAATTAAATATGACTTTAATCAAAAGATACCGCCCATCACCCCCTCGTATAAGATGGGGTGGTGATCCTTAGCGGTTTCCATACCACTTCATCCATACCGTTTTCATAACGCAAACACACCTACCTACCCCTCTTATAAAAATCAAAACTTTATTTTACGTAAACAATAAAATATTAATATTCATGTTTGTGAATTTCTTAAACTAAAGTATATAATCTATATAAACAACAATGCCTAAACATCCTCAATCTTCCCTACAAAACTTGTCACTTTCCTACACTAATCACGCATCTATTTTCTTGTCGGCAGGACATTATCATATCCATTCAAACAAAATCCTCACACCAAAACAAACACAACATCTAACTTTCAACGTACAAGTCACAAATGCATAGAGTGCTAATAGCATCTCCAACGCTTGGGCGATGGACCCATCCATCTCATCCAGACGGGTGGCTGAAGCTGGTAGCTAGTAGCTTTTTAGATATATTTGGTGTTTGACAGAGTAGCTGAAACTTTTAATAAAATGTATAAAATGACCAAAATGGACATAACTAAAAATTTTAGAAGTTTGTGCATTAAAAAGTCATTTCCTCTGCATTTACGCAATTTATGATACTATCGGAGTGAAAAGGGGGTCTAAAGAAGAACAGAGACTGGGCTGTATTAGTAACAAGTAAATCCTTTGTGTGTTTTTAAAAGGTCTCTAAAAATTTTGGGGATCAACACCAATCCTAAGGTCTGAGACGACCCAAAAAGCAATTGATCAGATCATGATCTCTTTTATAAGCCTACTTGGGTATATCTTTAGAGGTTAAAATAGTCATTTTTTCCCTAAAAGCTTGTAGCTCCTTCTAAACGCTATTAGTAGGAGCGTTCAATCAAAAGCTTCAAGCTTCCTAAATCCTAACCTAAAGTTTCAAGCTCTTTCAACCAAACAAGGTTTTTTATTGAGTAGAAACTTTTTCTTAAAAGCTTAAAGCTAGAAGCTCCTAAAAGCTCCATATCAAACATACCCTTGGTCTAAAATGGGTGGGCGGCGTTGGAGGAGGTTTGGTTTGCCTGGGCCCGCTCCACATATTCTTTTTCTAATACATTTATCGATAAAAAAGTGGAGTGTCAGGCGTAGGTCTGGATTGTTTTAACGTTAGAGAAAAGTATACGTTTTTTAATAAAGATTTGAAATGATGTGTCGTGCCGACCCTGTAATAAACAATAAGTACAAGACTCACCGAGTGACCAGTAGGGCATAGGAGCAGGTCGACCAACAAGCTGAGTATACTGATCAACAACATCAAGAGGAGAAGGCCCAGCAAAGAAGTAAAAATCAAAAACACCCCCAATCACCTTATACGTTAAAGACGTCCCTCTATACACAACATCCATCCCATTACTATTCAACAACAACACCCCATGAACATTCGCCTCACCACCGACGTTCCTCACATCCATATACACCGGATGCGACCCATACAAATCCATATTCAAGTTAATCGCCGACTGATCCGTCGTCCACAACGTGTAAGGATCATTCGGGTACAGTTTTATTCCATGTGGCTGTGTGTTCTCACCCAGCCCATACAACGACGCCGTTTTAGGCAATTGTGTTGAGATCTCCAGGTACTGATCTTTGAAGACTAGTGATGTGTATGTATTGGATCCGTCTGGGGTGGAGTTGAAGAGGGTTTCACCGTTGGATTTACGGGTTATGGAGAATGAGAATGGGTTTGGAATGTATGTGAATATTAATTCGTTTCCGGCGAATTCTGTTGTTGCGATTGAGGTTTGAGTTGTTTGTTTTGATGGTGTCGGAGGTTGTTGTCTTGGTAAAAGGTTGTATGGTACTTCCCATCTTTGGTGTTGTGCGTCGGTGATGTGGACTCTTAAACGGTCGTTTGTTTCGTGCCTGAAAAATGAAAGTACGATAACCGGCGAGAATTTAGTCGAATGTTTTACCGACAGGAAAATCTTAAGGTTAGTTGCATTTTAACATATTGACCCCTAAACTAACAATAAACCTATAAAACCCCTTGGAAAATGTTGAACATAGACAAAATAAATTTAAACTGGAATAGGCTTTAACAAATTGAGTTAAAAATTGGGAAAAGCACTAAACTAAACTAGACTTTTCATAAAGCTCACGGCTCGCAGCTCGGTTCGTACATCGCTCGAAAGAAGCTCGAGAAAAACTAGCTAAAAAAACTCAATTTGAGATGATGTGAACCAAGATGGCTCATTTTGTAACTGAGCCCAGCTCGAGCTAGCTCGGCTTGTTGGCTCGTTCTTAGGCTTGTTTAACTCCGACGTAAAGCTCAAGCCGAGTTTAGCCGCCTGAATTAATTTCAAGCTTGAGCTCGACACCACCTTGGCTCGACTCGTTTACAGCCGGCATCGACTAAAACATCTACAAATTTGCCTGGCCTAGAAATTTTCGTAAAGTACATCATGGATCACAAGCGAATCAATTAAAGGGAAACAAATCTAAAAAGGGAGTTAAGTGGGTGTTTAGGTTAGTTTGTTTTGGAGCTACTTTTAATTTATTTACTTATAAAAAGTTAGTAAGCCATTTTAATAGTGTTTAGATAAGGGTTGAAAATGAATTTTATGACTTGAAAAAAAGGAGAAAATGAGAAGTTAGATTATGACTTATAAAAAGTTAATAAGTTATAAGTTAAAAGGAATGACAAATATCCCCTAACTAAGCCTTAGCCACACGTGCTTATTTTTTTGAACGGCGGCGGCGGGATTGGGCTCAGTGGCATGCCTCTTCATAGCCCGGGTGAAACATGGTGTTGACGGATTGGTTGGGTTTAAATGCTTGTTTTTAAATTTTAACACTTTTAAAATGTTTATAATTTTTAATTATCCATGATTCACATATAAATTTGGTCTCAATCCGTAAGGGAAATTACATCAAAACAGAAGTTAAACGGGTAACACTCTTTTAATAACAAAACTAAATCTTTTAAAAAATAAATTTATAGATCTTGAGATTATGACATTATTTTAAAATGCAAGTAATTTTATGTTTCGTTATTTTCTCTAAACACAATATCACTTTTGAGGGGTATAATGTGGCAAGTTTTAAACTAAAAGGGGGCATGTATAGCAAATAAATAGTGTTTGAGGTAAAGTGAAAAACAGAAAACGGAGACAGTGGAGTGAATGTGGATACTTACTTGACGTATAACTGCAAGAGAGGGATATCAGGGCCGTAGATGTTGTTTTTCCGGTTGACTTGGAGGTGGCCGATGAGTGCACCGTCGGAGGTTTTATCGACGGAGATGAGGCGGTAGCCATTGCCGATCTGGGTGGGTGCCGCCGCCGCTTCGATACATGCTAATATGAGAAGAACGACGGCAAGATATAGAAGAGATCTCAAAGAAGAGATCATGGTGGTGGTGTTTGAGGGGATTATTAGGGGTAGAGGGTACAGAGAATAGGTACAGTATATATAGGAAACTGGAGGGAAATGTGGGTAGAAATTACTGTTTTAAGTCAACAATTCCTGAACCTGAGTAGAAATATTTTCATACTTTTTATTTTTTTTCTAGTAAACATGAGTAGAAATAATACATACATAAAATTCCTGAACCTGCTAATTAATTTGGTCATGTTCAAGTCAACAATCAATATTGGGGTGTGTTCAATTCAACCATCGATGCACACGCAAACTTAATTTTTATAAGTTTATTATTATTAGGAAATGTGTAAAATACAATACGGCTTAACGTACATCACGTACGACAACGTGTGTGATTATGTGTATAACGTGCGTGATTAATGTTTTCATCATACGTGATTTGGGTTTTTTAGTTTATAACGTGCGTGATTTTCAAATGAACGTGCGTAATTATCTGTCGTACGTGATGTACGTTAAGCCGTATTGTATGTTAACTGGCCTCGTTATTATTATAGGATATATTATGACAACTGTGGAGGAATGACCCGGCCCGGTCATTCCAGGTCGAATATCCACCATTAAATGAGCGGTAATAAATAAAAATGAAGGATATCTTCATGCAAATATATGTATGAAATAATCTCCAACAAAGTATGAGATGTCGCCTAACCGACTTCCCAACTTAAGGGGGAGCCCTAAATTCATCCATAAGTATAAATAGAGATGCCGTCATGAAGGTAAGACGCATTGTTCTCTCTCATTACATTCTCTTTTACTCCCACAAACGAATTCTTATTCTCACGCCGAATGGTGGTTACAGGAATAACCCCATTCATGTAACGAGTTCTAACGATGTTCTGTTTTGTAGATTGGAGATCGGATCACGATTCATCGGATCAACCAGTTGAGGGACGTATTTCAGATGACGTTCTTACAACAACATAAATAGTTATAGGTGTATCATGCTAAATAATTAATGGCTTTTGATGCAACTTTTAACTAGTACTTTAGTTTAGTAAGATCAACCGCAATGCACGTCCGTGGGAGATGTGACGGTGAATGAAGGTTGAAGCCAACGACAACATTATTTTCTAGATAAAAAAATTCATGGTTACGGATTACCATGAACAATTCTATGAGACCATGTGTAGTAACATTTCCAAACCTTGTAAACTTGATAAAGAAAAATGCAATACCGCTATTGCCAAACGGAAAAGCTAAACATCTAAGGGGAAACACTTATATTAATGACTAAAGACTCATTACATGCCCCTCTATGAGTGGTTTAAGATTAAGTGGAGTGTATATGTGGATTGTGTTTTGGATGAGAGCTGTTATCTTTGTTTTGGTTCTTTGTTTCTCTTGTTTTTCTTTTTCTTTGTAGTTTGGAATGCTCCTTCTAATCACTTTTATTATTTGTAAAAATAAATAGAAGAAAATTGGGAAAAAGTATCTTTGGTTCCAACCCAACTTGAATGTAAAAAGAATTAATTATTTTTACTTGAAACCAATGTGATGGTGATCTATTGGCAAAGACAACTTTTAAACAATTGGGTTTGAAAGAATGAGGTCTTGGTTTCAAGTCCTACAGACGACAAGAGTAAAAAAAATTAGCCGTTCAAAAAAAATTATTTAAACTTGAACACGTTTGATTCGTTACACAATAAGGTCAAACCTGGAAACAATAAACTTCAAACATATTTACCTTGTGATGGTGGAAACTGGAATGGGCCTGATATTACTAGGGCTGGTAATTGGTCACCTGCATAATATATGATTTAACATGTTTACTGAAAAATATACTATTTGATTTTTTACTTTTTTGAAAATAAATAAAATTAAGAGGCTAAGATCCATCATTTCTTTTTTTTGGTACATAAAACATACGACTATGTTATAAAATGAGATTTAAAGTAGTTAACGAGTTGTATTCATGTTTGATGCTTGTATTATTTGCGTCGTAAGAGGCATGTTAAACATGATAAGTAGACGATTTCACCCATGATCATGTCATATAATCAAATATGTCCTAATCTAAACATGACACAATTATTAAAGTTGGGACCATCTTTTTCAAACTATATAAAAATACAGTGTTTGACTTGATAGGGATGTAGGCATCTCTAGGCATGTTTAATATGATGCGACAAACTATGGGATGTAAAAGATTCGATTAGCACTGCACAAGCGTGAGTAGAACTCGTTTTGTGAGATTAAATATAGAGTAAACTGTCATTTTGGTCCCTGTGGTTTGGCCAGTTTTGCCACTTTAGTCCAAATCTCAAACTTATTACATCTGGGTCCCTGTGGTTTGCATTTTATTGCCATTTTAGTCCAAAACTCAAAATTTCTCATTTTTGACTGTTTTAAGGTCTCTTTTTTGTCCTTTAGTGCAGGGGTAGTTTGGTCATTTTAATTTATTCTTTTAATTAATTAAAACAAAATTAATTATATATTATATATATATATATACACACATATACAGACATTCATCTCTTCAACCCATGAAATCCTTCAACAGCTACACCCTTCAACACCACCACTCCGGCTTAAACGCCCCACTACCATTCCGGCCACCACCTACACCCTTCAACACCACCACTCCGGCAACCGACACTGGAACCACCCTCAACATTTTGATCGGAACTCTTCAACCCATGAAATCCTCCTTCAGATGTGAAACCCTCGCAGATCTCGATCATCGATTCATGTATCTAAGGGCTTAGTGAGTTAGTTTCATCTCTCTTAACACACACACACTCTTTCTAAACCCCTGTAACCTAAACCGACAGAGAAACCCTAGATCTAGTTCGTCATCTATTGCCCTCTTGCCGATTCCCAAATCTCAGGTATGTCACCTCCACCGCCAAATCCAACCACCGTTGTCTGAGACATCCCCACATTATCACAGGTAGAGAGAGAGACAGGGGGTGAGAAAGAAAGATAACGGTAATGTGTTCAATAAGGCATTTTTTAGGGTTTTAGCGCTATTTGAAATCGTTTAAACCAGCAATCTGTGGATTCCGATGATAACCGATCTGTGATTTCGAATTTTGTGTGTTTGTGTCTACAAAGAAATCTGAATTGGCTAATTGATAGTTCTGGGATCTGTGCTTGAATTGTGGCTTCTGCTTCCAAGATCGTTGAGGATGTCGCGGTGGTTTGATGGAGGTGTCGGGGTGTTTGTTAGCCGTTGGTGGCGGTGGTGGTGCTGCTGGGTGTAGGTGTTGAAGGATTTCATGGGTTGAAGAGATGAATGTCTGTATATGTGTATATATATATATATATATATAATTTTGTTTTAATTAATTAAAAGAATAAATTAAAATGACCAAACTACCCCTGCACTAAAGGACAAAAAAGAGACCTTAAAACAGTCAAAAATGAGAAATTTTGAGTTTTGGACTAAAATGGCAATAAAATGTAAACCACAGGGACCCAGATGTAATAAGTTTGAGATTTGGACTAAAGTGGCAAAACTGGCCAAACCACAGGGCCAAAATGGCAGTTTACTCTTAAATATATTAACATTATATTATTTAATCTTGTAGCCATTATAATCATTTATATTATATAGATCAAAATATATTAATAACCTATTAATAATTAGTTGGTAATTGTTGATGGACCATATTACCCTTATTAACTAATTAGGTTTCCTCTTGGGTGTATATATAAGGAGATTATTAGAGAGTTAAAGGGTTACACAAGTTATACAATTTACACAACCCTCATAACATCACAATCGGCTCTCTCTCTCTCCATAACCGAAACCATCCCTTGTTTCGGTTCATCACCATCATAACTTTACACCCTAAGGAGGAACCAGATCATCCTGACAAGTATGTTGAACTCAATGGCTGCATCTCTGACTGGATTCTCTGCTGGCCAGTCTGCTGTAACAGGTATGTTATACATGTTTTCCATTATGTTTAAACAGAACTGATCAACATGTGATATCAGAGCATATGTTGATAAATCAGTTCTGTTTTCGTATCCATTATTCTGGGATCATAATAAGGAAAACAGAAATTTTTAAAAGCCTTAAAATCAGCTGTTTTCGGGTTACATTGAGCCGAAATCAGTGTTTTGAGAAAAGGGGTGATTAATCATGTCACCCGAAACTAATATGGGTTAATTTTATGTCCGAGACCTTTTTGAAATCATTAAAATTCAGGATTCGGATCCCAGAATTATGTTTTAATTTTCGAGGGTTCATCATATGTTCTAAGGAAAAACTCGAAAATTCCTTAAATTTTGGAATATAATTTGGATTAGTGGGTGTTTTTACTGATTTTGATCTAAATTTTATCTTTTAAAACTTCGAAAACTCTTAATAGATTCTCAGTTATTATTTTCGAAATCTTTTGATAAGTTTAGATCAGCAACAAAACAGGAAACATTATCCCACAATCCCTCAAATTTCGAGTTTTCAGTTATCATCACAAAAACAGCTATTAACAGTGGGCTCGAGACCATCAGATTACGACTCGAGACCATCAGTCTCGACTCGAGACCATAAGGTCTCGACTCGAAATCATCAGGTCCTTAAATCTTCACAACTCGAGACCAACAGATCTCGACTCGAGACCACAAGGTCTCGACTCGAAATCATAAGGGCTAAAAAGTTTACAACTCGAGACAAAGGTCTCGACTCGAGACCATAAGGTTGCGACTCAAGACCATAAGGCTGAAACTCGAGACCGTGGTTCCGACTCGAGACAAAGGTTGCGACTCGAGACCTCATAACTAACTCGAGATCTCAAAACTCAGTCGAGACCTAACTCGAGACCTGACTTGAGACCTCATTACCTTAGGCAGTTTGATGTGAACTAAATTTCAGCTATTAAATACTTGGTTTTGTTAACACTTAATTAACTAATCAGAATCAGAAAATTTTTACAAAACCAAAATAGCTTAACTTGAATGAGCTTCTGATGTATCATTTCTGGCCAAAGCTGATTTAATACATCTATTTATTGTTCAAGTATTATAAAAAGCCATGTTGAGTATGCATTACAAACGTGAAATGTCTTAATTCTGGCCAAAGCTGATTTAATTCATTTATGTTTAGCATGCTTGACAAGTGCATAACTAAAGTGATTGTCTCATTTCTGGCCAAAGCTGATTTGTCATGATTACTTTGCACACATACTTAAATGATTACACTTCTGGCCAAAGCTGATTTGTCTTCGTTTAAGTAGAATTTTACTAAGTCTATTATTTTGATGTTAGTAATAGACAATATCACAGCTTCATAATTAAAATGGTCATTATTTATGCCTGCCTTAGTATAACATGCCCTTAGATCACATTAGGACTTCTTTCTTAGTATCATAACTTGCTCATCTTATTTCCACTATCAGCACCCAATTGCGGGATTCCACCTTTGACTGGTGCTAACTTTGCTGAATGGAAGGATGCCCTCATGCTTACACTAGGATTGCTAGACTTCGATTATGCTCGTAGAGAGAATAAGCCAGCGGACCTTACCACTCAAAGTACTGCTGCTGAGCAGATAGTTCATGAAAAATGGACTAGGTGTAACCGCATGTCTCTCATGTTCATGAAACAATCCATTCATAATGCAATTAGAGGAGCTATTCCTGATTCTGAAGATGTTAAAACCTACGTGGCTTCTGTGGAGGCTCAATTCAAAGGAACATCAAAAGCACACGCTAGCACTCTTATCCTCAAGCTGGTGACGACTAAGTATGATGGGAGGAGCGGCATTCGCGAACACATCATGATGATGCATGACATGGCCAATAAGCTGAAAGGGCTAGAGATGGAAATCAGTGATGGTTTTCTTGTTCACTTCATCATCACTTCGCTTCCTTCGTCCTATGAAGCATTCAAGATCAATTACAACACTCGGAAGGACAAATGGACGATGAGTGAGCTGGTCGCTATGTGCGTATAGGAGGAAGAGCGTATGAAGATGGATCGCACTACTGATGTTGCTAACTTCACCACCTCCAACTCTAAGAAGAGGAAGCACAATCATCAAAGGAAGGATGCTTCTAAAGTTCAAAAGCCAAATCCTAATACAAGTGCACCTTCCAGCTCTAAGAACTCCTTAGGCAAACCCTATTGCAAGTTCTGTAAGAAAACAGGACATAAGCAAAAGGAATGCCCTGACTTCAAGGAGTGGATGGCTAAGAAAGGTAACGATTTTTTCATGATACTTGAGTCCCTTAATTTAAATGTTCCTGCTAATTCTTGGTGGTTTGATTCTGGTTCTATGGTTCATGTAACTAACTCTACTCAGGGATTCCTTTCAATCCGGAAGCTGGGAATAAACCAAAGAACACTTAAAGTTGGGGATGATCGGGAATTAGAAGTGAAGGCCATAGGAACATTACAATTATTTTTGAAAACTGGTTTATGTATTAAACTTTATGATACCTTATATGTTACTGAGGTAACTCGGAACCTTGTATCAGGACCAAAGTTAGACATGGACGGTTTTGTCGTTTCTCATGGTCATCGCAAACTCTCTATTCTCTATGATTCCGTTGTTTATGGTACTGGCATTCTGGATGGTGGTCTCTATAGATTAGAACTAGATGATAATTTTTCCAAATCTTTGTTGTCATATAATATTAATGAATCACTCACAAAGATGGAAAAGAAACGAGACTTAGAGACTTCATCTATGTTGTGGCATCAACGTTTAGGCCACATCTCAAGAGAACGATTAAATCGTCTCGTAAAGGATGAAGTCTTACCTCCTCTCGATTTCACTGATTTTGGAACATGTGTCAAATGTCTCAAAGGCAAAATGACATCAGCGAATAAGAAAGGTGCCACTAGGAGCTCTAATTTATTAGAACTCATTCACACTGACATTAGTGGTCCTTACCAAATCGCTGGCTTAACAGGACATACTTCATTTATCACTTTCATTGATGATTATTCTCGTTACATGTACTTGTATCTTATTAAGGAAAAGTCTGAATCTCTAACAACTTTTAAAGATTATAAAGCTGAAGTTGAAAAGCAATTAGATCGTCAGATTAAAGTTGTGAGATCAGATAGAGGAGGTGAATATTATGGAAGACATACCGATGTGGGTCAAGCTCCTGGTCCATTTTATGAGTTTTGTAATGGCCAGCGGATTGTGAACCAATACACCATGCCTGGTACACCTCAGCAGAACGGTGTCGCTGAACAAAGAAATCGTACCCTTATGAACATGGTGCGCAGTATGTTAGCCAACACTAATTTACCATTATTCCTCTGGACTGAAGCGTTAAAAGCAGCTGTTCATATACTAAATAGAGTTCCTTCTAAGTCTGTCCCTAAAACTCCTTATGAACTTTGGACAGAAAGGAAACCGAGTCTTAAATATATGAAAGTATGAGGCTGCATTGCTGAAGCAAAACTCTATAATCCTTTCCTAAGGAAACTTGACCCTAAAACAATTACCTGTTTCTTTATCGGGTATCCTGATCATTCAAAGGGTTGTCGTTTCTATTGTCCTTCCCATGTCACCCGTATTGTTGAAACCAAGCGTGCTGCGTTCCTGGAGGATTTCAAGGTCAGTGGGAGCAGTACCAACCCTTACGAAGAATTGCAAGAAGTACAAGACGCGGGGGGAGAGACTCGTCGCTTACCATTACTCCGTTTACTCCTCTTGTACCCCATGCAACAATTGCACCTGAAGCCACTGCACTAACTCCATCTCCACAATCAGAACCCATTATACCTCATAACGAAGGCACATCAAACGCTCAAAACCAAGACAACGTTGAACCCGATAATCAACTCAGGAGGTCATCAAGGCAAAGACGGCCTACTAATTGGTATGATTATGTTACCTACCTGACTGAAATGGATGCTGGAAAGCTCAATGATCCTATCTCTTATAATGAAGCCATTAGCAGTGATCAGTCTTCTGAATGGAACAAAGCAATGATTGATGAGCTTGAATCCATGAAGAAAAATGACGTTTGGGATTTAGTCGAATTACCCAATGGTGCCAAACCTGTAGGTTGTAAATGGGTGTTCAAAACAAAACTGGATCCGAATGGGAACGTTGAACGCTACAAAGCGAGATTGGTTGCAAAGGGCTACACTCAAAAAGAGGGAATTGATTATCAAGAGATGTTTTCACCTGTCTCTCGTAAAGATTCATTAAGGATCGTTATGGCCCTAGTAGCTCATTTTGATTTAGAGCTGCATCAGATGGACGTCAAAACTGCTTTCCTTAACGGAGACTTAGACGAAGATGTTTACATGAAACAACCTGAAGGCTTTAAACCTGAAGGTCAGGAGCATCTAGTCTGTAAGTTGAAGAAATCCATTTATGGGTTAAAACAAGCATCACGTCAATGGTACCTCAAGTTTGATGAAGTCATGAAGAGGCAAGGTTTTATGAAGAATCAAGTGGATCAATGCACCTACCTCAAAATGAGTGGGAGTAATTTTACTATACTTGTCCTTTATGTAGACGATATTCTATTGGCAAGTAATAGTTTAGACATGTTGCATGAGTCGAAGCGGTTACTCTGGCATAACTTCGACATGAAGGATCTCGGAGATGCTTCTTATGTCATTGGCATCGAAATTCACCGAGATAGACACAAAAGGGATCTTAGGATTGTCTCAAAAGACTTACATAGATCGTGTCCTTACACGTTACAACATGCAACAGTGCAAACCCTCAGTCGCTCCAATAGTTAAGGGAGATGTTTTCGGTTCATTCCAGTAGTCGGGAGCCTGATGTATGCTCAAGTCTGTACTCGCCCAGATATCGCTTATATTGCTGGAATGCTAGGCCGTTATCAGACTAATCCTGGCCTAGATCACTGGAAAACAGCTAAGAAAGTCCTTAGATATCTGCAAGGGATGAAAGACTATAAACTGACTTATAGAAGAAGTGATCACTTAGAAGTGGTAGGTTATTCTGATTCTGACTTTGCCAAATGCAAAGATGATAAGAAATCCACTTCGGGCTACATCTTTATGTTAGCAGGCGGACCTATCTCATGGAAGAGTCATAAACAACAGTTAACTACAACTTCCACAATGATGGCAGAATACATTGTTGTTTACAACGCAACCTGTCATGGAATGTTGCTTAGAAATCTGATCACTGGACTCAAAATCGTTAATTCCATTTCTAGACCATTGAAGCTTTACTGTGATAACTCAGCTGCCGTTAGTTTCTCGAACAGTAACAGTTCGACTGGAGCTGGTTTATATCTCGATACAAAATATTTGTTCGTACGTGAACGAGTTGAGGAAAATAATCTTTGTATTGAGTATATTAATACTAAAGATATGCTTGCGGATCCGATGACTAAAGGTCTTCCACCTAAAGTTTTCGAAGAACATGTATCGAATATGGGACTTACTAAAGACCTTATTTAATGGCATATTGTACTAGCTTATGTTTTTAATTAATAAAATTTCCTCAGTTTGATTTTGTATGTCTCTAACATATGTTCTGCCGGTGTAATGACATATAGACAAATATAAATACAAATCAGACGCTAAAGGGCTTATGCGTATTTTGATCATAACTATTAGGTTTTAAATTGAGGTTATAGTATGACTAATGTGGGTCCTGAGTCGAATGATGATTCAACGGCTGTATTTCTCTGCTATAGTTCTTGGTTTAAGACTAAAATGAGTGTTAACTCCTGGCCAGGCTCATCTAATACTCATGATAAATGATTACTCGGCTAAGTGGGAGAATGTGAGATTAAATATATTAACATTATATTATTTAATCTTGTAGCCATTATAATCATTTATATTATATAGATCAAAATATATTAATAACCTATTAATAATTAGTTGGTAATTGTTGATGGACCATATTACCCTTATTAACTAATTAGGTTTCCTCTTGAGTGTATATATAAGGAGATTATTAGAGAGTTAAAGGGTTACACAAGTTATACAATTTACACAACCCTCATAACATCACAATCGGCTCTCTCTCTCCATAACCGAAACCATCCCTTGTTTCGGTTCATCACCATCATAACTTTACACCCTAAGGAGGAACCAGATCATCCTGACAAGTATGTCGAACTCAATGGCTGCATCTCTGACTGGATTCTCTGCTGGCCTGTCTGCTGTAACAGGTATGTCATACATGTTTTCCATTATGTTTAAACAGAACTGATCAACATGTTTTACTTGACTATAAGCATCTTTAGACTCGTTTCGAACTCGCTCTACTTATAAAACTTGAGATCCATTCATTAACTTGTAGAGATAAATAGATAATGCCTCCAAAAAATAAACTGAAGCAAGATACTAACGACTAAAGAAAACATTTCGAAAATGCATACAAGATATATCAACCAACTAATTAATGCACTAACGTTTAGAAAGTCTTATGGAAAACTCGTTATGTCTAGACGGTTGAACAGCTTGGCCAGTTATGAAATCGTCTTATCAATGGTAGTGGCGGATCTAGTCCAAAAATTCAGGGTTATCCTAAAAAAATTAGGATTAAGGGTATCATTTGTATATAAAAAAAAAAATTTACACTACGTAGACGGCGGAGTTGAAAGGTATTTTTTACACTACGCAGACATAGTTGAGGGGTAGCCCAGGATATCCCTCCTTGTACATTGACTTGTTAGGCTATGGGGTGTGGCCACGTGTGGGATAAAGCCCCTAGAGGCTTTATCACGACACGTCAGCGCCACATAGGATCCACATCAGCCAGGGGGCTTTATCACTTCTTCTTCTAACTTGCAGGGTGTGGGATAACGCCCCTTATTAAACAAAATTTTTAAAAAAAATTGTTATTGGATGAAATGATGTGGGCCCCACATGCCCCCTCCCTTCTTCCTCGTTACCATGGTAAAGCCCGTGATGGCTCCCCGGTTTAACTAGCAGGGTGTGGGTGGTGGCGCTGAGGGGGGCGCTATGGGCGGTGATGTGGCACGGTGGCGCCCTCCATACCCTCCGGCCTTAGAGGGTGATCCAGAGACCCCGATCTGTGATTCCTTCAAACGAGTAGGGGTGAGCAAGTTTAGGTCCGGACCGAAAATAACCGAGAACCGAACCGAAAATATACCCAACCCGACCCGAACCGAACCCAAGTATTTAGATCGGTTCCAATTTTTCATATAAAATAGGGTCGGGTCGGTTCTCGGTTCTCTTCATGGTGAAACCCGACTTGGACCTATGGACCAGAACCGACCCTATATTTAGGGTAGTGAATCGGTTCTGTATTTTATGTTTGATTGGTTCTCGGGTCGGGTTGGGTAATGGTCGGGTATGGTCGGGTAGGGTCGGGTTTTTCCTTTTGCTCACCCCTACAAACGAGTTTTATAAAAGTCAAAAGGATAGCATCTTCCTAACCATGTTTTAAATATGATTTGAAACTCATGATATAATCTTGTAAAGCAATACATATTGATTTGAAATATGCTGATAATATATCGCCATTAAAACATAGGAGTGATTAAGGAGACATCAGACATGGCTTCAGTATGGGAGGAGCATGGTGTTGGTGGTTGGTATGGTGGGGCTGTACGAATGAGCTGAGGGAGTTGATTATAGACTAGCTAGCACATCAACATTTTTATAAGACTAAATTGCAAAAAACAACCTTTATGTTATACCCAAACTGCACTTCGTACCTTTCACTATGAAATCGGTAAAAACCAACCTTTATGTTTATGTTTTGCTACAGGTTCAACCTTTAACACAAACACCGTTTGTTTTTCTGGTTAACACCCCTCACATGCATTGCATGTGAGGGTATTTTAGTACTTTTAAACCTTTTTTAATATATATATTTAAAAAAAAACCCACAAAACCCACCATGAGTCTCATCTTCATCTCCAGCAACCCACCACAAAACCCATATCAACCTTTTACCCTTCATCTTCATCCTGACCTCACTACCTTATGGTCGTTAAGAATGGATGCAGAAGGTGGTTAAGGCGATGGATGGAGAAGGCGGTTGTCGAGTGTGTTGTTTCGTGGTGGTGACGCTGTGACGGGGTGGAAGTTGATGGTGAATATTTGGGGTTTACGGTGGTTGTGAGGTGACCGGAGGTGGTTGGTTGTAGGGTGTGGTGGTGGTGTGGTTTTTCGTGGTGGTGACCCGGTCAACCTGATCGAACTCCGATGGGTTCAAACTCCGGCGAACTGGGTTTTATAACTGTTTATTTATAGCGGTGGGTTCAAGCTCCGGTGAACTTGGTTCAAATTCCGTTTATTTACAGCTCCGTTTAATAATTGAGCTACTACAAACAAACCTAGCTTCCACAAGGCATTAACATAAATTTACCACCATCATTATTTTAAAAAGATTTGAGGTTTGTTTTTAACTAAATGTCTGTTTATTTACAGAGGTAGTCTAATGTGTGTTTCTTTGTTTTTATTTTTATTTTTTATGATTGATGTTTGTTTTTAACTAAATACATAAAGGCATTAACAATTGAGTTTTTGCCGCCGGTGAAAGATTGTTAAACGTCCGTCGCGATGAGCCTTGTTAGGTTTTGGATGATACACGATGAGGTGATGTTTCCTACTTTGTACTCGAAACAGAGCATAGAAGTTTGACTCCACAAATGAATAAATGATATCATTATCAAGGCTACAATTTAAATGAAATTAATTAATGTTGTTTTGGTGTTGTCGATAGAGAGAGAAAGGAGCTGCGTGCTGTTGAATCTAGGGGAGACTAAGAGGGGTTGACTTCGGTTTAAATGAAATGGTGAATCAAGTTGTGTTGCTGCTGCTGCTGTAAAATGGGAAGAAAGAATTTATATAAGTTAAAAAGAATTATTAATTAAAAAGATGGGTGAAAAGACATTAATACCCTCACATGCAAAGCATGTGAGGTAACTTAACCAAGAAATCTAACGGTGTTAGTGGTAAAGGTTGAACTTGTAGCAAAACATGAACATAAAGGTTGGTTTTGGCCGATTTCATAGTGAAAGGTACGAAGTGCAGTTTGGGTATAACATTAAGGTTGATTTCTGCAATTTTGTCTTTTTATAATTATTTGTGTCCCAATTTCAATTATATTTGTTAAAAAAAAGTTATTAGGTTGAGCTATTGTTTAATTTGTACACTTCATAACTTTTATAAGCACCCTTATATATGTTGGCAGTCTTGACGAGGGGCGGACCTATGTGTCTTGTGGGTGGGCAGACGGTGTACGCACCCCTTGAAAAAAAATTAATGTATTTTTAGGCAAAAACCCTACCGCACTGCTTGAAAATATGGTTGAACCCAGTGGCGGAGCTAGACCTTAAAACCAGGGGTATCCTTTATATAAAATCGTATTTTTTTAGGGGTATCCTTTATATAAAATCGAAAAAAAATCAAAAAATTAACACTGCGAACACGACTTTGAGCCGTAGTCCGTGCTACGGCTGGTTCTTAGCTGTCTCCGCCCCTGGTTGAACCCCTCTTCCGCACCCCAAGCAAATAATTCTTGGGTCCGCCACTAGTCTTGACACTCATATTTGAGTTGTTTGTCTTCGTCCCGAGTAGGAAGTTAGCATGTAAACATCATAGAAACACGTTAGGGGGTCTAGAGATCATGGTTTAGGGTACCACCTTGTGACAGTTCAGGGAGCAAAGATCAACCATGAATTAGTGGGTGGGCATGTATATATTTGTGTATCATGTATTCATGTCATGTGAAGAGAGATGGAAAGAAGCGGATGGTATATCTTCTTAAGTCGTATGACTACTATCATGAGAATAAATCACATTATTCACATGGTTTTTTAAACGACAAATGTTATTTCTACTTTACACCAATAATCAGAACTTTTTTCTTTGTCTAGGTTTGAACCTAAGATCTCCCATTTAACAGACATGTACCTCTACCAAGTGAGCTAACCGGCACATTATTCACATGTTAGTTGGGAGTATTAGCGTTGATTTTATTCGATTTCATCTCCTTCATCAAAAGTGACTTTTTGTTGAAGTTTACAACAATGCAAATATTCTTTTTTTTCTTGAATAAAATATAAATAAATAAATAAATAAATAAATGCTTGTTGATGCTGTTTAATAACATGTTGGGATAAGTTCAAATATCCATTTAATAGCTTACTCCCCTAGTTGGTCCAAACCCAAAGAAAAAGCCCAAAGAGCAAAAAACCCAAATCCATTGAACTGGAAAATGGCTTGATGTTCTAATTGTTGAAAAAAGGCCTGTCGGGATTGTTCCAATTTTGAAATTTTAAACATTGTTGTTGTTGGAAAATGGCTTGATGTTGTTAACAAAAATGTTTCGCATGTACTGTCAAAGGTGTTAAAGTGGTGTAACGTCACAGGCAAATTCAACGTGGACCTTGACTACTAATGATTTTTTATTTATAAGACATATCCCGTCTCAAATATCATCAACGCGTTTTGTATGCATTGTATATTTGTATGTGACTGGCATAGGTAAACTCCTGGAAAGTGTCAACCAGGGTAACTTAAAACGAATCTGTTAGAGGTGTACAAATCGTTTTTTTTCAATAACTGGTCCGGTTTTTAACCGAACCGGTTTTTTCATCAAAAATCAAAAACCGTTTTTTTTTTTATAACCGGTTTCAGTTACTAACAGATTTTTTTTTTACTCAAAACAATAACCGGTCCAACCGGTTAGATTCGTTTTTAAGCAGTTTATGATAAAAAAAATTATAACTGGTTTCGGTTTTAAAATCGGTTTCGAAGATTAAGATCCCTAACCGGTCTACAACCGCCGGTTCGGTCCGGTTATAAAAACCCGGTTTTTTTTGTACACCTCTAAAATCTGTGAGTTTCTAGATAAGCAACCTATTAAAGATAAAACGAAAAATATTAGTATTACAAAAGATCAGATGTTACAAGTGGACTCAACAATACGTTGCGATTGTATCAAATTAGATTATGCTAAAAACATGGCTTATGTTGTTGGCTCTATGATTAATTCCCATCTTACAGCTGAATAACAGACTAAAAAACTATTGAAAAGTACAAATATTCTATATCCGTAATCAACTCAAATTATTATTAAAAAAACAAAAAGAAAGAAAAAAAAAACATGAGGCGGCACCGTTTTGAACTTTTCCATAGAAAAAAAAGATGCGTTTGTTAGGAATTTTCATAGGCACGACGTATCGATACGATCCGTGACACGTTTAAAATCCAACGTCATAAATTCTCCTCTGCATGACGTCATCGTTTACCTTTTTCCTTTTTAAATAGTTTATTATAACTTTATATAGACGACTATTCACACAAACTCTTCATTCTTCTCTGCGACGTCGTATCGGGCCGGGTCAAAACTAAATGGAAAACTTGAAGAAAAAGCGGTTGGAGGTAACAGACGGAAGAATATCCGGCAAGAAAATCAGGTCCAAAAAAGAGCGGTCTAACGGCGGAGTAACGGTTGATGACGCTGAGTTGGACGAATTTTTGGCTATTTTAAACCGGTTACAGGCCGGTTTTAATCATTTTCAGGAGAAAGGTGCCGGTAAGGCTGCCGTTAAACCACCGGTGACATTTGAGTTGGGTGACTTTAGTTTCCAAGATGGTGGGAGGAAAATAAGTACTGGAGATACACCACAGAACGATGATGTTGTCGGATTTGATCTTAATGCCGATCCGGTATTTGATCAGAAGTCCGGTTGAACCGGTTAAACCGCCGGTACAACTGGTTGAACTACCCGACACCCAGTTAAACTGTTTCTGAACCAAATCCGATACGGTATAAAAACCGGATTTTAAAAGATTGGTTAATTATGGTTTTTTTGGGTGGGTTGGTTAGCAAATTGACGTATGTTTTTTATTATTGTGGTTTCTTGGTCAGCAAATTGACCTTTGTTTGTTGGTGGTTTAATAATAAATGTATTATGTGCATTAAAGCTTGTGTCATAGTGCAAGCAAAGAATTACGTGTATGTAACTAACATGACCAATTAAACGTTATAGAATTTGGAACTTTATAACGAGTTGCTTAAAAGATACCAGTATACAGAATTATGATTGATATTGGGGGGACCCACCCAAAAAACCATAATTAATGATCGTGTTTGTGTCTTAACTAGTCGTATTCGTGTTGTAACGTTGTATGATACGCTTGTAAGTTTTTTCATGCCTTAACAGGTCGTGTTCGTGTAACCTGTTTATTATCAGGTTCGTGTTTAGAAAAACTGACACGATAAGATTTCGTGTCGTGTTCGTGTTTACTTGTTTCGTGTTCGTGTCTTAATATGTCGTGTCTGACACGATATGACAACCCTACCCAAAACCAAACCAAAAAACTAAAATTTACCAAAGATGCTTTCGTATCTTTGTCCTGGATCCTTTTAGGGTGTACGGGGTGATCTCGGCAAGCCTTTTGCCGATAGGTAACATCGTCGTCAAGGTTGGGTTTGCCGATGGGGGAAGGGAAATCGGGGAGACTTTGCCGATGGGGGAAGGGAAAAGGTGATAAATGTTGGGTGGGGCCCACTAGTATTCAACCAATGATGTTTTTATTTTAGATTAATTTGTCTAATCTTATTTTAGGCATGCACCATTTATATTTTTTTTTTGGCAATAGGCAAAAATGAGAGAAAAGTTACATGGTATAATATGATTGGGTGTGAGAAAAGTTTGTTAAATCTCTTTAGATATGCACCATTACACCCTTAGTATACACACAACAGATTGTTCATTAAAAACTCAACACCAACTTTAAATATAAGTAGTTACATGCAATGATATTCTCTTTAACTTGAAAAAAAAATATTATTAATTTTAATGATATTCTCTTTAATTTGAAAAAAAACATATTATTAATTTTTATTTCAATCTCTTAAATACACTTTATTTTTTCTATAAAATTACATCACCGTTAAAACTTGATTTCTACTATTTAATTTGATGAGTTATATTATTTTGTCTTTTTAATCAAGCAAAAATTTCTACTATTTAATTTGTTATTTAGTCTTTCGAATCAAGCAAAAATTTCTACTATTTACTTTGTTATTTAGTCTTTTTAATAAAAAAATTTAAAATATATGATGCCCTGTTTTGACCCTTCAAAAGGCGTTGCCCCTTGACTCATTGTTAAATCACAATACTAATAAAAGTTACTCTAATGTTATAATAAAAGAAACTTTTTTAGAATAAGCAAAAGTTGCTCTAAGGCTAGCACTGTATTTTTTTTCACTCGTTTTTGTTATTAATACAGATTATATAATATTGTTATCAATTAGTCCATTTTAATCACAAAAATATAAACTATACACCAATCAATTTTGATTTAACATAAGTTCTATAAGAAGGGCCTCAATCACTTATGCTATTAATGATTGATGCAAATTATATACATATATTGGGCCTGACTACTTATAATGAATACAAGCTAGTATTTATATAGCCCATTTATTGGGATCGTAGGTTGTTTGGTTTCCGTGGCCCATACCAACATCTTGTTACACTCAAATGCACTTACACTCTTTGTTGACTATATGGGTTTTGTCCAAGCTTGACCTTTGACAAAGCTCGGGCTTTTGTAGTGCGAACTGGTATGACCCGACCGGCTGTAGCCTAGACTAAGTCTGGCCCTAAAGCCCACTCTTAAAATTAGGAGTTACTCCTTCAAGCTACAACTTTAAATCAATAAACTTGTAATGATACACGTCTAAAGAGCAAAGTATTAATGAGATATCACATTAGTCTCGGAACAAGGTAGTGGGTATCGGGATCTAGATAGCCATATACCATACGTATTATCACATTAGTGTCCGAACATATGTAGAAACTAAAGTATTAATGCGTAGAAACCCTCACACCTTCATAGACCCTACAACAAGATAACTTATTATCACATTAGCGCCTAAACATACGTAGAAACCCTCATACCTTGTTATAACGAGACTAACGGTTATTACTTGAGTGGGTCTGAAAAAGCTTTTTGATCTGAGACGATCTTACATCCACCCAAGCAATGTTATCAACACCGATGTCTAGTTACACGATTTTTGTAGCAACAAAGATGTTACAAATTTCAGGGTTAGGATTCTAGAAAAGTAGGGTAGCTAAGGTTTTTGAAAGTAGGTGTGAGTAAATGATACCTTTTTTTAAAGAACTTGTCTAACGTAAAAACACAAGTGTAATACCTACCTAAGCTTTTAACGAGTCACGTCATGTCAGTCGTTATTTGTAGTTGTAGAGATATAATCAATAACAACTTAACAAGCATACTTTACATGATTGAAATTATGTGAATGATTGTCCTAAGCTATTCACGTTAAGGTCACCAATTTGTAACATCCTGCTACATCATCTTTGTCATACTTATTAGCACCTTCCGAAACCTATAGTGTATTAGTATAAAGTTAAATTATTGTGAAGACGGTAATCGACTATAGTACTTTAATTAAACAATTAGGGTAACATAATCACATAATTACAAAAAAAATGACAAAAAATATTAAAAAAGAAACCCCCTAAATTCAAAAATAAACCATGCTAGCTATATGTAAATGTTATCCCCAATATTTTGGAACACACCTTCTTGATAAACTGATAACATGAATTGTACCTTTAACAACTTTTCTTTCAAAAGATATTATAAAATATCCCAAAAAAATATAAATTTGATTTTTGGCATGCAATGTTAATTGCATGACTACAAGTATGATCATGACCAGTAACATGCAAATGACGAAATCCATGAGCATATGCTGATAGCGAATTCGGAACCGGTCTCTTAACCAAGGAACAGATGGGTTAAATCCCACATCATAATCCAAAGGACCACAACCCCACCCAGCCATACCTTTTTTCTCTTTTGGACATTTATACAAACAGGTAGTGTGCATCGGGATCTAATCATCTATATAGTCATATGCCTTGTAAACGTCCAAACAAATAGGATACAGACTAGTGGATACAAGACTACATACCTTATTTACTTTGTGCGTTGTGGGTGCAAATGGTTGTGGGCTAACTAATTATTTTGTCACATCTTGTAATATTAAAGAAAAATGTGGATTGTCTCATTTGATTTGATATTATTTGACTTGAGTGGATGAAGAGGGCTGCATAAACACATATTTATCATAATAGGGGGTGGATTATGACATTATGGTAAAAAAGTAGGACCAAAATATGTGGATCTTAGTTAATAATGTTTAGTGGGCCTAATATTGTTTTTGAAAATATTTAGAAGTATATTAGTTTAATGTATAATATCGTTCAATATAATCCCTAATACTACTAATATTAATATTGTTTGTTATGCTCGAAACAACTTTGTTATTAGACCATCCGTTGCATTCCGTGGTGGTGAAGTGAGGTGTGCCACCTAGGCATAACTATCACAAACATCGTGTCGCCTGGTCTGCCTTCATTGTGAACGTGAAAATGAGTTCGAGCGTGGTAGGTCACGCCGTTAAGGAGACGTGAAACATTGTACAATTGGTCTTAACGTACATTACGTACGCGATTAGAAATCACACGTTATAAAAGAGCGCGTGCATAAAATATGCAAATCGCATGTTGGGGAAGATGATGAAATCGCATGGGGGAATGATTTTTTTTTCCAAATTCGCATGTGTGTGTATATAACATTTTCGCATGTTAAAGAATTAAATCACACGTTAAAAATACAATCACGTACGTAATGTACGTTAAGCTATTTTGTGCGTTAACTGGCACACACATATATATATATATAACACACACACACATAATAATAATAATAATAAGCTAATGAGATCACATCGCCTAGCATTAATTTTTTTAAGAAAAACCAACCATCTTTCACCTTTCCCTAACCATAACACCCATTAGGTGATACTAGTGTAATCACCCCTCCCGCCTACGTGGAATGCCTTTCATTATCACTATCATCAACCATAACGTACATGTGGCCTAAGTTGGTCGAACAACCAGCCTAGAATTACCCTCACATGGATGTATTTAACTATGGATTCTTCTTTAATTCATAACCAATGCGACCAAAACATATTGCTAAGAGATCGACTTTTATCATGTTTCAGTGTCTTTCATGGATTGTTTCATAAAAAAAAAATGTTTACTTTATTTGTTATGGTTTAAAGCCCATGCCATGTGGCATGGGTTGGGACATGTTTGGGCGTGAAACACCACCCTAAGAGGCCGTGATGGGGTTGGGTGTTGGAGAGCTTTCACGGCGTGAAGGAAGAAGGGAGCATGTAAGGCCAAGTTTGAACTAATTTCATCATTTCCGTTTTGTGTTTTTTTTATTGTGTACATGAGAGCGATGTGATAGTCACTTTTTTAACGTATTTTTTTTTTGTTTTTGTTTTTTTTTTAATGGCTAACGTTACTCTCCCACTACTATATTTACAAATAACCCACCCTTGCTTGGGATTGAACCCAAGACCTCCCACTAAGAGGCAAGAGCCTCTACCAAGTGAAATGAATAAAATAAAATACTACATATAGTGTTACTTGTTTAATGTGTAGTAATTTTCTAATAAAAATAATAAAAAGTGATATTATTTAGGAATCAGAACACACTCATCCAAACAACATGCAATTGATATTATTAGTCATGTTACCTCTCTCTGTATTTATGAAAAAATCATGGGCCTATCAATCAGTGCATGTACTACCTTTCCCTACAAGAACTTATGGACAAATTTCTTTCAATATTTTTAATCATTTTTAGAAGCACAAAATAAATTATTGATATCTATGCCTTTCATAGGTCAAGCATGCGGACCCCCTCGAAGGCTCGAATTCCTTATTTTGGACATTAGCCTTTTCAATTATAATGCTTGTATAAGACAATATTTATAAGTCTAGTTATTTACTATAGTCATATTATACCTCTATATATATTGATGAATAATACAAAGATCCTATGAAAATCATAACATTTTTCCAGGGTTTACTTGATTTTATGATTTGTTAATGTTATTTGCTCTTTAAAAATGACTCATTTTTTATACCTTTTTCACGATCTTGAAATAAAGTGGAGTCACAAATATTATATCTACATAAGCATGATCAAAATCATATAAAAGAGTAAATCATGTAATAATAGTATGAATGTATGATGTGTTTTAATAAATATATAACTAGTATTAAGCACCCCCCGCGTTGCGGTGGGGGCGAGCACTAATGTCACACTACTGCCAGCGACCACCGACACTGTAGTTAGGGCGTGTTAATGCGAAGAAATTAAACCGAAATGTAAAACATAGAATAAAATAACTGAGTTGATCTAGGACTTGCGCGTTACGATGAACCCGCGTCTATTTTTTCCCGTTTGACAAGTTCATAGTAATCTATATATGATATATATCATTACCACTGTAAAAACCATAATGCATATATTACAACAACCATTGCATCAATATGTTGCAAATTATATTTAAATAAGATTTTGGCTAAATTAATTAGATTATTATAAATAATAATAATTTACAAATAAAACAACACAAATTTGAATGGATCAAATCGATTGAACATTGTAAGATAATGAAACCATTATTTGATTAGGGCACAACCACTTAAGCACAATTTACAACTATACATGCATACAAAACAGATTGAATTTGGTAAGGTAATGAAACCATTATTTGATTAAGGTACAACAACTTTAGCACAATTTACAACCAAACGTGCATACAAATTATTTGATTAAGGTACAAACATTTAAGCATAATTTACAACAAAAGATGCATACACATGTTACAAATTAATAGTTTATAAATATAAATTTATAAATAGGGTACTAAAATGGCAAAATTCAATAATTTATCTAGATTGATATGAAATGAAGTGGTGGTTGATAACTTTTTTTTCATGTCAGCTAATTCACATACCCATTTTATATTTGGGGATATTGGATTTTAATAATCCTAAATTTCACCAGTTGGTCGATAATAATCGCAACTTTTACAAGTTAGGATTATTGGAGGGAATTTTTAAAGTTTGGATTATTATCGGCCAATAGGTGAAACTTAGGATTATTAAAATCCAATAATTGTAAAACAAGGTCTCGAAGGCCAAGTACTCGTTACAATGTATGTTGATAAGGTACAAGTACTTCTCGTATAGGCCGAATATTCCCAGAGTACTTTCCGAGTACTCTTAAATCTAACTAGGGAGCACCTAACGACTTTTACAGACATGATTCTATCTAGTTGTACACATTTATAGATTATTAGACTAAAACTTTTATCTACTTGATAATGAATATATCTCATGATTAATTCTCAATACTCAAAAGTCACATGTGGGCTCTGTTATGGCCTTTTAACTTATACGTAGAACCAAAACTATAAAGATACATAATTATCTCTTGATTTGATTTAATTCGATTTGTTTTATTTCAAAATTCTATTTTATTTTATTACCTAGTGTAAATAATATCTACAAAATATGTGGATCATAGTCTTATATGTGAATACATTGAGCCGTGTTGGTCTATAACATGATTTTCACTTTCTTGTAAAACGTCTGGGTTTGTATAACGCTGACCCGCAAACACAACCCATTTAACTCACATTCTCATTCATGTGCATATCACGTGCCATTTGCACTACATATTTAACTTACCTTTAATTTCTAGTCCTATTATTTGTGGCCATAATAATTTGTACCAATAGAAAAAGTTACAAGTAGATATTAGCAAGTCTGGCATACCCTTTAGCCTATATAACAAAGCATTATATCACCATTTGAACAACCAAACTAAACAAAATGGTAGAGATGAAGATCAAAAACCATGATCAAAAAAGGGTCAAGGGTGGCTTCATCACTATGCCCTTCATCTTTGGTAACATTCAATCCTAGTATGTCATGAAATTCTGTTTTTGTTACATGATCTTTGTTTAATAGGTTTTTTTTTTTTTTTTTTTTTTTTTTTTTTTTTTTTTTAGCTAATGAGGTGGGTGAGAAGTTGGCTGTGGTCGGGTTTCAAACGAATATGATTAGCTACTTGACACAACAACTCCATATGCCGATGACTAAAGCCGCCAACACTCTAACTAACTTCGGTGGTACCGCTAGCTTGACTCCATTGCTAGGCGCATTCGTGGCCGACTCTTTTGCCGGGCGGTTTTGGACCATCACCGTTGCTTCCATCATTTACCAAATAGTAAGCCACTATCTACCAACCATGAACTAGTCTAATAACTTTAAACATAAAACTATTTGGAAAGTGTTGATTTGAGATCCAAACATATTCGGTTCACGGTTCAGTTTTGACGATTTGACAGTTTAACGGTTTAGTCCAGTTTGAACTTGGGTAACTTTTTTTATTTTATATATTTTGTCAATTTTTAGTAAGTAGTTATGTTTATGAATTTTAATACATATAACGAATTTTGAAAAAAAAAGTAAAAGGTAAAAATACCAGTTCAAAGTTCAAACCGTCAAAACCGAACCGTTAAACCAAGTGGTTTCTTTTGCCATTCTCAGAAACTGTAGTTAACGGTTCAACCTAAAAATTTTCTTCAAAACCAGTTAAACCGGACCATGAACACCCCTCGTAACCCGACACTAACATCGATGATGGAATCTAGGGAATGGTATCTTTGACAATATCAGCTGTGCTACCCAATTTAAGACCACCACCATGTAACAACAATGAGATATGCCAACAAGCAAACATGGGTCAACTAGCAATCCTATACATATCCCTTCTATTAACCGCAATCGGGTCGGGTGGGATTCGGCCATGTGTGGTGGCATTCGGGGCGGACCAATTCGATGAAACCGACGAGAAACAAAAAACTAGCACATGGAAGTTCTTCAATTGGTATTATTTTTGCATGGGGGCCTCTATGCTTGTGGCTGTGACAGTTATTGTTTACATTCAAGATAATGTTGGGTGGGGTTGGGGTCTTGGTGTACCATCTATAGCCATGGCTGTTTCAATCATTGGGTTTGTTATCGGGTACCCGTTGTATCGGAATATGGATCCCGCGGGTAGCCCGTTTACCCGGTTGATTCAAGTGTGTGTTGCAGCTTATAAGAAGAGAAACTTGCCTGTGGTTTCTGATCCTAAATTGCTATATGAAAATGATGAGCTTGATGCTTCTATTTCTGTTTCTGGAAAGCTTCTACATACTAAACAAATGAAGTAAGTTACTTTCTTTTATTACTGTTTTTTTTTTTTTACTTTTAACATGCGTTAAATACAAAACCAGATTTATTTATGGATCGTATAATTTATTTGTATAAGTGTTTATACGGTTCTTCTAGTACGTTATATACTTAATTTTGATTCTTTATTTAATGAATCTATTAGGGGGGACGGGGTGGTCCGTGATACCACCCCATCACGCGTTAAACCTCCACGTAACACCGCCGCCGCAAAAAAAAAAACGCGTTATTTTTGTAACTCGTTACCCCTATTACGCGTTAAAGATTGTTGCCATTCTGACATCCTTTTTGTCCTTTAGCAATTTAATTGCAATGTTTGGTCTGCGCATGGGGGGTTATCTGTTTGACACCTGCATGTGGTGGTGTGTGACACCTACACGTGTGTTTCATGAAAGAGAAAGGGGGCGAAACATTTATTTAATGTGAGGGTATTTGTTGGTTGGAGGGAAATTGTTGGGTGTGGTGGTGAGTGATGACCACCCCGCCTAAAAAAGGTTGTGAGTGATGGAAAAAATGGTTGATGACATGGCGGAACTTGATTGGTGCTTGTGAGTGATAGATTTTATCACTAGTTAACCACCCCGTCCCCCCTTATATCATTTTATTTATATTTATACTAGGTTAGTTCCCCGTGTGTTACACGGGTTGAACAATTTAAACTATTTAATAAATATTTCTTGTAAATACAAACCAAAGAGGGAGACATTTATATACCAAATTGACATAAATAAGTTAATATAAATATGATGTATGTTAGTATTATAAAATTTATCAGAGAAGCATGTAATCAAACTGTCGCTGAAAATAATACAAAAATAAATATATTATATAATACGTATTATTGTATTTCCGTATTTCATTACATTTAAAATTTAGTGATAAATAAAAAGTTAGAATGGATGTAAATTACAAAGACACTCAATGTTAAAAAAAAGATGTAACATGAATAATGATAATTTACGAATATTTTCATTAAATGTATTATTTGAAGATTTGGAAAGTTGTTACTGAGATTTCAGGATTTTTTTTTTTTTTAAATTAGGATTAACTATTATCAAGATTTTAGGATTAATATTTTTTTTTAATTTAGGATTAACTATGAAACTAAAGAGATAAGTAAACCAATGTGTGACACATGTCATTTATTGAAACCATCTAATTTTCTGTTTTTCCGCCTCTTTTTTATAGTTATCTTATATTAATTAAATATTAAATTAATATTAAATCGTATCCTACTTTGAATTTGAAATAGAATCCTTCTATTTTTCAAACAAAGTGTTATCTTCGAATTTAAAATTGTTAATTTAAAATAAGATGTTTTTAATTTTTCTTTTGGAAAATAGAAAATAGATGACTCCAATGAATGACACGTGTCACATATTAGTTTATTTATATAGTATAAATTTGGTATATAAAATTACATTTATTCAACCCGTACAATACACGAGGTTCCTTAAAGTTTTTCCTTTATTTAATATATTAACAAAAAAACATATTCATTTATCCAACAACCAATTGATGAAAAACAATAGATTTGTGAATATAAAACACGTATTAGTAATTAAAAATATATTAAAATAAAATACTATATAAATTGAAATTGTAAGATTAAAGGAGAGGGTGCCACGTGACATTATTTGAAATTCTTTATTTTATTTTATCTGCTAAGACCATGTGTAGTGTGGCGTTTTTTTTTTTAATTTAAAAAATAACGCCCGAACCCCCCCCCCCCCCCCCAATTACATAGGGCGTTGTTTGGCATTTTTTTTGAAAAAAAAAGTGAATCAGCGTTTTATTAACAACGCTCAACCAAACAAATTGCATGAGGATGAGATGTTGACTGGCCAATGGGAGTGGTCCAAGTGTAAGTTTCATTTTCTTATTTTTTTTATCCTTTTCTCTATAAAAAATAATTGTTTAATGATTGGAAGGGGCGTTATTGAGCATTATTCCCACTACGGCACTTTTGCAATAACCCCCAATAATGCCCCATGATGACTGGACTGCCACATGTCGCAAAACGCCCCATGGTGGAGGCATTATTGAGCTAAACCACTACACATGGTCTAACGGCTTGACCCAAAAAGAAATACAGTAGCCTAGCTCCCAAAACTGAGTTATATTTGTTGACACGTGTAGTTCGAGCCTCGGGGCAGGCAAAAACAACTTATCTTTACTATAAAATATATAATTTACAAACATTTGCTTTTATATGTTTTTAAACAAATAAATAATAATAAAATTAAATTGTTATTATTATTTTGAATTTAGGATTAACTATAAAACTAAAGGGATTATATTTTAGGAGCCACGTGACATTATTTGAAATTCTTTATTTTATTTTATCTGCTAACAAAATGGGCTTGACCAAAAAAGAAATACAGTAGCCTAGGTCCCAAAACTGAGTTATATTTGTTGACACGTAGTTCGGGCCTCGGGGTAGGCAAAAACAACTTATCTTTACTATAATTTATAAACATTTGCTTTTATATGTTTTTAAACAGATAAATACTAATAAAATTAAATTGTTATTATTATTTTGAATTTAGGATTAACTATAAAACTAAAGTGATTATATTTTAGGAGGGAAAATATAATTCTAGATAGTCTCATTGATTGCCATGTGTCTCAAATTGGTTTACTTTATTATATGTATAGATTTATATTTCATATCTCATTTCTAAATACTAGATAAAATTCTAAATCGTCTAATTTTTTTGAAAAAAAAAAGAAAAAGAAAAGTATATTTTGGAGTTATTAGGTCATCTTAATTAGGGATTTGCCAAAACACATGTGTTAGTTAAATGATAATTATGGTGCAACTTATGTCATCTTTTTTGCTTTTTGAGCAATCTAGGGGTATAACGTGGGTTAAAAATTAAAGCAATTTCTTTAGTTTGTTATCTTTCTACAATCTTATGAAAAGATTAAATTCTAAAAAAAAAATTCTTTAATTAGTTTGTTAAAGAGCATGGGTCACCGTATCTTTTTGAAATATATATTTTTCGTGATAATTAACACCATATTTCTCGTTGTAACATACATTATGGGGAAGATTCAATTAAAAAACACTAGTTAAAGTGAAAACCTAAAAATTAACTAGAAAAACCTAAAAAACATACCATTTTTTTTTACAAATTTTCGCTAGTTTTTGTATATAAAAAAAACTTTTTTTTCAAAAAAAAAAAAAAGAAAAAAACTTGTACTGCACAAGTGCATTACAAATTTTTTTTTGATAAAAAGTTTTTTACATATATAAAAAATAGCGATTTTTAATAAAAAAAATGTAAAAAAAATTGGTATGTTTTTTAGGTTTCTTTAGTTAGTTTTCGCGATAAAACGAGTTTTCACTTGAACCCTCCCGAGTTTAACATGAGCATAATATAATTAACATGAGCATACACTTTGACCACAAAAGTCAAAATTAAAATTTTTTGTTCAATCAATTCAGATTTCTGGATAAGGCTGCCATTGTCACAAAAGAAGACTTTTCAAAAGGTCAATCAAACCCAGACTTGTGGAGGCTAAACACGGTCCACCGGGTCGAAGAGTTAAAGTCAATAATAAGAATGGGCCCAATATGGGCCTCTGGGATTCTTTTGATTCTAGCATATGCCCAACAAAGCACTTTTTCACTCCAACAAGCCAAAACAATGAATAGAAGCCTAACAAAATCTTTCCAAATCCCAGCTGGATCAATGACTGTTTTCACCTTAACCTCAATGCTAATGACAATAGTCTTTTACGATCGTATATTCGTCCCGATCACTCGTAAAATCACAGGGGTAGAACGGGGAATTACCTTTCTTACTAGGATGGGAATTGGCTTTGCCATATCGGTTCTTGCCACATTAGTAGCCGGATTTGTTGAAATAAAACGCAAAAAAGCTGCTTTTGACCATGGTTTGACTTACAAGCCTCACGAAACGATACCCATTTCGGTCTTTTGGTTAGTACCGCAATACACGCTTCATGGGATTGCTGAAGCGTTTATGTCAATCGGGCATCTTGAGTTTTTCTATGATCAAGCTCCGGAAAGCATGAGAAGTACTGCAACCGCATTGTTTTGGATGTCGATTGCGGCTGGAAATTACGGTAGTACCCTTTTGGTGACATTGGTGCATAATTTAAGTTCGGGTCAAGACGGGTCAAACTGGCTCCCTGATGATAATTTGAATAAGGGAAAGTTGGAGTACTTTTATTGGTTGATCACATTGCTTCAAGTTGTTAATTTGGTTTACTACTTGTTTTGTGCCAAATTCTACACCTTAAAGCCTATTCAGGTTGCTAGTAATAATAAAGTGGATGGGGTTGAGCTAGGGCCCAATGTTTAAGTGGGCCCAACTGGATCTGCATTCACTTTGATTAGAGATGCAAACCATTAGAGTAATTGAAGTCAGAAGGGCATGTATGTATGTATGTATGTAACTTTGACTATGGTTTTAACTTGTTGTTAGTAAGATATTATTAGAAATAAAATCATATACATCTTGTGGGGTGGTTGTATTTATATAGACATAATTAATTAAAACCTTGATTATTGTTATTCTTTGTCTTGCTCTTATTGTTTGACGAATATTTCAACAAGACAAATGCACGGGACTTTTTAATGTAGAGAGTTGGCCTAAGACTATGGGGTATGGGGCGTGGGTTGGGTACAAACGCCCAAGTCACCACCCCGGGTGGGCTTGGGTTTCGGCGTGGCCTCTTGGGCGGGGGTTTCAGCCCGGGCGTTGGGCGGGCCTAGCGGTCTTCCGTGGCCGGCTCTCATTGGCTGGGTTGGCTAGGCTATAGGTGGCTTGTAAGACCCTAACACGCTTTAACTGAAAAGACGCAGCGGAATTACGTACCATAAACTTTCTTTCATCATAAACCTTACGTCATACTTGAAAGTTCATTCTTTTTAAAACAACTCTTTTAAATTGAATACATCAAACTAACTCTATTATTGAATAGAACATAACTTATATATAACATGTTACATTCTCTGACAACCCCGTACAATCCTTCATGTGACTCGGTCCTTGATCTCTATCCCTTAATGATCCTCGTGTTTCGTACTACCTGCGCTCACCACATAAAGTCTTAACATTAGTACGCATCATAAACACACAAGATTTATTCACGTTTACTTTTTGTTCCATTAACTCTTTACGTTCCGGCTTTCCATTTGATCATACGATCCACGGTGAGACTTCTTTGCTATTCCTGCGTTACACTTCATTCACCAGGCATGCTATTAATATCTTTAGCACTAATTTCATTGGGTACATGCGTAGCTATTTCTTACATACTTGTACATAATTATATAATCACACATAACCAATTACATACATACATTCGTACCCTTATATAACACATCTACGTCACTTCATGCGTATCTACATACACCCATACCTACATCATTAAGTACACTCATGACATTATACATATATACAAACATACATCCCTGCTAGCTACATAACTAACTCATACATGCCTACTCACATACATACCTTCATATTCATAAACTTACATATGCCACTATACTTATCTCGCTCCATTTTATGCTTGCGCACACGCTCATCGCAGCTCATGAACACTTTACAATGAGTTAGATTACATTTTGGGACACCCTATGGGCTACGGGACTGACTGGGACGAATTCTGCACATTTTATTGAACTTGTAGCTGACGCATGGCCGTGCGTCCCAACCGCACGACCGTGCGGATCCGACGACGTCGGGGGCACTGGTAGTGCACAAGCCAGTGCACTGGTTTACTCGGATACGCACAACCGTGCGGCCCAAGCGCACGATCGTGCGCCACCAACTTCTTACGGTGACAACCTACTGATTTACGGTGGAAAAAGGCTTCAGAGCCTACCGTAACTTACGGTAGCTACCGTAAGTTACTGTAGCGCCCAGATCAGCTATCAATCTTAAATGCTAAAACTCGCATAACTTGCTCGTTTTGCATCCGTTTCACTCGATTCTTTTTCCTACGCGACCGTAATTAAATCCCCCATCTCATGGAGTTAACATTCGACATCCGGATTAACAAAATTCTAATCTTTTAAGCTATCGACTTATTACCTTTTTACCAAATTTTGACCCGTTCATGCTTTTATCAACATAATCTGAATATTTGACCTCGATTCCTCATGAACCTTATAATTTCAACATTGTTTATCATAAAGGATTAAATTCTTGGATGTCTCGCATCCTTTTAACACATTTTCACTCAAAAGCTTATTTTGACCCGTTATGGGTATTTACGCATTAAATGGTCTATGATGTATAAAACCGTACCCTTCGCTTTCATATTTGACCAAAGCATTACTCTAATCGAATAGCTCGTTTCCAAGTGACTTTTAAGGTCGTTTGCCCAATATAGGTATCAAGGGCGTTTTTGTCAACCTTGCTCCATCCTTTGCAACAAAGGACTTCATTGCATATCTAACAAATCCTACTACTTAACTATAACTCTAATCACACATACCTTGCTCGAGTCAAAGCTATGACCCGTTTTAATACCTCATCCACTATAGTGCTAGTTAATAACAATGCAAATCCTTCCGCTATTCACCCTGTGAATTCATAATTCTTGACAATAAAATCATTAGTCGACATCGTCAAATGGTGATATCTCCAACATTTGACCGGTTTGGTCTAAAAGACCGTTTCATCCTTATGGGATAGTAATTATTTCTTATCCCATCCATATATCGTATTCTATCGTTAGCTCGAAATCAAAATTACCATAATACCCTCTTTACCCCCTTTCACCCACAACTTAGTTTCTTATCATAGACACATGTTCCGACATCGAAACTTGGCGAAATATCATTCCTCATATATTTAACTTATCATACTCCTAATTTTTACAATGAATAAATATCCTATAAAAGGGGTGTAAGCTTCACTTACCTTGCGTCCGAATATGCTTCCCGTGCGCGTTAGTCCCGTTTGACCCGCTTCTTTCCCAAGCTTCCATGCCGCTTATCAAGCATCAACTATCATATATCATTCTCAAGATAGTTAGCTTATTCATCATTCATCACAACCTTTTCATCACATGGATCTTATATTAAGTTTATCATTTAACCTTATAACATACTAATTCATCATTTCTTATCCAATTTCTTTAAACATACATACACATATATGATTCCAAACATCATTAACATAAGTAAATCATCAATTTACATCACATTATCTAAAACCCACTTCATAACTACATTGTTAATCACTTACTAGTGATCTAAACTCAATTATCTCTAATTTCATCATACCCTTGGTGTATGTACTATCTTCTAAACATAAAGTACAACTAATTCATGCACAATCTCCTAATCTCATACATAATTCATCAAATCCTCCCACTAGTTAACATATATCATTCTCACATAAACATTCAAACATATTATCATCATATTTCTTTCAATTCTTCTAACAAGAATCCATATTACTCACATAATACATCAACATTCAATAAGAATTAGGCATGGATGATGATTCAAGTCATCATTCTCACCATAGCTAATGGGTTTCACCCTTAAACACCAAATTAACCTAAATCATGCATAACCCGTGTTCAATATGATGATTCTAACACACACCCATTCTCAATTTCATACAAATTCGCAATTTACATCATAACCCACTTCGTGAAAGATCACCAATCTAATTTTTAAGACATACCTTATGATCTACTCGTGTAGGTGATCATTAATCCATGTTTATTTATGGATTTAGACCTCGATTCACCCTTCAATTTGATGATTCTTCATGCTTAGGGTTCTTGGCTCCATGGAGCTCGATCTCCTTCCAGAACACACGATTGTGTGTGTGTATGTGGGTATATATATTTTTTTATTAATAATTTCAACTTTCATTTTGCCCCACTTTAGCCCCTCAAGTTTGTCACTAAATAAAATTGACACAACCTTCATCCCTCATTTGTTTCTACCATACTTTTAACTAGGATAAATAACCTAGTTATTTATTTCTTGATGTACCATATTAGAACATTTAACGAATATAAACATTCGGGTTTTGGGGTGTTACATGGCTAGGATTTAATTTTGTGTGTATTTTTATAATAATTGAAAAAAAAATTATAACACGTGGCCAAACCACGCGGGCTAGCCACGCCCCGTCATACCGACCCAACATGCAACTGACCAGCGGTGCCCCTCGAAGTCCACGTGTCAACCCATGCCCCAAACCCCCGCCCCACCATACCCCACTGTCTAAAAGAAGAGGGAACAAAGTCAGGAGGATTAGGAGCGGGATGCCACGAGACAGTGAGGCTGAGGTGAAAGGCGAAAGACGGTGGTGGATCGAGGTGCAAATGCCAGATGTGAGAAGAAACAAAGAAGGGAAAAAGAATCGTTGCTACTTTAATTAAAAAAGTAGGTTAGAACTCCGTGTAATACACAAGTTGAATAAATGTAATTTTATATACAAATAATAAAAAATATATCTTTAAAAGTCTCGTTTATTACACGGGTTGAATAAATGTAATTTTATAGACCAAATAATAAAACAATATATCATTAAAAATCTCGTTTATTATATGGGTTGAATAAATGTAATTTTATATATTAAATAATAAAAAGTTATATATCTTTAAGAACACTGTGTATTGTACGTGTTGAGTAAATTTAATTTTATATATTCAATAATGAAAAAAATTACATTTTTAAGAACCTCATGTATTGTATGGGTTGAGCACATGTAATTTTATATACCAATCAATAAAAAATTATATCTTGTTATATCTTTATAAATCATGTGTATTATACAGACTGAATAAATCTAATTTTATATACCACATAATAAAAAAAGTTATATTTTTAAAAATCCCGATGTATTACACGAGTTGCATAAATGTAATTTTGTATAGTAAATAATAAAAATATTACTAAGTAACAAAAGTAACCTAAAACTTAGAGATCATTTTAGCATTTTACTCTTTATTTATAGAAAACATGCAAATACTCATGTTGAAATTCTATATATATATATATACTTAAAATGTTATTTTTTCAAAATCAACCAACTTTGGCACCTCAACTTTTGTAATGACATATTTAGCCCCACAACTTTAATGATAATATGTTTAACCTCTCAACTTTTGTCAACATCAACGAACTTTAGTCCTTCAACTTTGGTAATGACAAACTTGGCCCCTCAACTTTGGGAATTACACACTTAGCCCCTCAACTTTTTTCAACATCACCTAACTTTGGTAATGACATACTTAGCCCCTCAACTTAAATAATAACATATTTAGCCCCTCAACTTTAGTAAGGTGTCATTTTTTAATATTATTATTTACTCCTACACTTTATTATAGTTACTATTTAGACCTTTGCTTATTTTTATCTACGTTTCAAACTCGCTGAAAAGCGTGGATGGTAACCCACTAGTTAAGTATATAAATAAAATAATAGCAGAGTATATGAACAGAAATTGAGAGAGTAAACAAGTTTAGCTTGTCTAAGATCAACCCTGACTTCTAGAAAAAAAATTAAGCTCGAGCTCGTCTCGACCTAACTCATTTATTACTTATTAATCAATAAATATATAGTTTATATATTTTATTAAATAAAAGTTATTAAAATTGCATAAATAATATGTTTTTTAGGTTCACAAAACTAGTTAAGCTTGTGATATGATGATTGATTTTGGGCTCGTTTATAAAGTAAGCTTCACTTTAGGCTCAACCCCCTTTAAATTTTTTTAATGATTACCTTAAAAAGTATAAAAGTATGTGGTGGTTGGATATCCAATATTAAGGATATGAATCCTTTTTTGAAATCCATATCATCAAATCAAACTCGTATTTTCACCATCATTTATATTCTTTGATTGACATACCTTTACAATATAACTTACTTTTTATAATAAAATTCTAATAGTAAGACCATGTGTAGTGGTAGTGGGTTATAATGCCCCCACCATGGGGCATTATCCGACACGTGGCGTCCTAGTCAGCGATGGGGCATTATAGCAAAAGTGGTGTAGTGGGTATAATGCCCCATTCAATTATTAAAAAAAAAAAAAAAAAAAAAAGCACTTTCCAAAAATATCCTCAAAAGTCAATGCACATAAGAATTGTCAGATATCCTCAAAAGGGATTGGTGCATAGCTCAAAAGTGGCCCACATGCAATTGCAACTTCGGCGTTTTAATTCAAACGCCCAAAACCATTTTTTCCAAAAATAACGGCCCAAAACGCCGGGTGTAATGGGGTGGGGGGTGTTTTGGGGCGTTTTTTTTTCTATTTAAAAAAAAAAAAACGCCCCACTACGGGTGGTCTAATAGTGATTTCATTAAAAAGTTATTCGTTGATTTTGTTTCAAGGGTATTTTATAAAATTAACCAATGGTCAAATATATCAAACATTGCGTGAAACCTAAGATTAGTCCTGATTACTGCCAAAATGGTAAGAAAATGAAGGTCAACATATCTACAATCACAAGTTTGACCAAAAAATATTGTCCAAAAAAAAGCCAATCCTCAACTCCCCATAATGCAAGACAACAAAGGGAAAAAGGTATAATAAAGGTAATATGTGCCTTAAAAATACAATCAGTGCTTAATTAAGTATTTAATATATGGTTAAAAGCCCATTTAATTTGATGACAAAACAAAGAAAGTAATGCCCTTATTTGGGTAGTATATTACATGATCAAATCCTTTAATGAAACATATAATGCACCACCTATTAAAGAACCTACACAAATTAGCCTTACAAACAATTCAAGAACCTTACAAGTTTTCACTTTTCATGGCATCAGAAACAGAAGAAGTGTGTGATGATGGTGGTAGTACACCAAGCAAGGTGGTTGATGGGCAGCAACCACCACCATTGGCGGTGGTCGAAGTGGCGGATGACAAGAACAAATCACCAAGACACCCACGTTGGACAAGACAAGAAACACTTACACTAATAGAAGGCAAGAAAGTGGCAGAGAATAGGGGTCGTAGGGGACGGAGGTCAAGTTCGGTTTTTGGGTCGGACCAGGTTGAACCGAAGTGGGACTCGGTTTCATCGTATTGTAAACAACGGGCCGTGAACCGGGGCCCAGTTCAGTGCAGGAAAAGATGGAGTAATATGGTTGGTGATTTCAAGAAAATAAAAGCATGGGAATCACAAGTGAAACAAGAGTCTGATTCTTATTGGGTAATGAGAAATGATTTAAGAAAAGAGAATAAAATGCCCGGATTTTTCGACAGGGAAGTGTTTGATGTGTTGGATGGGAAAGCGGTTACTAAGGAAGCTTACAAACGGGCTTTGGTGACCGTTAGTGCGGATGCAAAAGATGATAATGATGTGGTAGTGATGGTGGGAGAGGCGGAGGAGGAGGATGGTGGTTATGCTGAGGTGGACGCTGATGTCACTTTTGATAGTGGTCGTCGTGCCACCTCAGATGATGGCTTTTTTCCCGATTATGACAGAATGGAGGAGGTGGAGGTCGGAAATGGGAAAGGTCATGATAATCCAATCCCTAATCCGATGCCTATTTCAGGTGACTTTTCGTACGTCTTGTTTCATTTCATCCCCCCCCCCCCCCCCCCCCCCCCCCCACACACACACACACACACACACAATATTTACAATTAGAAACTTGTAAAGCTAACATTTGACTTTGACCAACAGAGAAGAGACTATATCACCTAGAGATGGGCAAAAAACCCGGTTCCTACCCGATTCCAGTGGACCCGACCCGGACCCGGTTCCGGTTCCTACCCGGCTAATAGTAGAACCTGTTCCGGGTTCAAAAAACCCGTAGGTTCCGACCCGGTTCCACATTTTATAAATAAAATCGGTTCCTACCCGGACCCTACCCGGACCCGGTGCGTACCCGAAACCCGGTTCCTACCCGGAACCGGTTCCGGGTATTAAAAAAAACCCGATATGCCCATCAATTGTCACATGAAGCATCATTAGCACAATAGTTGTTGGTCCAATAGAATTGGTATTAGTATCTTGAAATCGTTGAAAGTTATCAGTTTGCATGTGAAGTATAATGGTTGTCGGCCATTATATTTGTTTTTAATTCAATATTCACATGAGCTCCTGGAGAATCACTCAACAGTTTGCACCATATACTGAAGCAACAGAAGCCTTACAAGAATACGAACCACCTTCAGTTGGATTTAGCAAAGAGTCTTTGTAGATCCAGAAGAGCTTCTACAAATACAACTTGAAAAACTCAAAAAAACCGGTTTCAAACAATACCCGTACCCGGTTCCAAACAGGACCCGTACCCGGTTCCATTGTACCCGAAACCGGTTACGCCGGTTCTAAATATATTGACGTGTACCCGGGTTGTACCCGGAACCGGTTCCACAGAGAACCCGGTTCCACTCACTTGTATCCATACCCGGTTCCGGGTTGGAACCGGTTCCGGGTTTTAAGAATACCCGATTATGCCCATCTCTAATATCACCAGGATTACACACAAGGTAAGCCTTTGTTTCCAAGCATATGTGTCAAATTTGACCCATTTACCTAAAAGTGGGGTCCATTTGGGCTATTTTCTTTTGCAACGGGTTAAACAAGTAAAATTTAGAAACTTGGCTAAAAACGAAATGGGTCCAAGAGGTTGAACGAAGCACGAACTTTTTAACATCATTATGTTTAAAAAAATCATTTAATAATATGGACAACAAAGTGTTGTCGGGTCAATAAGACCCGAACCATTTTGACCCATTACCGAGCCCATCCATTTCCCACCTCTATGTCCTATCGCATTACGTCATAAGGCCTATAAATCTATAATCTCCTAAAACAGCCAAATGAAGATTAGAACTTTTATATTTTAAATCTGGCAGGTAACATGAAAGAAAGCATGCCTCAAGAGGGTTGCAAGAGGAGAAGAGTATCAACAGATGAATGCCGAGACAACAACTTTAACGATCGATTAATCGACGTTCTTGAGAAGAATGCCAACATGTTAAACGCACGAATGGAAGCGCAAAACACAAACTGTCAGTTGGAGAGAGACCAGAGAAAAGACTACAATGACAGCTTGCTGTCAGCTCTTAACAAGATTTCAGATGCCTTAACGAAAATTGCTGATAAATTATGAATGATTGGAATTAAAAACTTAAGGATTTTAAAATTTTCAAGCTTCTAACTTCAACATATTATGTGTTATATTTACTAAAATTATATAAGTTATTCGGTTTCAAGCAGGTAAACAGATTCAAGTAATTCAACAAGTATCACCTTATGCCATACTTGGCCCAAATCATAACCAGTTCCATATCAGAATACCCGTCCTGAATATTTCAATTTTCCGTCAAGTTCGGGTTCTTTTGCGATCCGCTACTCATATAATGGGATTAATGACACCTAAAAAACCATTGAATATGATATTTGGAACTACCAGTTCTTGAGTTTATTACACATTCTTATTCAGGGATCAATTCAACATTAATTTTACAACAACTAACAACTGCTCTAAAGATGAACTCAATCAATTTCCGTTTGGCGGTAAAGCATTCGGTTCCAAATGCCAAGAACTCTCCGGAATCCCATGCCCTCCTATTCCAGGAACTCGAAAAGCTGGAATCCGATGGGAAAAACACAACATCTCTCTCTTCGAAAACCCACGAACCATTTCGAACCCGTCTTCCCCTTGCATCCGTTGAAAAAAAGTCAAACAACCTTTGACTTCTACTAATCTAGCCACCATCATCTTCTCCCCATCAGAAAAGTCTGACAAGATTTCAACCACCCAACACTTGCAGTTATCATAGTTGACCCGATTCCATTGCAGCTTCCAGTTTCTATAAACCGCCCAAACCTCACCCTTTGTCGGGAAGATCTTGTAAATGAAATTGCTGGTGCTTTTGAAGCAGTTGACTAAATGCGAGAATTGACTTATGTCAAGGTTGACTTTCACTTCTTTTGCTCTAAACATCCCACATACAATCGGCAAGTTTCGGCTTTTCCAGCTGGCTTCAACGTCAAAAACAGTCTCGGGTTCTAGAACCGTTGCAGAAAATCCACTTGGCGAAATCATGTTGTTAATGAGTACATATTGGCGAGGCATCAAGTCTTTTCCAGAGTACGTAGCCCAAACCTGGCCCGTTGTGAAGTCGTTCGCAGCCCAATTAGGCCCCAAAACTGAGCCCTGTGGGTTCGGGTTCGGGTTTGGTGTAAGAACCAAAAGGTCAGGATCTTTCTCTTCAACCATGGGTTGATTGTTGGGTTCGTCATCCAGGTTTTTTAGAGCCAACTGGTCGAGCTCAAACATGCCATCATTAACCCCGTAAATCTCACCACCAGTGAACCTATATGCCGGGACGTTGTGGGCCAGCATGTACAAATCTCGGGGACCAATATGAAGATTGCTGCCTTCATCGGTTTGTTGCTCATATACACTTTTGAAGCCATTGACTTTGACCAATTGACCACACTCCACACCGTTGTATATAGAATAATCAGTAATAATTTCAACTAGCTTATAAGAACACCCTTTAATGATATCAGGGTTGTAAGACCATTCATCAAGGTCAAAATTGTCATACACCGCCCAAACTTCACCTTTTTTCGGGTAAATCTCGTATAATTCCTCAGTGATTCCGGAATCCCACGAGCACTTGTACGAAAATACCCCTTTCAACCCAACTGTTCCACTTTTTTCTGTATCCAAACAAAACGACCCACAAGCAACAGGCAAACCAGCATCAAACCATCTTCTTTCACCTTCGGTTACAGGAATCGGTTTCAACCATGTAATTTCAGCTTCACCCCCTGATTTATTACAAACTTGACCGTATCTACCCCCAATGCAGGGTTGGGTTAAATTACAATGAACCGCCCAAATATCTCTTAATTCAAAACACTCGGGTGTCCTGTAAGTATCAAAATTATAAAAATCCTGCTTTTGTTCATGTGATCCCGAATTAATATCCGTGTCTTGACCTTTATACCCTTCGGAAATTACATCAGAAGATGAAGAACCTGAACCCGATTCTTGTATGTTAATGTTACTGGTATTGCCATTAACTTTTTCACCATTGCTATCCTTTTCAGGATTGCTTTCAAACATTTCATAATTCACCCAACTTGTACCTCGTTTAATATCAAACGCCACACGTTTTTTCTTGTCGGAAAGAACAGAATACGCCTCCTGTAAAAGCTTCAGAGCCAATTCGGTAGCAGGGAATTTGTATTTAATCGGTTGTAAAAGAGATACGAGTTTTTGATATTGACAAGTTATATCAGTAAAAGCAGATGAAGGCATAAGTTGAAGAACCCAATAATAATCGGTTTCATAACCCGGGATTATGTTTGTGGAGGCAGATAATATCTCACAAACAGTAAGCATAGGAGTGATGTGATCGAGTGACGGAAAAAGCTGTTGGGCTTTTTTCAGTTTTGTTCTAGCAGCAATGTAATCATTAGAAAGAATTAACTTTTCGGCATCAGATTTTTCTCTAAGAGCTTCTACCTTGTTGTAAGACATGGCTGTCTTGCTTTTATGGTATTTCTATATCAGTTCACACTCGATGAATCTTCCAAAAGAATTGAAGAGCATAACTCACCAGTAAGCCAAGCATGTTTATATGTTCCTGCACAAAGGTCCATGTTATTTATGTGGAAAAGAAAAAAATACAGATAAATTGCAGTATAAAAGTATTTCAACATAAAACATGATTTAACAGAGCAACATAAAAGAGTACTCTAAGTTTCTTTAAATCCCAACTTATGATGGATTTAGTATATATGTGGTGCTCTTTCTTATTCTACCACTTGAGATACGAAAACAATATGTATTTGTGTTGTTTCAGTTTGACAATAACAAGCATTAGCAAAGGTATGTCTTCATCTTTATAGATATACAAAGAGCAATAGTGTGTATCAAAATATTACCATGGAAGGGCCATAATTCAATTATCAATAAGTGATAATTATATCAATTTACATATAAAGGCTTATTAATTAATTGTTATGACTTGGATAATTAAGTTTACTTATTGAATAACCAATATGGCATTCTGACTATTCAATAAGTTAATTTAATTATCCAAGTTATAGTAATTAACTAATAAGCCTTCATATATATGGTGATATAATTATCACTTATTGATAATTGTATCATGGTCCTTCCATGGTAAGTGGTAACATATCGATAAGTTGGTCATGAGTTACTTTAATAGCTACATCAAAACTTCATACTAATACCAAGGAAAAGTTATGTTCAAGCATGTTACTTTTAACATGAGAACCTTACCAGTTATACATTTGGCACGCTTATGACCACAACAATCCAATGCCGTTAATTATGGAGTTACATCTGAAGTTTGTCTATAATTATGTGTGCACCGTTATTATTACACGTAAACAAACATATTTATAGATAAACTATAATTATACTCACAATTACATATTAGGGTACCCATTAAGTGACTATCACAAGACACATCAATAAGCTTTAATATAGCTCTTGTCGCAGACAGTGGCGGATCCAGGATTTTTTTCAGTGGGTTCCATAGTTGTTAATAGCGAATAGCGACAAGGGACCTATATGCTACATAGCGAATAGCGACAACTAGCGACCGCTATTTATAAATAGCGATACAGTAGAAAAAGAATTTTGAAATTTTTTATATGTATATTATATCAAAATACCTTGGTCTATTTGCTATTTTACATGTATATTTAACAAAAAACCTATAAATCCAACTATTTTATAGCTATATCTAATTGCTATTTACATAAAAAAACCTAACTGTCACTATTCACGCTATTGGTCGCTATGACCCAGATAGCGACACTTGGTCACCTCGCTACCTAGCGCGCTATAGCGGTCGCAATAGCCGCTATTGACAACAATGGTGGGTTCATTAGATACTCTAATATCATAGGACCGGATGTAAAAAATTTCGGGTCGGTTCGACGGTTTGGGTCAGGTAAAACTCATCACATAATAAAAATACAAATACGATACAATTAGGGGTGAGCATATTTCCGTTCGACCTGAAAACAAGATTGAAAATTAACAGAAACCGGGCCTGATATAATACAAATGGCCATTCGCGGTTCCTATTTATTGACAATTTCGGGTCGGTCCTTGGTTCAAGACCAAGGAAAACACGAATTCAACCATCTCATAATTGGACCCAATTAGGGGTAATTTATCAAAACTCATCAAGAACTTTAACTAAGGAGTTTCAAGAAATGCTATTGATACTTACAAGATGATGAGCATTCTTAAAATCATAGATCATCCATGCAATTTCACCTACTTCTTTCTCCTTGATTTGATTCACTCAAAGAACTCATACCATGTAGAGAGATATACACCTTCACACACATAAAATGCATAACTTTTATGACATACCATGTAGAGAGATATACACCTTCACACACATAAAATGCATAACTTTTATGATGTTTGTTCATTTGTCACTTTTGGTCCCTCTATTTGGGTTTTTGGTTAATTGTAACCAACAGTCCAACACCTCCACTATCATCCATGTTTAACCCTTTAACTCACACCATGAGACAAACAAATTCTCTTAAATATAAACGCTTAGAACCTTCACTATGTTAGGCATAATTACAGCTTTAGTCCCCGTAGTTGGGTATTTTCTACTATTAGTCATAACTTTCACTTTTCTTACAACTTTCTAGCGTTGTTACTTGTTAGTTCCCACTAACTGTATTACGAGTTTACCCTCGTGTTCACATAAGCACGTAACCAAGGAGGTTCATTTGTTCGAATGATCATTATTGTTTGGTCTTTGACATTATGGACCCAAACTACAATTTATGTTTTCCTGTCTACGGTAAATCCCAAAATGGGATGTCACATGTGGTTACAAAATGAACGGATTCCTGGGAACCCCTAAATGGCTCTAGATCCGCCCACTCATGGTAAAATAAAAACCTTGTAAAGTAAAACTGAAAGGTTCTTACTTACAAAATCCAAATAACGTATACACAAAATGCTGAGGAAGACACAAAAGGGGTAAAGTTTAGGGATCAATTTGCTTGAGAGAATGAGAGATGTGGTAGTGAGAGGGTCGAAGAGATGGAATATAGCTGATGTGCGAGTTTCAAAAAATGGAGAATGGGGCGATGGTGTAGTGTTAAAACCCTAGGCCTATTTTAGATTTTAAAACAAAACAGCGACCTCTAGCCTCTAGGTCGGAACTGTGCGCCTTAACCAGTCAGCCATCTCTCCATTTCATTAATGGGTTCATCCCAAATTTCTTTTATGGGTTCATTTAGACTTTTCTATATACACTTCTACTAAAAATTTGAAATCGAGTGGGTTCGTGCAAACCCGTAACTTTCAATGTAGATTCGCCCCTGGTCGTAAACCCATTTTAACGACTAGTTTTTAAAGGTTATAGTTGTAGCACTTTTGTAAGAGATTCAGCTAACATACTAACATTTTAGTTTAATTGATATACTCATGTTGAATTTCTTATTGTCTATACACTTTGCAAGTCTGAATCAAAATAGCCAACAATATGTTCTTTTACAAAGTACTTTGAGCATACATAGTACCACCACTCATCTTAAGGTATGTATACTGAATAGCTACTTCCTCATGATATACATGAAAATAAAAGAAATCAAGTTAAAGAAACAACCAATTGGAAGCGGCTAAGCTAATAGGTTAGTAATAAGTCTTGTAATATTGACAACTTTGCGTTGGTTCCCGTGATCAACAAGACTTAACGATAGACATACATATTTATTACACGTTAAGGCAAAATCTAATAAGCATGTTAAGGTCAAATATAAGTTTCTTTATTTGAAATGTCGATCAATTTGTCATTGGGTTCCTTGATCGACAAATCAAGACAATAATTATAATACATTGTTTCATCCATATTGCGTTGCTTAAATCACTTGATACGACAAACATAAATTTAAGTGGTAATCCACATAACGCTACAAGTCGTATTGTGTTGGTGGTAGGTAGATCATGGCAATTTTTTTACGACGGTAACGAGTTTATAATGTTTATTATCCACAACCACTTTTTGAGTCGTCATTAATGGTAGAACATGTTTAGTATTCAAGTTAGATGATTAATGGTTTAATAATTATTAAGTGATTTTCATAAATAAGTGTTTATGAAATAAATGGAAAATCAAACCAAAACTAACAAATTTGAACATCCATTTGAGGAGATTTACAAGTGTTCCCAATTGATGAAGAACTGCATATATTAGACAAGATATATAATAGTTTTATATTATATGGGTCTAAGTGTAAATATGTAGTCTATATATATATCTCCCTTGTGAGACTTTTCTTAAACACAATACAATTACAATTAGGGGTGTTCAAAAGTATTTGAATCCGAAAATGTGATCCGATGTATCCAATATCTAAATCCGAACTATAGAAATTTTAAAAAATTTCGGATATTCGAAATATCCGAAGATATTTTAAAAATTTATTTTCTTATATCCGAAATTATTCAAAATATCCTTTCTTGTATGTTCTTTCTAAACCTTTGAATTTGTTTTAGCTTCTTAGCCGGCTTTCTACCCGTCTTCCAGCATGATACCCCCAAAAACGAGTCTTGGCTCTCATACCACTTGTTTTACGTGGTTCAGTCTAAACTAATCTACATCCACGGGTCGCACTAGCGAGTCAATTTATTTCCGAGGTCGTGGTGACCGACAAAAATTACAATTACATAGGGGTGTATTTATGGGCTAAACAATTAGGGTTTCTCTAATTCCAAATCTTAGGCCCAAAAAAACTTCTAAATTGTGTTGTCAAAAGCGAGCACCTTGTGCCTAGGCGCAATTTCTAGGTGATGCACTCATGCGCATTAATTGAACTTTAATTCTCCAAGCGATGGTTCAGCCATTAGTCTACCTGCCATTAGTCTGTAATCGTTTCTGTTTTTGAATTTATTAAATTTGTTTTGAACTGTTTTGACTTTTAAATAAAAGATTAAGTAAAAGAAATATGAAAAGTATTAAATATTTAATGCTTTTATTTAATCTAGACCGATATTGTTTGGATTATTCATCAATATCCAGATTTATCGGGTTTAATTCTTCATTTTTAATGCTCTGTTACTTATATAATCTTCCACAATACCGATTAAACCTTTACTATTATTACTTTTTAAACTTTAGGTTTTCAAGTTCGGAACGAATCAGTTTATTTCATTCATGCTTACATCAAAACAGAAGGTAGACGGGCAACAAGCTGTGCCGTCACCCCTTTCTGAATTGCAAACCAAAATGTATCATACATATATATCTTACACATATAAAAATTTATCCTACACTTTATACTACACATATCGAAATTTATCTTACACATATAAAAAATTGTCCTTCACCATAAATTAGGTTGTCTTGAAATAATATATTTTAAAAAGAAGTTGCAAGGTTAATTAGATAGCTATTCTAGGGGAATATAATAAATAATTTTAGTTATAATTTTTTTTAATGGCTAAATTTTTATCAATGGAATTTGAACCCTCACCACATGGAAAAGCAAAGTCTTGTCCAACACCTTGATACCATATCAATAGGCCAAACCCCAAAGGCCTTTTGGTAATTTAAATTATAAATTTACCTATATGGCTTTACAAAAAACATTAAATACCCATGTTAAATGGAGGATTTCTACTGTTTTAAGACAGATTCTTTCTATTCTTACAAAAAAATTATTCTTGTTGAACTCTCCACTATTGGTTAATTATAAACTGATTTATAATTAAAAAAAATAATGGCAATCAATGTAGGTCAATTCCAATGTCCAGATCAGTTCTAGTTCTGTAATACCCAAATTAAACTATACCTTTTTAGATCTATTAATATTATCAAAATTAGGGCAAATATCAGCTTCCCAATCAACCACACAACAGAAACAGACACCAGAAACCTAACCGTTACCAAAGATAGTAAAATGCACTTTAAAATAATCATAAACACAATTCACTACCACAAAACCTAACCAAAACATGTACAGAATAACAATAAATCGCAACAAATCAGCTCTAATTAAGCATCCAAACAATTTCAACAACAATTTTGAGCAATTAACGTCATAGCAGACTAAAATGCATGAAAATTAAAGCGGAAATTGATACAAGTCAATAACTGCGTGAATTGTTACCTTTTTTTCGAAGATAGAGCTTCAATTGTTGACGAATTTCATGAAATTGAAGTGAGAATATGATTAATATCAGGCGAATTGAGCAGGTTTGGCGATTTTAGATGCAAATAAGCATGCATGAAGAGAGAGAGAGAGAGAAGAAATTTGGGAAATTTGAGTTGGGGAAGAGGAGGGTGTGGAAAGCGTGCATTTGCAGTGTTTTCCACTTCCTCGAACCCATCGATGGGTCCCATGCTACAACTAGAAATTGGGCCTACTTTTGCTAATGGGCCTAATTAGTAAAGTTAGGTACTTCTAGTACTTATGTACCTACTCCGAATAGGAAATAGGTACTATTAGTACTTTCTATTTTGTCTACCGGTCTAAACAAACCTGTTATTTATATAAGTTTTAAGAGTTGATTACTGTTTTCGTCTATGTAATTTGTCAAAAATCACTATTTCAGTTCATTAGTTTAAAAATTGCGATTTCAGTCCCTATGGTTTCACTTTTGCAACCATTTCAGTCCCTCTGTGGTTTCACTTTCGTAACCATTTATTATGTTAGTACAGTGACTGAAATGGTTACGAGATGGACTAAAATGGTTACGAAAGTGAAACCATAGGAACTGAAATCGCAAATTTTAAACTAATGAACTGAAATAGTGATTTTTTGACAAATCACAGGGATGAAAACAGTAATTAACTCACGTTTTAGTTATTGTACGAGTTTTTTTTGTAAAACTTATGACAAAAATAATTAAATAATAAATTATGTTATATTAAAATTTGAAACTAAAAACATATAAAATAACTAAAAATATATATAAGTTAACTATAAAATAATTAGCGTGCTTGGACTTTTGTAAGTTAAAGGAAGTTAGCTGGAGCCTTAGTTGAGCTTCGGGTCGGCTTATGTACTCTGTAACTCTTAAGACATGGCTAACTCCTAGTTTATCAAGAATTGTAACGACTAATCTCATTCATTGATTTACTTGTGCCAGACGCAACCCGAGGACATATTTCATGTGAACGAGATAAAAATTAACAAGTGGTATTTTTTATTTCTAATATTTATCGTGTGAAAAGATTCTAACTTTTGACATGGTTGATTAACCAACTTGAATTAGATGGACAAGGACATAGATTGTGCATCGGATTTGTGATGTAGTGGAAGTTTTTCTTGTATGATAGCTTATACTGAATCAAGATGTTTTGAAGCTTGTTCTGTTTTGTAACTTGGGTGCAATTATCTAGTCAAAATATATCACTTGTAAACATGATATTTAACTGTTGCTAAAGAAACTTACGGATCGCGTGTCGTGACTTGAGTAAGTAACTAAGTAAGGGTGAAGGGAGTGGTTAAACATTTGGAATAGGTAAACTAACAATTCACCCAATCAATCAGTGTCACGTCAATTCACCTAATTTGTTTATCAAATGTTCAAAAACGTTGGCGGTGGTTTACCTAATAGGGTTTCGGTAAACTATTTAAATAATAAGGGAAAAATGTGTGATTGCTTGAGAAGGAATGGACCCACCACACACCCATCACTCTCCCCCTTACCCTCCCTCTCACCGAATCGGTGTAGGTTCACCGAACAAGCAATGCAAAATCGGTAAACTTGTTGTTGGCGGTGGTTTACCGCGTCGGTAAATTTGTACACCGCCTAAGTTTGTCGACCACACCGTTCACCCTAAGTTGTATTTGGAGAGAGGTTTAGTTGTTTTTTATTCAACGGCCAACAAAATAAAACCCGGGGTAACCTAATGGCAAAAGGCGACCGCAGACAACACTCCAGTTCCTGGGAAAACCCACTGCGGTAAACCCGGTTGGGATCAGATTGGAACTTAAGACCTCTTGCCTTAAAACCAAACCTTCACTAAGGTTTAGTTGTAGGAGGTTATTTTAAGACGAAGAGATTCCATCAATATGGCGGGTTAACTCTCTTTAAATGTGGTAGAGGTGTACAAAACCTGGTTTGGGCCCAAACTTGTTCGGGTTGTAAACCGGCCTGGTTTTTTCACCTTGGGCTCAAACAAACCAGTTCGGGTTTAGAATCGATTTTAGGGTTGAAAACTCAACCCACTCAAACCGATTTAGGACCAAAAACCCAGTTTTTGACATGTTTTTCAAATCAGGTCGGGTCCATACCAGTTTCAGATAACATGACTACAAATTGGTATACGAACTCGCCGGTTGGTCGTGTCCAAAACGGTTTTTCAAGTTATGGAACAGTTAATTCCAATGTCCATAAGAAAACATATTTTGTTCAAATGGACTATTGTGTCATTTATTATAAACACATGGGTAAAAACCGTTTTAACTCAACAAACACAAGGTCCAACCAACCGTTGCACATTCCTTAAAGGCGCCAAAGAAAACTAAAAAAAACACAAAATCTCCTGTTTTTTAGGATTTGCCGTAATTAAGATTCAGAAACAAACAAATTTAATGGTTCTCCTTCACATTAATAACCTCTAACAGAAATCCATCGAGAAAAGTATGCATTTCCTTAATTTCACTTTTTCCATATCTTCTTATTTTCATTTTCTTGATATTTTTTTTTATTTTTGTGTATTTTAGGTTTTAGATGATCGTGAAAAGTGCATGCTTATTGTTGTTTTTGTTTATATTTCAAGTGTTGGGATCAGAAGGATGAAAAGCCAGGAGGATGGTCAGAAGGTTGATAGAGCACAAACCCCTGTTTCGTCGATTGCGCAGGCGTTTGAGGAGATTTCCGATTTGATTAAAAAGGGCGACGGTAATGAGCCCTTGGTTGATTTGCCGTTGAAGCCGTTTTGTGAGGCCTGTTCTTTGGTTTCCGTGCTTTTCGGTTGTCTTGGCATCGCTTTTAAATTCGCCGAAATGGAATACACAGCCAAGGTTTTTTTTTTTTTTTTTTTGTGTGTGTGTGAAGCTTTTAACATTATCCCGGATTTTATGATACATTCGTGCAAATAAATATTTGCACACAATCACGTGGATAACTGTGAGAACTGCATAAACACCTGTATCTAGCGCTTAATGTGTAATAAATAAGGGTGCGGGATATTACTAGATCTTCACATGATTGCGTGCACGTGTTTATGTGGTTCTTGTGATTTTTTTACTTAAATTTGGTTAGGTATTTCTATAATTGTTAATTAGTTTCTCAACTTTAACTTATTAGTTAGATGTTACGGTTTCAAATGTTATGACTTGACGGTTGATGGTTTTCAGTTGAAAGATCTTCTTGAGGCATCAAAGAGTTTTGACACGTTAAGTAGCGTAGTTGACTATGACTTAAAGAATAAGACGGTAAAATCACCTGGAAGCCACACTCGTAACCTTCGCAGAGTTAGGCAAGGTCTAGATCTCATAAAAGAATTATTTCAGAACTTTTTGTCACCCGAGTAAGTCGTGCTTGTTTTATTTTCATGATCAATCAAGTAATCAGTTAATGGCGTTTTTTTATTAATTGTACTTTTGTGATATTTCAGAAACCTTTCGCTTAAAACCGCAGCTACAACAGCATATCAACAAACTTGTGCACCGTATCACACATGGGCAGTAAGGACTGCGGCTTCTGCTGGAATGTGTACTCTTCCAACAAGGGAACAACTTTTGTTGAATCTAAATGAAACCGGTACGCGTGTGAGATTAATTATTGTTTGATTGTTTGGTTACCTCGCTTTATATCTTTGCTTATCTTGTGTTACAGATAAATCAGCGGACAAAGAAATGAGGAGGTACATAAAAGCATCAATTGATGTTATAAAAATCATTGATAATCTATATATTTCTAGAGGTATTAAACTGGATTGGTGATTTTGTATGTATGATCCAACTTTGGTTGGGTTAATGTAAACTATAAATAATCAAGAACTCATTAAATCATGTCTAATGTGGAAGTATCACTTGTTATAATTCATGTTGTGTGTTTTTTTTTTTTTTTTTGATACACTTGTATACTTACCTCTAACTTGAGTTACAAATTAGTCATTGTTCATTTCTCTTGTTACATACAAAAATGCACATATTGTTTTAACAGTGATACACAAGGCGGCTACCAACTTGTTGTTTGGCCTTTTGCCCGTTTGGATCGGAGGTTTGTTTTTATTGAAGTTTACTTTTCAAAAAAGAAAAAATCCGCAATACATTTGCTGCCAACATTATGTAACTGATTTGAACTTGCAGTTGACTTTTTGCTGCCTTTAACCTTATATCTGTTATTGACATCACTACTCCACATACATCGTCTTATGATTAAATCATTACAGCTATAGTGAATCCGAGCCTTCTCTTCGACTTTCTAATCTATCAATTGTCATAAATTGCATAATGCTATAACACTTATATTTACACATAGTATTACTATTTCTGATGCTGAACTTCAGTTCATCATCTAACCATCAATAGTTAACTTTTTTATCAAAAAACAACTAAATAACTGCCTCTTCATGTATGTAACATCAGCAGTGTTGAACACCTCAAATTGTTGACTTTTAAATATAAACGTCAAAAGTTTGCGAGCTTTGCTACCAGACCAAATATTATATATAATCTTATAACAACCCCTCCGATTTCACAATTCAACGCGTCATCAACGCCCCTATATAAATTGAAATTGTAAGATTAAAGGAGAGGGTGCCACGTGACATTATTTGAAATTCTTTATTTTATTTTATCTGCTAAGACCATGTGTAGTGTGGCGTTTTTTTTTTTAATTTAAAAAATAACGCCCGAACCCCCCCCCCCCCCCCCCCCCCCAATTACATAGGGCGTTGTTTGGCATTTTTTTTGAAAAAAAAAGTGAATCAGCGTTTTATTAACAACGCTCAACCAAACAAATTGCATGAGGATGAGATGTTGACTGGCCAATGGGAGTGGTCCAAGTGTAAGTTTCATTTTCTTATTTTTTTTATCCTTTTCTCTATAAAAAATAATTGTTTAATGATTGGAAGGGGCGTTATTGAGCATTATTCCCACTACGGCACTTTTGCAATAACCCCCAATAATGCCCCATGATGACTGGACTGCCACATGTCGCAAAACGCCCCATGGTGGAGGCATTATTGAGCTAAACCACTACACATGGTCTAACGGCTTGACCCAAAAAGAAATACAGTAGCCTAGCTCCCAAAACTGAGTTATATTTGTTGACACGTGTAGTTCGAGCCTCGGGGCAGGCAAAAACAACTTATCTTTACTATAAAATATATAATTTACAAACATTTGCTTTTATATGTTTTTAAACAAATAAATAATAATAAAATTAAATTGTTATTATTATTTTGAATTTAGGATTAACTATAAAACTAAAGGGATTATATTTTAGGAGCCACGTGACATTATTTGAAATTCTTTATTTTATTTTATCTGCTAACAAAATGGGCTTGACCAAAAAAGAAATACAGTAGCCTAGGTCCCAAAACTGAGTTATATTTGTTGACACGTAGTTCGGGCCTCGGGGTAGGCAAAAACAACTTATCTTTACTATAATTTATAAACATTTGCTTTTATATGTTTTTAAACAGATAAATACTAATAAAATTAAATTGTTATTATTATTTTGAATTTAGGATTAACTATAAAACTAAAGTGATTATATTTTAGGAGGGAAAATATAATTCTAGATAGTCTCATTGATTGCCATGTGTCTCAAATTGGTTTACTTTATTATATGTATAGATTTATATTTCATATCTCATTTCTAAATACTAGATAAAATTCTAAATCGTCTAATTTTTTTGAAAAAAAAAAGAAAAAGAAAAGTATATTTTGGAGTTATTAGGTCATCTTAATTAGGGATTTGCCAAAACACATGTGTTAGTTAAATGATAATTATGGTGCAACTTATGTCATCTTTTTTGCTTTTTGAGCAATCTAGGGGTATAACGTGGGTTAAAAATTAAAGCAATTTCTTTAGTTTGTTATCTTTCTACAATCTTATGAAAAGATTAAATTCTAAAAAAAAAATTCTTTAATTAGTTTGTTAAAGAGCATGGGTCACCGTATCTTTTTGAAATATATATTTTTCGTGATAATTAACACCATATTTCTCGTTGTAACATACATTATGGGGAAGATTCAATTAAAAAACACTAGTTAAAGTGAAAACCTAAAAATTAACTAGAAAAACCTAAAAAACATACCATTTTTTTTTACAAATTTTCGCTAGTTTTTGTATATAAAAAAAACTTTTTTTTCAAAAAAAAAAAAAAGAAAAAAACTTGTACTGCACAAGTGCATTACAAATTTTTTTTTGATAAAAAGTTTTTTACATATATAAAAAATAGCGATTTTTAATAAAAAAAATGTAAAAAAAATTGGTATGTTTTTTAGGTTTCTTTAGTTAGTTTTCGCGATAAAACGAGTTTTCACTTGAACCCTCCCGAGTTTAACATGAGCATAATATAATTAACATGAGCATACACTTTGACCACAAAAGTCAAAATTAAAATTTTTTGTTCAATCAATTCAGATTTCTGGATAAGGCTGCCATTGTCACAAAAGAAGACTTTTCAAAAGGTCAATCAAACCCAGACTTGTGGAGGCTAAACACGGTCCACCGGGTCGAAGAGTTAAAGTCAATAATAAGAATGGGCCCAATATGGGCCTCTGGGATTCTTTTGATTCTAGCATATGCCCAACAAAGCACTTTTTCACTCCAACAAGCCAAAACAATGAATAGAAGCCTAACAAAATCTTTCCAAATCCCAGCTGGATCAATGACTGTTTTCACCTTAACCTCAATGCTAATGACAATAGTCTTTTACGATCGTATATTCGTCCCGATCACTCGTAAAATCACAGGGGTAGAACGGGGAATTACCTTTCTTACTAGGATGGGAATTGGCTTTGCCATATCGGTTCTTGCCACATTAGTAGCCGGATTTGTTGAAATAAAACGCAAAAAAGCTGCTTTTGACCATGGTTTGACTTACAAGCCTCACGAAACGATACCCATTTCGGTCTTTTGGTTAGTACCGCAATACACGCTTCATGGGATTGCTGAAGCGTTTATGTCAATCGGGCATCTTGAGTTTTTCTATGATCAAGCTCCGGAAAGCATGAGAAGTACTGCAACCGCATTGTTTTGGATGTCGATTGCGGCTGGAAATTACGGTAGTACCCTTTTGGTGACATTGGTGCATAATTTAAGTTCGGGTCAAGACGGGTCAAACTGGCTCCCTGATGATAATTTGAATAAGGGAAAGTTGGAGTACTTTTATTGGTTGATCACATTGCTTCAAGTTGTTAATTTGGTTTACTACTTGTTTTGTGCCAAATTCTACACCTTAAAGCCTATTCAGGTTGCTAGTAATAATAAAGTGGATGGGGTTGAGCTAGGGCCCAATGTTTAAGTGGGCCCAACTGGATCTGCATTCACTTTGATTAGAGATGCAAACCATTAGAGTAATTGAAGTCAGAAGGGCATGTATGTATGTATGTATGTAACTTTGACTATGGTTTTAACTTGTTGTTAGTAAGATATTATTAGAAATAAAATCATATACATCTTGTGGGGTGGTTGTATTTATATAGACATAATTAATTAAAACCTTGATTATTGTTATTCTTTGTCTTGCTCTTATTGTTTGACGAATATTTCAACAAGACAAATGCACGGGACTTTTTAATGTAGAGAGTTGGCCTAAGACTATGGGGTATGGGGCGTGGGTTGGGTACAAACGCCCAAGTCACCACCCCGGGTGGGCTTGGGTTTCGGCGTGGCCTCTTGGGCGGGGGTTTCAGCCCGGGCGTTGGGCGGGCCTAGCGGTCTTCCGTGGCCGGCTCTCATTGGCTGGGTTGGCTAGGCTATAGGTGGCTTGTAAGACCCTAACACGCTTTAACTGAAAAGACGCAGCGGAATTACGTACCATAAACTTTCTTTCATCATAAACCTTACGTCATACTTGAAAGTTCATTCTTTTTAAAACAACTCTTTTAAATTGAATACATCAAACTAACTCTATTATTGAATAGAACATAACTTATATATAACATGTTACATTCTCTGACAACCCCGTACAATCCTTCATGTGACTCGGTCCTTGATCTCTATCCCTTAATGATCCTCGTGTTTCGTACTACCTGCGCTCACCACATAAAGTCTTAACATTAGTACGCATCATAAACACACAAGATTTATTCACGTTTACTTTTTGTTCCATTAACTCTTTACGTTCCGGCTTTCCATTTGATCATACGATCCACGGTGAGACTTCTTTGCTATTCCTGCGTTACACTTCATTCACCAGGCATGCTATTAATATCTTTAGCACTAATTTCATTGGGTACATGCGTAGCTATTTCTTACATACTTGTACATAATTATATAATCACACATAACCAATTACATACATACATTCGTACCCTTATATAACACATCTACGTCACTTCATGCGTATCTACATACACCCATACCTACATCATTAAGTACACTCATGACATTATACATATATACAAACATACATCCCTGCTAGCTACATAACTAACTCATACATGCCTACTCACATACATACCTTCATATTCATAAACTTACATATGCCACTATACTTATCTCGCTCCATTTTATGCTTGCGCACACGCTCATCGCAGCTCATGAACACTTTACAATGAGTTAGATTACATTTTGGGACACCCTATGGGCTACGGGACTGACTGGGACGAATTCTGCACATTTTATTGAACTTGTAGCTGACGCATGGCCGTGCGTCCCAACCGCACGACCGTGCGGATCCGACGACGTCGGGGGCACTGGTAGTGCACAAGCCAGTGCACTGGTTTACTCGGATACGCACAACCGTGCGGCCCAAGCGCACGATCGTGCGCCACCAACTTCTTACGGTGACAACCTACTGATTTACGGTGGAAAAAGGCTTCAGAGCCTACCGTAACTTACGGTAGCTACCGTAAGTTACTGTAGCGCCCAGATCAGCTATCAATCTTAAATGCTAAAACTCGCATAACTTGCTCGTTTTGCATCCGTTTCACTCGATTCTTTTTCCTACGCGACCGTAATTAAATCCCCCATCTCATGGAGTTAACATTCGACATCCGGATTAACAAAATTCTAATCTTTTAAGCTATCGACTTATTACCTTTTTACCAAATTTTGACCCGTTCATGCTTTTATCAACATAATCTGAATATTTGACCTCGATTCCTCATGAACCTTATAATTTCAACATTGTTTATCATAAAGGATTAAATTCTTGGATGTCTCGCATCCTTTTAACACATTTTCACTCAAAAGCTTATTTTGACCCGTTATGGGTATTTACGCATTAAATGGTCTATGATGTATAAAACCGTACCCTTCGCTTTCATATTTGACCAAAGCATTACTCTAATCGAATAGCTCGTTTCCAAGTGACTTTTAAGGTCGTTTGCCCAATATAGGTATCAAGGGCGTTTTTGTCAACCTTGCTCCATCCTTTGCAACAAAGGACTTCATTGCATATCTAACAAATCCTACTACTTAACTATAACTCTAATCACACATACCTTGCTCGAGTCAAAGCTATGACCCGTTTTAATACCTCATCCACTATAGTGCTAGTTAATAACAATGCAAATCCTTCCGCTATTCACCCTGTGAATTCATAATTCTTGACAATAAAATCATTAGTCGACATCGTCAAATGGTGATATCTCCAACATTTGACCGGTTTGGTCTAAAAGACCGTTTCATCCTTATGGGATAGTAATTATTTCTTATCCCATCCATATATCGTATTCTATCGTTAGCTCGAAATCAAAATTACCATAATACCCTCTTTACCCCCTTTCACCCACAACTTAGTTTCTTATCATAGACACATGTTCCGACATCGAAACTTGGCGAAATATCATTCCTCATATATTTAACTTATCATACTCCTAATTTTTACAATGAATAAATATCCTATAAAAGGGGTGTAAGCTTCACTTACCTTGCGTCCGAATATGCTTCCCGTGCGCGTTAGTCCCGTTTGACCCGCTTCTTTCCCAAGCTTCCATGCCGCTTATCAAGCATCAACTATCATATATCATTCTCAAGATAGTTAGCTTATTCATCATTCATCACAACCTTTTCATCACATGGATCTTATATTAAGTTTATCATTTAACCTTATAACATACTAATTCATCATTTCTTATCCAATTTCTTTAAACATACATACACATATATGATTCCAAACATCATTAACATAAGTAAATCATCAATTTACATCACATTATCTAAAACCCACTTCATAACTACATTGTTAATCACTTACTAGTGATCTAAACTCAATTATCTCTAATTTCATCATACCCTTGGTGTATGTACTATCTTCTAAACATAAAGTACAACTAATTCATGCACAATCTCCTAATCTCATACATAATTCATCAAATCCTCCCACTAGTTAACATATATCATTCTCACATAAACATTCAAACATATTATCATCATATTTCTTTCAATTCTTCTAACAAGAATCCATATTACTCACATAATACATCAACATTCAATAAGAATTAGGCATGGATGATGATTCAAGTCATCATTCTCACCATAGCTAATGGGTTTCACCCTTAAACACCAAATTAACCTAAATCATGCATAACCCGTGTTCAATATGATGATTCTAACACACACCCATTCTCAATTTCATACAAATTCGCAATTTACATCATAACCCACTTCGTGAAAGATCACCAATCTAATTTTTAAGACATACCTTATGATCTACTCGTGTAGGTGATCATTAATCCATGTTTATTTATGGATTTAGACCTCGATTCACCCTTCAATTTGATGATTCTTCATGCTTAGGGTTCTTGGCTCCATGGAGCTCGATCTCCTTCCAGAACACACGATTGTGTGTGTGTATGTGGGTATATATATTTTTTTATTAATAATTTCAACTTTCATTTTGCCCCACTTTAGCCCCTCAAGTTTGTCACTAAATAAAATTGACACAACCTTCATCCCTCATTTGTTTCTACCATACTTTTAACTAGGATAAATAACCTAGTTATTTATTTCTTGATGTACCATATTAGAACATTTAACGAATATAAACATTCGGGTTTTGGGGTGTTACATGGCTAGGATTTAATTTTGTGTGTATTTTTATAATAATTGAAAAAAAAATTATAACACGTGGCCAAACCACGCGGGCTAGCCACGCCCCGTCATACCGACCCAACATGCAACTGACCAGCGGTGCCCCTCGAAGTCCACGTGTCAACCCATGCCCCAAACCCCCGCCCCACCATACCCCACTGTCTAAAAGAAGAGGGAACAAAGTCAGGAGGATTAGGAGCGGGATGCCACGAGACAGTGAGGCTGAGGTGAAAGGCGAAAGACGGTGGTGGATCGAGGTGCAAATGCCAGATGTGAGAAGAAACAAAGAAGGGAAAAAGAATCGTTGCTACTTTAATTAAAAAAGTAGGTTAGAACTCCGTGTAATACACAAGTTGAATAAATGTAATTTTATATACAAATAATAAAAAATATATCTTTAAAAGTCTCGTTTATTACACGGGTTGAATAAATGTAATTTTATAGACCAAATAATAAAACAATATATCATTAAAAATCTCGTTTATTATATGGGTTGAATAAATGTAATTTTATATATTAAATAATAAAAAGTTATATATCTTTAAGAACACTGTGTATTGTACGTGTTGAGTAAATTTAATTTTATATATTCAATAATGAAAAAAATTACATTTTTAAGAACCTCATGTATTGTATGGGTTGAGCACATGTAATTTTATATACCAATCAATAAAAAATTATATCTTGTTATATCTTTATAAATCATGTGTATTATACAGACTGAATAAATCTAATTTTATATACCACATAATAAAAAAAGTTATATTTTTAAAAATCCCGATGTATTACACGAGTTGCATAAATGTAATTTTGTATAGTAAATAATAAAAATATTACTAAGTAACAAAAGTAACCTAAAACTTAGAGATCATTTTAGCATTTTACTCTTTATTTATAGAAAACATGCAAATACTCATGTTGAAATTCTATATATATATATATACTTAAAATGTTATTTTTTCAAAATCAACCAACTTTGGCACCTCAACTTTTGTAATGACATATTTAGCCCCACAACTTTAATGATAATATGTTTAACCTCTCAACTTTTGTCAACATCAACGAACTTTAGTCCTTCAACTTTGGTAATGACAAACTTGGCCCCTCAACTTTGGGAATTACACACTTAGCCCCTCAACTTTTTTCAACATCACCTAACTTTGGTAATGACATACTTAGCCCCTCAACTTAAATAATAACATATTTAGCCCCTCAACTTTAGTAAGGTGTCATTTTTTAATATTATTATTTACTCCTACACTTTATTATAGTTACTATTTAGACCTTTGCTTATTTTTATCTACGTTTCAAACTCGCTGAAAAGCGTGGATGGTAACCCACTAGTTAAGTATATAAATAAAATAATAGCAGAGTATATGAACAGAAATTGAGAGAGTAAACAAGTTTAGCTTGTCTAAGATCAACCCTGACTTCTAGAAAAAAAATTAAGCTCGAGCTCGTCTCGACCTAACTCATTTATTACTTATTAATCAATAAATATATAGTTTATATATTTTATTAAATAAAAGTTATTAAAATTGCATAAATAATATGTTTTTTAGGTTCACAAAACTAGTTAAGCTTGTGATATGATGATTGATTTTGGGCTCGTTTATAAAGTAAGCTTCACTTTAGGCTCAACCCCCTTTAAATTTTTTTAATGATTACCTTAAAAAGTATAAAAGTATGTGGTGGTTGGATATCCAATATTAAGGATATGAATCCTTTTTTGAAATCCATATCATCAAATCAAACTCGTATTTTCACCATCATTTATATTCTTTGATTGACATACCTTTACAATATAACTTACTTTTTATAATAAAATTCTAATAGTAAGACCATGTGTAGTGGTAGTGGGTTATAATGCCCCCACCATGGGGCATTATCCGACACGTGGCGTCCTAGTCAGCGATGGGGCATTATAGCAAAAGTGGTGTAGTGGGTATAATGCCCCATTCAATTATTAAAAAAAAAAAAAAAAAAAAAAGCACTTTCCAAAAATATCCTCAAAAGTCAATGCACATAAGAATTGTCAGATATCCTCAAAAGGGATTGGTGCATAGCTCAAAAGTGGCCCACATGCAATTGCAACTTCGGCGTTTTAATTCAAACGCCCAAAACCATTTTTTCCAAAAATAACGGCCCAAAACGCCGGGTGTAATGGGGTGGGGGGTGTTTTGGGGCGTTTTTTTTTCTATTTAAAAAAAAAAAAACGCCCCACTACGGGTGGTCTAATAGTGATTTCATTAAAAAGTTATTCGTTGATTTTGTTTCAAGGGTATTTTATAAAATTAACCAATGGTCAAATATATCAAACATTGCGTGAAACCTAAGATTAGTCCTGATTACTGCCAAAATGGTAAGAAAATGAAGGTCAACATATCTACAATCACAAGTTTGACCAAAAAATATTGTCCAAAAAAAAGCCAATCCTCAACTCCCCATAATGCAAGACAACAAAGGGAAAAAGGTATAATAAAGGTAATATGTGCCTTAAAAATACAATCAGTGCTTAATTAAGTATTTAATATATGGTTAAAAGCCCATTTAATTTGATGACAAAACAAAGAAAGTAATGCCCTTATTTGGGTAGTATATTACATGATCAAATCCTTTAATGAAACATATAATGCACCACCTATTAAAGAACCTACACAAATTAGCCTTACAAACAATTCAAGAACCTTACAAGTTTTCACTTTTCATGGCATCAGAAACAGAAGAAGTGTGTGATGATGGTGGTAGTACACCAAGCAAGGTGGTTGATGGGCAGCAACCACCACCATTGGCGGTGGTCGAAGTGGCGGATGACAAGAACAAATCACCAAGACACCCACGTTGGACAAGACAAGAAACACTTACACTAATAGAAGGCAAGAAAGTGGCAGAGAATAGGGGTCGTAGGGGACGGAGGTCAAGTTCGGTTTTTGGGTCGGACCAGGTTGAACCGAAGTGGGACTCGGTTTCATCGTATTGTAAACAACGGGCCGTGAACCGGGGCCCAGTTCAGTGCAGGAAAAGATGGAGTAATATGGTTGGTGATTTCAAGAAAATAAAAGCATGGGAATCACAAGTGAAACAAGAGTCTGATTCTTATTGGGTAATGAGAAATGATTTAAGAAAAGAGAATAAAATGCCCGGATTTTTCGACAGGGAAGTGTTTGATGTGTTGGATGGGAAAGCGGTTACTAAGGAAGCTTACAAACGGGCTTTGGTGACCGTTAGTGCGGATGCAAAAGATGATAATGATGTGGTAGTGATGGTGGGAGAGGCGGAGGAGGAGGATGGTGGTTATGCTGAGGTGGACGCTGATGTCACTTTTGATAGTGGTCGTCGTGCCACCTCAGATGATGGCTTTTTTCCCGATTATGACAGAATGGAGGAGGTGGAGGTCGGAAATGGGAAAGGTCATGATAATCCAATCCCTAATCCGATGCCTATTTCAGGTGACTTTTCGTACGTCTTGTTTCATTTCATCCCCCCCCCCCCCCCCCCCCCCCCCCCACACACACACACACACACACACAATATTTACAATTAGAAACTTGTAAAGCTAACATTTGACTTTGACCAACAGAGAAGAGACTATATCACCTAGAGATGGGCAAAAAACCCGGTTCCTACCCGATTCCAGTGGACCCGACCCGGACCCGGTTCCGGTTCCTACCCGGCTAATAGTAGAACCTGTTCCGGGTTCAAAAAACCCGTAGGTTCCGACCCGGTTCCACATTTTATAAATAAAATCGGTTCCTACCCGGACCCTACCCGGACCCGGTGCGTACCCGAAACCCGGTTCCTACCCGGAACCGGTTCCGGGTATTAAAAAAAACCCGATATGCCCATCAATTGTCACATGAAGCATCATTAGCACAATAGTTGTTGGTCCAATAGAATTGGTATTAGTATCTTGAAATCGTTGAAAGTTATCAGTTTGCATGTGAAGTATAATGGTTGTCGGCCATTATATTTGTTTTTAATTCAATATTCACATGAGCTCCTGGAGAATCACTCAACAGTTTGCACCATATACTGAAGCAACAGAAGCCTTACAAGAATACGAACCACCTTCAGTTGGATTTAGCAAAGAGTCTTTGTAGATCCAGAAGAGCTTCTACAAATACAACTTGAAAAACTCAAAAAAACCGGTTTCAAACAATACCCGTACCCGGTTCCAAACAGGACCCGTACCCGGTTCCATTGTACCCGAAACCGGTTACGCCGGTTCTAAATATATTGACGTGTACCCGGGTTGTACCCGGAACCGGTTCCACAGAGAACCCGGTTCCACTCACTTGTATCCATACCCGGTTCCGGGTTGGAACCGGTTCCGGGTTTTAAGAATACCCGATTATGCCCATCTCTAATATCACCAGGATTACACACAAGGTAAGCCTTTGTTTCCAAGCATATGTGTCAAATTTGACCCATTTACCTAAAAGTGGGGTCCATTTGGGCTATTTTCTTTTGCAACGGGTTAAACAAGTAAAATTTAGAAACTTGGCTAAAAACGAAATGGGTCCAAGAGGTTGAACGAAGCACGAACTTTTTAACATCATTATGTTTAAAAAAATCATTTAATAATATGGACAACAAAGTGTTGTCGGGTCAATAAGACCCGAACCATTTTGACCCATTACCGAGCCCATCCATTTCCCACCTCTATGTCCTATCGCATTACGTCATAAGGCCTATAAATCTATAATCTCCTAAAACAGCCAAATGAAGATTAGAACTTTTATATTTTAAATCTGGCAGGTAACATGAAAGAAAGCATGCCTCAAGAGGGTTGCAAGAGGAGAAGAGTATCAACAGATGAATGCCGAGACAACAACTTTAACGATCGATTAATCGACGTTCTTGAGAAGAATGCCAACATGTTAAACGCACGAATGGAAGCGCAAAACACAAACTGTCAGTTGGAGAGAGACCAGAGAAAAGACTACAATGACAGCTTGCTGTCAGCTCTTAACAAGATTTCAGATGCCTTAACGAAAATTGCTGATAAATTATGAATGATTGGAATTAAAAACTTAAGGATTTTAAAATTTTCAAGCTTCTAACTTCAACATATTATGTGTTATATTTACTAAAATTATATAAGTTATTCGGTTTCAAGCAGGTAAACAGATTCAAGTAATTCAACAAGTATCACCTTATGCCATACTTGGCCCAAATCATAACCAGTTCCATATCAGAATACCCGTCCTGAATATTTCAATTTTCCGTCAAGTTCGGGTTCTTTTGCGATCCGCTACTCATATAATGGGATTAATGACACCTAAAAAACCATTGAATATGATATTTGGAACTACCAGTTCTTGAGTTTATTACACATTCTTATTCAGGGATCAATTCAACATTAATTTTACAACAACTAACAACTGCTCTAAAGATGAACTCAATCAATTTCCGTTTGGCGGTAAAGCATTCGGTTCCAAATGCCAAGAACTCTCCGGAATCCCATGCCCTCCTATTCCAGGAACTCGAAAAGCTGGAATCCGATGGGAAAAACACAACATCTCTCTCTTCGAAAACCCACGAACCATTTCGAACCCGTCTTCCCCTTGCATCCGTTGAAAAAAAGTCAAACAACCTTTGACTTCTACTAATCTAGCCACCATCATCTTCTCCCCATCAGAAAAGTCTGACAAGATTTCAACCACCCAACACTTGCAGTTATCATAGTTGACCCGATTCCATTGCAGCTTCCAGTTTCTATAAACCGCCCAAACCTCACCCTTTGTCGGGAAGATCTTGTAAATGAAATTGCTGGTGCTTTTGAAGCAGTTGACTAAATGCGAGAATTGACTTATGTCAAGGTTGACTTTCACTTCTTTTGCTCTAAACATCCCACATACAATCGGCAAGTTTCGGCTTTTCCAGCTGGCTTCAACGTCAAAAACAGTCTCGGGTTCTAGAACCGTTGCAGAAAATCCACTTGGCGAAATCATGTTGTTAATGAGTACATATTGGCGAGGCATCAAGTCTTTTCCAGAGTACGTAGCCCAAACCTGGCCCGTTGTGAAGTCGTTCGCAGCCCAATTAGGCCCCAAAACTGAGCCCTGTGGGTTCGGGTTCGGGTTTGGTGTAAGAACCAAAAGGTCAGGATCTTTCTCTTCAACCATGGGTTGATTGTTGGGTTCGTCATCCAGGTTTTTTAGAGCCAACTGGTCGAGCTCAAACATGCCATCATTAACCCCGTAAATCTCACCACCAGTGAACCTATATGCCGGGACGTTGTGGGCCAGCATGTACAAATCTCGGGGACCAATATGAAGATTGCTGCCTTCATCGGTTTGTTGCTCATATACACTTTTGAAGCCATTGACTTTGACCAATTGACCACACTCCACACCGTTGTATATAGAATAATCAGTAATAATTTCAACTAGCTTATAAGAACACCCTTTAATGATATCAGGGTTGTAAGACCATTCATCAAGGTCAAAATTGTCATACACCGCCCAAACTTCACCTTTTTTCGGGTAAATCTCGTATAATTCCTCAGTGATTCCGGAATCCCACGAGCACTTGTACGAAAATACCCCTTTCAACCCAACTGTTCCACTTTTTTCTGTATCCAAACAAAACGACCCACAAGCAACAGGCAAACCAGCATCAAACCATCTTCTTTCACCTTCGGTTACAGGAATCGGTTTCAACCATGTAATTTCAGCTTCACCCCCTGATTTATTACAAACTTGACCGTATCTACCCCCAATGCAGGGTTGGGTTAAATTACAATGAACCGCCCAAATATCTCTTAATTCAAAACACTCGGGTGTCCTGTAAGTATCAAAATTATAAAAATCCTGCTTTTGTTCATGTGATCCCGAATTAATATCCGTGTCTTGACCTTTATACCCTTCGGAAATTACATCAGAAGATGAAGAACCTGAACCCGATTCTTGTATGTTAATGTTACTGGTATTGCCATTAACTTTTTCACCATTGCTATCCTTTTCAGGATTGCTTTCAAACATTTCATAATTCACCCAACTTGTACCTCGTTTAATATCAAACGCCACACGTTTTTTCTTGTCGGAAAGAACAGAATACGCCTCCTGTAAAAGCTTCAGAGCCAATTCGGTAGCAGGGAATTTGTATTTAATCGGTTGTAAAAGAGATACGAGTTTTTGATATTGACAAGTTATATCAGTAAAAGCAGATGAAGGCATAAGTTGAAGAACCCAATAATAATCGGTTTCATAACCCGGGATTATGTTTGTGGAGGCAGATAATATCTCACAAACAGTAAGCATAGGAGTGATGTGATCGAGTGACGGAAAAAGCTGTTGGGCTTTTTTCAGTTTTGTTCTAGCAGCAATGTAATCATTAGAAAGAATTAACTTTTCGGCATCAGATTTTTCTCTAAGAGCTTCTACCTTGTTGTAAGACATGGCTGTCTTGCTTTTATGGTATTTCTATATCAGTTCACACTCGATGAATCTTCCAAAAGAATTGAAGAGCATAACTCACCAGTAAGCCAAGCATGTTTATATGTTCCTGCACAAAGGTCCATGTTATTTATGTGGAAAAGAAAAAAATACAGATAAATTGCAGTATAAAAGTATTTCAACATAAAACATGATTTAACAGAGCAACATAAAAGAGTACTCTAAGTTTCTTTAAATCCCAACTTATGATGGATTTAGTATATATGTGGTGCTCTTTCTTATTCTACCACTTGAGATACGAAAACAATATGTATTTGTGTTGTTTCAGTTTGACAATAACAAGCATTAGCAAAGGTATGTCTTCATCTTTATAGATATACAAAGAGCAATAGTGTGTATCAAAATATTACCATGGAAGGGCCATAATTCAATTATCAATAAGTGATAATTATATCAATTTACATATAAAGGCTTATTAATTAATTGTTATGACTTGGATAATTAAGTTTACTTATTGAATAACCAATATGGCATTCTGACTATTCAATAAGTTAATTTAATTATCCAAGTTATAGTAATTAACTAATAAGCCTTCATATATATGGTGATATAATTATCACTTATTGATAATTGTATCATGGTCCTTCCATGGTAAGTGGTAACATATCGATAAGTTGGTCATGAGTTACTTTAATAGCTACATCAAAACTTCATACTAATACCAAGGAAAAGTTATGTTCAAGCATGTTACTTTTAACATGAGAACCTTACCAGTTATACATTTGGCACGCTTATGACCACAACAATCCAATGCCGTTAATTATGGAGTTACATCTGAAGTTTGTCTATAATTATGTGTGCACCGTTATTATTACACGTAAACAAACATATTTATAGATAAACTATAATTATACTCACAATTACATATTAGGGTACCCATTAAGTGACTATCACAAGACACATCAATAAGCTTTAATATAGCTCTTGTCGCAGACAGTGGCGGATCCAGGATTTTTTTCAGTGGGTTCCATAGTTGTTAATAGCGAATAGCGACAAGGGACCTATATGCTACATAGCGAATAGCGACAACTAGCGACCGCTATTTATAAATAGCGATACAGTAGAAAAAGAATTTTGAAATTTTTTATATGTATATTATATCAAAATACCTTGGTCTATTTGCTATTTTACATGTATATTTAACAAAAAACCTATAAATCCAACTATTTTATAGCTATATCTAATTGCTATTTACATAAAAAAACCTAACTGTCACTATTCACGCTATTGGTCGCTATGACCCAGATAGCGACACTTGGTCACCTCGCTACCTAGCGCGCTATAGCGGTCGCAATAGCCGCTATTGACAACAATGGTGGGTTCATTAGATACTCTAATATCATAGGACCGGATGTAAAAAATTTCGGGTCGGTTCGACGGTTTGGGTCAGGTAAAACTCATCACATAATAAAAATACAAATACGATACAATTAGGGGTGAGCATATTTCCGTTCGACCTGAAAACAAGATTGAAAATTAACAGAAACCGGGCCTGATATAATACAAATGGCCATTCGCGGTTCCTATTTATTGACAATTTCGGGTCGGTCCTTGGTTCAAGACCAAGGAAAACACGAATTCAACCATCTCATAATTGGACCCAATTAGGGGTAATTTATCAAAACTCATCAAGAACTTTAACTAAGGAGTTTCAAGAAATGCTATTGATACTTACAAGATGATGAGCATTCTTAAAATCATAGATCATCCATGCAATTTCACCTACTTCTTTCTCCTTGATTTGATTCACTCAAAGAACTCATACCATGTAGAGAGATATACACCTTCACACACATAAAATGCATAACTTTTATGACATACCATGTAGAGAGATATACACCTTCACACACATAAAATGCATAACTTTTATGATGTTTGTTCATTTGTCACTTTTGGTCCCTCTATTTGGGTTTTTGGTTAATTGTAACCAACAGTCCAACACCTCCACTATCATCCATGTTTAACCCTTTAACTCACACCATGAGACAAACAAATTCTCTTAAATATAAACGCTTAGAACCTTCACTATGTTAGGCATAATTACAGCTTTAGTCCCCGTAGTTGGGTATTTTCTACTATTAGTCATAACTTTCACTTTTCTTACAACTTTCTAGCGTTGTTACTTGTTAGTTCCCACTAACTGTATTACGAGTTTACCCTCGTGTTCACATAAGCACGTAACCAAGGAGGTTCATTTGTTCGAATGATCATTATTGTTTGGTCTTTGACATTATGGACCCAAACTACAATTTATGTTTTCCTGTCTACGGTAAATCCCAAAATGGGATGTCACATGTGGTTACAAAATGAACGGATTCCTGGGAACCCCTAAATGGCTCTAGATCCGCCCACTCATGGTAAAATAAAAACCTTGTAAAGTAAAACTGAAAGGTTCTTACTTACAAAATCCAAATAACGTATACACAAAATGCTGAGGAAGACACAAAAGGGGTAAAGTTTAGGGATCAATTTGCTTGAGAGAATGAGAGATGTGGTAGTGAGAGGGTCGAAGAGATGGAATATAGCTGATGTGCGAGTTTCAAAAAATGGAGAATGGGGCGATGGTGTAGTGTTAAAACCCTAGGCCTATTTTAGATTTTAAAACAAAACAGCGACCTCTAGCCTCTAGGTCGGAACTGTGCGCCTTAACCAGTCAGCCATCTCTCCATTTCATTAATGGGTTCATCCCAAATTTCTTTTATGGGTTCATTTAGACTTTTCTATATACACTTCTACTAAAAATTTGAAATCGAGTGGGTTCGTGCAAACCCGTAACTTTCAATGTAGATTCGCCCCTGGTCGTAAACCCATTTTAACGACTAGTTTTTAAAGGTTATAGTTGTAGCACTTTTGTAAGAGATTCAGCTAACATACTAACATTTTAGTTTAATTGATATACTCATGTTGAATTTCTTATTGTCTATACACTTTGCAAGTCTGAATCAAAATAGCCAACAATATGTTCTTTTACAAAGTACTTTGAGCATACATAGTACCACCACTCATCTTAAGGTATGTATACTGAATAGCTACTTCCTCATGATATACATGAAAATAAAAGAAATCAAGTTAAAGAAACAACCAATTGGAAGCGGCTAAGCTAATAGGTTAGTAATAAGTCTTGTAATATTGACAACTTTGCGTTGGTTCCCGTGATCAACAAGACTTAACGATAGACATACATATTTATTACACGTTAAGGCAAAATCTAATAAGCATGTTAAGGTCAAATATAAGTTTCTTTATTTGAAATGTCGATCAATTTGTCATTGGGTTCCTTGATCGACAAATCAAGACAATAATTATAATACATTGTTTCATCCATATTGCGTTGCTTAAATCACTTGATACGACAAACATAAATTTAAGTGGTAATCCACATAACGCTACAAGTCGTATTGTGTTGGTGGTAGGTAGATCATGGCAATTTTTTTACGACGGTAACGAGTTTATAATGTTTATTATCCACAACCACTTTTTGAGTCGTCATTAATGGTAGAACATGTTTAGTATTCAAGTTAGATGATTAATGGTTTAATAATTATTAAGTGATTTTCATAAATAAGTGTTTATGAAATAAATGGAAAATCAAACCAAAACTAACAAATTTGAACATCCATTTGAGGAGATTTACAAGTGTTCCCAATTGATGAAGAACTGCATATATTAGACAAGATATATAATAGTTTTATATTATATGGGTCTAAGTGTAAATATGTAGTCTATATATATATCTCCCTTGTGAGACTTTTCTTAAACACAATACAATTACAATTAGGGGTGTTCAAAAGTATTTGAATCCGAAAATGTGATCCGATGTATCCAATATCTAAATCCGAACTATAGAAATTTTAAAAAATTTCGGATATTCGAAATATCCGAAGATATTTTAAAAATTTATTTTCTTATATCCGAAATTATTCAAAATATCCTTTCTTGTATGTTCTTTCTAAACCTTTGAATTTGTTTTAGCTTCTTAGCCGGCTTTCTACCCGTCTTCCAGCATGATACCCCCAAAAACGAGTCTTGGCTCTCATACCACTTGTTTTACGTGGTTCAGTCTAAACTAATCTACATCCACGGGTCGCACTAGCGAGTCAATTTATTTCCGAGGTCGTGGTGACCGACAAAAATTACAATTACATAGGGGTGTATTTATGGGCTAAACAATTAGGGTTTCTCTAATTCCAAATCTTAGGCCCAAAAAAACTTCTAAATTGTGTTGTCAAAAGCGAGCACCTTGTGCCTAGGCGCAATTTCTAGGTGATGCACTCATGCGCATTAATTGAACTTTAATTCTCCAAGCGATGGTTCAGCCATTAGTCTACCTGCCATTAGTCTGTAATCGTTTCTGTTTTTGAATTTATTAAATTTGTTTTGAACTGTTTTGACTTTTAAATAAAAGATTAAGTAAAAGAAATATGAAAAGTATTAAATATTTAATGCTTTTATTTAATCTAGACCGATATTGTTTGGATTATTCATCAATATCCAGATTTATCGGGTTTAATTCTTCATTTTTAATGCTCTGTTACTTATATAATCTTCCACAATACCGATTAAACCTTTACTATTATTACTTTTTAAACTTTAGGTTTTCAAGTTCGGAACGAATCAGTTTATTTCATTCATGCTTACATCAAAACAGAAGGTAGACGGGCAACAAGCTGTGCCGTCACCCCTTTCTGAATTGCAAACCAAAATGTATCATACATATATATCTTACACATATAAAAATTTATCCTACACTTTATACTACACATATCGAAATTTATCTTACACATATAAAAAATTGTCCTTCACCATAAATTAGGTTGTCTTGAAATAATATATTTTAAAAAGAAGTTGCAAGGTTAATTAGATAGCTATTCTAGGGGAATATAATAAATAATTTTAGTTATAATTTTTTTTAATGGCTAAATTTTTATCAATGGAATTTGAACCCTCACCACATGGAAAAGCAAAGTCTTGTCCAACACCTTGATACCATATCAATAGGCCAAACCCCAAAGGCCTTTTGGTAATTTAAATTATAAATTTACCTATATGGCTTTACAAAAAACATTAAATACCCATGTTAAATGGAGGATTTCTACTGTTTTAAGACAGATTCTTTCTATTCTTACAAAAAAATTATTCTTGTTGAACTCTCCACTATTGGTTAATTATAAACTGATTTATAATTAAAAAAAATAATGGCAATCAATGTAGGTCAATTCCAATGTCCAGATCAGTTCTAGTTCTGTAATACCCAAATTAAACTATACCTTTTTAGATCTATTAATATTATCAAAATTAGGGCAAATATCAGCTTCCCAATCAACCACACAACAGAAACAGACACCAGAAACCTAACCGTTACCAAAGATAGTAAAATGCACTTTAAAATAATCATAAACACAATTCACTACCACAAAACCTAACCAAAACATGTACAGAATAACAATAAATCGCAACAAATCAGCTCTAATTAAGCATCCAAACAATTTCAACAACAATTTTGAGCAATTAACGTCATAGCAGACTAAAATGCATGAAAATTAAAGCGGAAATTGATACAAGTCAATAACTGCGTGAATTGTTACCTTTTTTTCGAAGATAGAGCTTCAATTGTTGACGAATTTCATGAAATTGAAGTGAGAATATGATTAATATCAGGCGAATTGAGCAGGTTTGGCGATTTTAGATGCAAATAAGCATGCATGAAGAGAGAGAGAGAGAGAAGAAATTTGGGAAATTTGAGTTGGGGAAGAGGAGGGTGTGGAAAGCGTGCATTTGCAGTGTTTTCCACTTCCTCGAACCCATCGATGGGTCCCATGCTACAACTAGAAATTGGGCCTACTTTTGCTAATGGGCCTAATTAGTAAAGTTAGGTACTTCTAGTACTTATGTACCTACTCCGAATAGGAAATAGGTACTATTAGTACTTTCTATTTTGTCTACCGGTCTAAACAAACCTGTTATTTATATAAGTTTTAAGAGTTGATTACTGTTTTCGTCTATGTAATTTGTCAAAAATCACTATTTCAGTTCATTAGTTTAAAAATTGCGATTTCAGTCCCTATGGTTTCACTTTTGCAACCATTTCAGTCCCTCTGTGGTTTCACTTTCGTAACCATTTATTATGTTAGTACAGTGACTGAAATGGTTACGAGATGGACTAAAATGGTTACGAAAGTGAAACCATAGGAACTGAAATCGCAAATTTTAAACTAATGAACTGAAATAGTGATTTTTTGACAAATCACAGGGATGAAAACAGTAATTAACTCACGTTTTAGTTATTGTACGAGTTTTTTTTGTAAAACTTATGACAAAAATAATTAAATAATAAATTATGTTATATTAAAATTTGAAACTAAAAACATATAAAATAACTAAAAATATATATAAGTTAACTATAAAATAATTAGCGTGCTTGGACTTTTGTAAGTTAAAGGAAGTTAGCTGGAGCCTTAGTTGAGCTTCGGGTCGGCTTATGTACTCTGTAACTCTTAAGACATGGCTAACTCCTAGTTTATCAAGAATTGTAACGACTAATCTCATTCATTGATTTACTTGTGCCAGACGCAACCCGAGGACATATTTCATGTGAACGAGATAAAAATTAACAAGTGGTATTTTTTATTTCTAATATTTATCGTGTGAAAAGATTCTAACTTTTGACATGGTTGATTAACCAACTTGAATTAGATGGACAAGGACATAGATTGTGCATCGGATTTGTGATGTAGTGGAAGTTTTTCTTGTATGATAGCTTATACTGAATCAAGATGTTTTGAAGCTTGTTCTGTTTTGTAACTTGGGTGCAATTATCTAGTCAAAATATATCACTTGTAAACATGATATTTAACTGTTGCTAAAGAAACTTACGGATCGCGTGTCGTGACTTGAGTAAGTAACTAAGTAAGGGTGAAGGGAGTGGTTAAACATTTGGAATAGGTAAACTAACAATTCACCCAATCAATCAGTGTCACGTCAATTCACCTAATTTGTTTATCAAATGTTCAAAAACGTTGGCGGTGGTTTACCTAATAGGGTTTCGGTAAACTATTTAAATAATAAGGGAAAAATGTGTGATTGCTTGAGAAGGAATGGACCCACCACACACCCATCACTCTCCCCCTTACCCTCCCTCTCACCGAATCGGTGTAGGTTCACCGAACAAGCAATGCAAAATCGGTAAACTTGTTGTTGGCGGTGGTTTACCGCGTCGGTAAATTTGTACACCGCCTAAGTTTGTCGACCACACCGTTCACCCTAAGTTGTATTTGGAGAGAGGTTTAGTTGTTTTTTATTCAACGGCCAACAAAATAAAACCCGGGGTAACCTAATGGCAAAAGGCGACCGCAGACAACACTCCAGTTCCTGGGAAAACCCACTGCGGTAAACCCGGTTGGGATCAGATTGGAACTTAAGACCTCTTGCCTTAAAACCAAACCTTCACTAAGGTTTAGTTGTAGGAGGTTATTTTAAGACGAAGAGATTCCATCAATATGGCGGGTTAACTCTCTTTAAATGTGGTAGAGGTGTACAAAACCTGGTTTGGGCCCAAACTTGTTCGGGTTGTAAACCGGCCTGGTTTTTTCACCTTGGGCTCAAACAAACCAGTTCGGGTTTAGAATCGATTTTAGGGTTGAAAACTCAACCCACTCAAACCGATTTAGGACCAAAAACCCAGTTTTTGACATGTTTTTCAAATCAGGTCGGGTCCATACCAGTTTCAGATAACATGACTACAAATTGGTATACGAACTCGCCGGTTGGTCGTGTCCAAAACGGTTTTTCAAGTTATGGAACAGTTAATTCCAATGTCCATAAGAAAACATATTTTGTTCAAATGGACTATTGTGTCATTTATTATAAACACATGGGTAAAAACCGTTTTAACTCAACAAACACAAGGTCCAACCAACCGTTGCACATTCCTTAAAGGCGCCAAAGAAAACTAAAAAAAACACAAAATCTCCTGTTTTTTAGGATTTGCCGTAATTAAGATTCAGAAACAAACAAATTTAATGGTTCTCCTTCACATTAATAACCTCTAACAGAAATCCATCGAGAAAAGTATGCATTTCCTTAATTTCACTTTTTCCATATCTTCTTATTTTCATTTTCTTGATATTTTTTTTTATTTTTGTGTATTTTAGGTTTTAGATGATCGTGAAAAGTGCATGCTTATTGTTGTTTTTGTTTATATTTCAAGTGTTGGGATCAGAAGGATGAAAAGCCAGGAGGATGGTCAGAAGGTTGATAGAGCACAAACCCCTGTTTCGTCGATTGCGCAGGCGTTTGAGGAGATTTCCGATTTGATTAAAAAGGGCGACGGTAATGAGCCCTTGGTTGATTTGCCGTTGAAGCCGTTTTGTGAGGCCTGTTCTTTGGTTTCCGTGCTTTTCGGTTGTCTTGGCATCGCTTTTAAATTCGCCGAAATGGAATACACAGCCAAGGTTTTTTTTTTTTTTTTTTTGTGTGTGTGTGAAGCTTTTAACATTATCCCGGATTTTATGATACATTCGTGCAAATAAATATTTGCACACAATCACGTGGATAACTGTGAGAACTGCATAAACACCTGTATCTAGCGCTTAATGTGTAATAAATAAGGGTGCGGGATATTACTAGATCTTCACATGATTGCGTGCACGTGTTTATGTGGTTCTTGTGATTTTTTTACTTAAATTTGGTTAGGTATTTCTATAATTGTTAATTAGTTTCTCAACTTTAACTTATTAGTTAGATGTTACGGTTTCAAATGTTATGACTTGACGGTTGATGGTTTTCAGTTGAAAGATCTTCTTGAGGCATCAAAGAGTTTTGACACGTTAAGTAGCGTAGTTGACTATGACTTAAAGAATAAGACGGTAAAATCACCTGGAAGCCACACTCGTAACCTTCGCAGAGTTAGGCAAGGTCTAGATCTCATAAAAGAATTATTTCAGAACTTTTTGTCACCCGAGTAAGTCGTGCTTGTTTTATTTTCATGATCAATCAAGTAATCAGTTAATGGCGTTTTTTTATTAATTGTACTTTTGTGATATTTCAGAAACCTTTCGCTTAAAACCGCAGCTACAACAGCATATCAACAAACTTGTGCACCGTATCACACATGGGCAGTAAGGACTGCGGCTTCTGCTGGAATGTGTACTCTTCCAACAAGGGAACAACTTTTGTTGAATCTAAATGAAACCGGTACGCGTGTGAGATTAATTATTGTTTGATTGTTTGGTTACCTCGCTTTATATCTTTGCTTATCTTGTGTTACAGATAAATCAGCGGACAAAGAAATGAGGAGGTACATAAAAGCATCAATTGATGTTATAAAAATCATTGATAATCTATATATTTCTAGAGGTATTAAACTGGATTGGTGATTTTGTATGTATGATCCAACTTTGGTTGGGTTAATGTAAACTATAAATAATCAAGAACTCATTAAATCATGTCTAATGTGGAAGTATCACTTGTTATAATTCATGTTGTGTGTTTTTTTTTTTTTTTTTGATACACTTGTATACTTACCTCTAACTTGAGTTACAAATTAGTCATTGTTCATTTCTCTTGTTACATACAAAAATGCACATATTGTTTTAACAGTGATACACAAGGCGGCTACCAACTTGTTGTTTGGCCTTTTGCCCGTTTGGATCGGAGGTTTGTTTTTATTGAAGTTTACTTTTCAAAAAAGAAAAAATCCGCAATACATTTGCTGCCAACATTATGTAACTGATTTGAACTTGCAGTTGACTTTTTGCTGCCTTTAACCTTATATCTGTTATTGACATCACTACTCCACATACATCGTCTTATGATTAAATCATTACAGCTATAGTGAATCCGAGCCTTCTCTTCGACTTTCTAATCTATCAATTGTCATAAATTGCATAATGCTATAACACTTATATTTACACATAGTATTACTATTTCTGATGCTGAACTTCAGTTCATCATCTAACCATCAATAGTTAACTTTTTTATCAAAAAACAACTAAATAACTGCCTCTTCATGTATGTAACATCAGCAGTGTTGAACACCTCAAATTGTTGACTTTTAAATATAAACGTCAAAAGTTTGCGAGCTTTGCTACCAGACCAAATATTATATATAATCTTATAACAACCCCTCCGATTTCACAATTCAACGCGTCATCAACGCCCCTTCATTATCCCAATTTCCCACATGAAATGACTGCTTTAGCCCACTTAGAATGTCCATCTATATCAATCTTTGATGCTTTTTAATTATTATTAACATCCTGTTTTCTTGTCCCATGCATAGGACCTTTTTGAGAATTCCAAATCATGTCTAATGTGGAAGGCTTGCATGATATTATTTGTTACTAATTGCCCTACACATCTAAATTGTACATATTTTTTTTTCTCTCAAAATCTTCTCACATGTTGTATCACTTGTGGTGTTCATGTTGTGTGATTTTTTATATACTTGTATATAGGTGTAAATCATGACCCATTCTTTAAAGAATGGGTTGATTTGGGTAGAAGAAATTTGAATATGGATTCATTTTTGTCAACTCAATATAGACAACGGGCCACAAAGGGTCATTATAAAAAAAACATCATGTTAGCTTAAAACGGGTCTAAATGGGTTAGCATCACCTATGACCATTGTTTGTCTCTACCACCTACTCATTGCCGGCACAAGCACCACCTCCGTCGTCATCGTCTCTGTCACCACTACCGTCGCTTCCATTGCCGCCTCTAAAAAAGCTTAATGAACAAACATGAACAAGGTTCGGTTATATGTTGTGAACCATTCGTTTTTCCAATAAAAGCTTAATGAATGAACATGAACAATGTCATGTTCGATTAGGTTGGTTCGGTACGATACACTTACTACCCTAGCATAGGCATGTGAAGCGTGTAGCCAACTTAGTGTAGTTTTCCAATACATATTTTTTCCTTCTAAGATTTGTATATTTTGTTACTTGCCCTTGAATAAGGAAGTATTTTACTTTTAATGTTGTCATTACTTTTGGTTTTATGACAAGGAATTATTTTACATTTACTTTTGTCATTACTTTTGGTTTTATGACCATTTGTTCTCATTAACTAATCTTAAATATAAAGCTACCTTTTCAATTGTTTGTTATAAAGTTCACGTGCAATTTTTATGTTCAAAGTTCAAGAATAAGATTCCCTTGTTTCTTCATATGTTAATCTTTTCGTATAACCTAATTTTCGGAATACGACACCACGCACAAACTTTTTCGCGTTCTCTTTTAAAGACATTCTCGACTTTCACATTCACTATGGAAAGTTAGATGCGGAAAAGGAGGCTATCCAAGGCATTCTGGCTATATCCTGCTGGCACGTTTGGAAGGCGAGAAACGAGATGAAGTTCAACGGCAAACAAGCTAAGGGTGGAGGGTATAGTCAAACAACTTTGGGTGTTTGAGTGAAATTCTACCCAATATCCTTCAAAAAAAAAAAACTCCCCATTCTACACTCAATCACTAGGTATAGTCAAACACCCCTCAATTAAAAAAAAACATCATTGGTCCATCCTATCTCTCTCCTCTCCTCTCAATTCATCGGTGAAAGGTTACCGAATTTGGCCTTCTCTCTCCTACTCACCGATTGCCATTTCAAGGAGGGTGTAGTCACCGAATCGGTGACTCAAGTCACCGCACAACTCAATCAGGCTTATACCCTCCACCCTAAAGTGGAAGATGTTTTCAGCGATATTAGAGTTTTGGGTTACCTTTGGTTCAAACATAGGTCCAAGTTCAAATCGACTCTTTGGTCGAATTGGTGTAATTTTGTAATTATGTAGTTGCTTGTTTTTCCCGTCCCGGTCTTCGGGTTCGGTGTGTTTTAATGAAGTTCTCGTTTAAAAAAAACTAATTTTTGGATATTCATAGCTACAAAAGTGGCTGTGATAATGGTTAAAATATAATAAAAAATTAACATACATTTATTAAAGAATTTATTTCACATTGAGAAATTAGAGATTTTAAACTCCATTAAATTACACAACATATTGAAAAAAGGGAAAATTACCAAAATGTTGGTTGACCAAGAGTGTTTTCAAATTTGTCACCCTCCTGCGTCCTTGGAAGGACTACTCAGCCTCGGAAGCGTCCGTCTTTCATGTTGAAGCGTCCGCCTGTCACGTTGAAGCGTCCGTTTTCTTTCAAGCGACACGTGTCCGATGTTGAAGCGTCCGTTCCGTTACGAAATTGCGGCAGTCACCGACGCATCATAACCATAAGTTTTTTAATGCGTCCCTGTGTACGTTTCCGAAGCTTGCCGACGCTTCCGAGGCTTGACCCGACGCTTCCCTAGGCTTGACCGACGCTTCCCGACGCTTACGAAAAAAAATGGAAACTCAAAAGCCGTTTAACTTTTACCGTTGCACACATTTACCCCACTATATAACCTGTTCACTTATCACTTATCAAACACCCGCCGTTTTCAAAAAGTTTGCAAACAAAATCAGCCATTTCACTATAACTCCGACGCCGTCAACGACCCGACAATGGCCAACTCCTGGACTGACGTTGAAGATATTGCTCTGTGCGAAGCATGGGAGCAGGCCATGATCGATCCTCCACGTCGAGGACACGGTGGGCTCTGGGTCCGTATTCAACAGAATTTCGCCCAACTACGTGGTCCGGACCACAACCGGACCGTTGACGCACTATCCTCTAGGTTCCGTGTCCTGCGGTTGGAATGTGAAAGATTTGATCGATATTTCAAGAAAGTGGAGACAAAAATGCCGGACCTTGGTGAGGATGATCAGAAGGACGTGGCCCTCATCAACCACCGTCATGAAGAGGGACATGATTTCAAACATGTCCCGGAGTGGGAGGCTATTAGGATATGGTTTTAGATATAATATTATGTGTTGTTTGGTTTTTTTTTATTTTTATTATGTTATGTTTTGATGTTTAATTAGTGTTTAATATAAAAAAATTCGACTAAAAAATAACATGTTTTATATCGTTTAAAATTTGATAAGTTATAAAAAAAAAATTGGACAAATATACAAAACTGCGTCTTTGGCCGACGCTTCCGAAGCTTCACGGACGCGTTAGCAACTGAGGCGGACGCTTCAACATCGGACACGTGTCGCTTGAAAATACAACGGACGCTTCAACGTGACAGGCGGACGCTTCAACATGAAAGGCGGACGCTTCCGAGGCTGAGTAGTCCTTCCAAGGACGCAGGAGAGTGACAAATTAGAAAACGCTATTGGTCAACCAACATTTTGTTAATTTTCCCTTGAAAAAATCATATTGAGAAATTAGAGATTTTAAACTCCCTATTGATTGGAATACGATGCATTTTATTATTTTATGTAAAATACTTGGTTTTATCCTTTAAAAAAATTACACAACATATTGAAAAAATAACAAATGTAGGTACTAGCGAAATTATCACACGTTCAAAGACTATATAAGTGCCTTTTTGTTGATATTGTCATGTAGACTCTCTTTACTAGAATACTATCTCAAAAAAAATGATCACTTTTGAATGCAATTCATCCATATCGACATTTTAATTCACTTGGAACATAATTGAATCAAATTACGATCAATTTAAGGTAACAAACTATCTTTTCTAAAAAAGGTTATAGAAGTATGGATTAGCACTAGAAGTATATATGGATTTATAAACAAGTTTGAATATTTAATTTAGGAAACTAGATCAAATGATTTTTTTTTCACACAGAATATAAACAAGTTTGAATATTTAATTTTGGAAACTAGATCAAATGAGTTTTTTTCACACAGAATAAGAAACTATGTTGGAGTTTTATAATATTAAACATGTTAGCCATGATTTGTTAAAAGTTCAAACAATGATGGTGGACACGATAGCACTAGAAGTATATATGTGAAGAAATACCAAGTTAATCCGATGATTAGCTTGTGGTTTGTGTCTCATCTAAATAAGGTTAATCTTCTTCTGAACTTGATGAATAGCTACGTCAATCCTGCAAAACAATCAATGCACCGTGAAACTCGTTACAAGGAGGGGAATAGGGGGTTCTTCTTGTAACCACCCTCTGGCGTGAGAATAAGAACTTGTTTTAAGGATAAGAGTGTGTGTATTAAGTGAGAGAGCAAGAGAGCGATCCTTTAACCTGAAGATGAAGTTCTCTATTTATAGCCGATGTGATTTGTGAAGGAGATGGGCTGATGGGCCTTGGGCCTGAGATCGACAAGGAATATCCATTCTGCCTCCTCTACCATGACCGTTAGTGATTCTAGGCGAGAGGGTAGTTGGCGCATGCTGAATGGATCCACGTGTCCTGACGGTTGTCCTTGTTGTATGATATGTCATTAGTAGCTAAGTGGAGACCATGGGGCAGTTGTCGGCGCAAGCTGATTGGTGCCACATATGTGTCCTTGTGTACTTCTTGTCTCCTGCACGATTGTTCAATGTGCAGCATGATAAGATACAACATGTTAAGCGCCTATTGGCCCATTGTTCTGCCACTCGTACTTTTTGTACTTGTCCAATGTTTCCCTGCGCTTCTTTCCCCGCGCGACTTGGGTACATCCGTGCAGTCGGCGCAAGTTCAAGGAAGCCAGGTCTTTTGTTAAAAGAACTAAGTGTCGGAATTGATTTTATCCTGGTCATGACCTCGCGCGCGACTTGGGACACAACCTTGTAGTCAGCGCAAGGTCGGGAAAGTCACTATTTTGTCTTACTTTGGGTATGGTCTCATGCGTGACCTGTGTTGGATCTGAGTTTGTTTTTTATTGTATTTTCGTTTGAAAATAAGATGGAAATGAAAGAGTTGTGCAGCAGAATTAAGATGAAAACAAACTTTGCATACAATCAAACGAGAGTAATACTTTAATCAAACATCTTTACACAATGAATCGAAAGATTGAATTTGTTTCAACAACGATTACAATGATTGATGAATGAATGCAAACTCCCCCTCAGCCAGAGCTCAGTAGTTTGTTCGTGCAAAGAAGACAATGTTGTGAAAGAGCTAATAGAACAGTACAAAGTACTGAACTATTTATAGGCACTTGCAAACCACTGAGCATCTTTAGCTGACGTCACCATGAAAGTGACATCTAACCTCCTAACAAACTCTAACCTCTGACCAATACAAACACTGATGTACTAACTACTGCTATTACAAATCATTACAAAAGACACTTAAACAGCTGCTGCATCCTTCCACTGCTGTGAACCCAGCAGTGCTTGTCCGGATCAGCAGTACTTGACTCAAGGCAGTAGATTGACTCAGCAGAGCTTTGTTCTTCCATCAGTCTTTGACATTGGGCAGTAGATGTAAGGCAGCAGTTGTAGGTCAGCACTTAGTAAGATCAGCAGATAGGAGGTCAGCAGATATGAAACCACTTTCAAGGGGAGAGATTTGCATGAACCAACTGTAATCGTCTGCTTATTCTGGATCCACTGCTCTGATCCAGTTTTGGCTTTAATTATCTATTCCTCTGATAGGGTTCAATCCCAACAATCTCCCCCTGGAACAGATAATGCCAAAACTCTTCATTATTTGTGGAAGACTTTATTGCCTCATCAACAGTTCCCTTATCTGACCTTTAAATTGTAATTCAAAGTCTAGGGCATCTGTATCTTCATCATCCCTGCTAAGTGGAAGATCAAGGAGATCCTGCAAATCTTCAAGACTCAGGCCAAGAGCTTGTTCCCTTGATATTTTTTCCACTTCTCCACCAGACCTGAGCAAAGTCAATACGCAGGTCTGTTTGTCAGTTTCCCACTTTTGTATTTTTGAGCCTGGTGGGTTTCTTGGGAGATGTTTATTTGCAGAAGTATTTGGAGAGGCTGGCCTGTTCATAGCTGGCTGAGCAACACTTGCAGATTGTTCCAATTCAAGATCTTCTTTTATCATTACTTTCGTGCCTGCTTTTACAATGGCATCTCCAGCTAATAGATCTTGAATTGTTTCCATGCTAAACTGGTTTTTGCTCCTTCTTTTGTAGATGGCAGCACCAGCTGGAGCAGTGGTTCTTTTGATTTGCAGCTTTGGTGGTCTTTTTGAGACCTCTGCTTTGGAATAGTCAGGCTTTTGTGGAACTCTTGGATCTTTCTTTCTAAGTTCCTCTAAGCTTTTATAGGTTGCCCTGACTCTATCTTCTCCCCACTTTGTCACAGAGTTCTTTGACCCATAATCAGCTGCAATCAGCTCCTCTTTCATTCTCCTTAACTCTAACATCTTCTCAGCTTCAAATTGTTTAAACTTTTCAGGAGGAGTCTGCTTGACCTTATTTTTGATCATATCTTGAATCCTGGCTGCTTCTTTTTCAAGCTCAGGAATGGTCCAGCTCTTGTACATGTGTTTCTCCCCCTTGTATTTCTTGTAGGTCATGATGTTCTCAATGTAGTCTTTCCTCAAGGACTCATCTACCCTTTCTGAAATTTGCTGACATACATTTTTAGCAAAACGCTCCATAGCATTGACCTGTGAAAGTAAAAACTGATAGTTTTGTTGAAACTCTCTATCAGATTTCCCTTTTCTGTTTTTTATTGCAGTATCCTCTGCTTGTTTGGCCTTGAGTTTCAAGTATTCTTCAATATTGTTAGGCCTGGGATATTCTGCAATTGATGGCAAACTCCTTTTGGCTGGGTCATCCTCATAATAAAATGATTTTATTTCTTCTCTAACTGCAATGAGTTCTAGAGGAAATGAGACACCAGCAGGAGGTAATGGCTTTAAAATTTGAGCTGAAGAGAGAGGTATGGGTTTTGGAATAGTGACAAGTGACAGGGATTTTGAAGATGTTGGTGATGGAGATGTGTCATCATCTTTTAAAATTAGCCTTCTCCTTTTTGGTTTAGGAGAGACTGATGATGTCTGAGATGGAACAATGGTAGTAGAGTAAGTGGCAGTGGTTTGTGTCTAACTAACAGTTGTTGAAACAACTGGTGCTTCAACCACTGTTGTCATTACAACAGATGTTATAACATCTGTTGTCTTCTGCTTTTTGTCAGTAGGTGGAAATGGTGGTGAGATTGTTTTTGGTGGTGACAGTGGTGATGGTAATGTAGTAATTTTGGTGTGTGTTGAAGTAGTGTGTGTTGAAGTGGGAACAGATGTTGAAACCACTGAAGTACCAGCAGTAGTTGATACAGCAGGAGTTACAACAGCTGTTTGAGTGGAGGTTTTATGCTGATGGCTTTTGGATGGTGGCCTTGGAGGCTTTGGAAATCTGGATGGGATGGACTTAGGTTTTCTTTTTGTCTTCAGATTTTTAGAATCTTTAGAACCAGAACAACCCTGCTCATACAGCTCCATGAAAGCTCTTTTCTCCTCATTCCACCTTGAAACATCCTTTGCCATTCTATCTCTTTTTACACTTGCTACTCCTTCATCAAGTGCTTCTTGAGTAGCATCAACCTTCTTACTACCATCTGGCACAGGAATTTTTCTGGTCATAGCATCCTTTTCAGGTTCAATGTATAGACCATCATCTATTCCTTTCTTCTTCCACTCCTGAATTTTCTCCCCCTTTTTGGCATTATCGTCTGGGAGTTGATCAATGAAAAGTACTGTTGGAGGAGCAGTGCCAGTGGTTTGCAGGATCTGAGTTTTGAGAGCCTTCAGATCAGCCTGAGTGTTCTTGAACCTTGACTCCATTGCATTTCTCAGCTGTTGAACATGTTTTTCATGTTGCTGATCTGCTAGTTTTGCTTGTTGATGGAGAAAAGGTTGAAATAAATCCCAGAGCTCATTTGTAGCAGGTGCCCTTTGTGGAGCAGGTGCTTGAGGTGGAATAGCAGTTGATTGTAACTTTTGTACTTGTAACACCTGTTGTAGCATATCTTTGAGTTCTGCAACAGAGTTATCAAGTTTTTCAATGCGATCCGTCAATTTCTGGTACTTTAAATCATCACCCAATTTAATGGGATCATCTGATTTCCCACTAGCAGTGGTTTTATCAGTAGTTGATGTAGGAAGTATACTCCAAACATTAACCACTGATGCCCCTTTGTCTTGGTACTGGGGTCTTCTTCCTTCAACACTTGACAACCTTTTGATGTTGCCAGTAGGATAAATAAATCCACTGGTCGTTGACAGAGGTGCTATCAAAGGAATTGCCTCCAAGGAAGTCTTATTAATGTAACCACTGTCCAAATGTAACCCAGTGGGTGTAACAATTGTAGTGGCTGCTTCACTTGGATTACCACCAAGAGTTACTTGTAACTCAAGGGGTCTAACCTCCTCAGGTTGTGTTGGTGGGTTAGCAAAGATTGATACAGTAGACCCAGTCAGTGGTTGAGGCATATTCTCATTGATAGGTGATTGAGAAGGACTGGTTAATGCCTGGTTCAAATCAATTGCATCCAACAGTAGTTTAGTTGGTGGGGGAATTGTGGATGTGAAGGGTGGTGTAGAAAGTGGAGTTGCCCCGGGTATTGAGCTGTGGATGATAGAAACGAGTGTTTCCAGAGCATCATGATGTGGAGACCCTATTTGTACAACCTGTTCTTTTTGTGAAGAAGCAGGAGGAGTTGTGGTTATGGGTTGAGATATTTGTACCAACTGCTGTGAGGAAGTAGCAGCAGTGGTTTCTTGTGACATTTGTGTTGTCACAGGCAGGAGCTCTGGTATCTCATCCTCCAGAGTTGCCTTTTTGATGGGTTTTGTGGGTTTTTGAGTTTTTCTTTTTGGTTTTTTGAAGATAGTAGGTGTGGGTTTCAAAGCAGTTGTGCTGCTGCTTTGATCACCTTGAGCAGTGGGCTCAGCAGCAGATACCTGAGGAGCAGTTGTAACTGCTAAAATCTGCTCAGGCACCTCTGCTTGTGTTTTGCAAGGTGCTAACATTCTTGAAAAAGTTTCAGTTGTTAAACTGTTTATTTGAGTTGAATCACCTTGGTTTATTATAGCTAAATCATCCTTACTGAATTTCTTTGTAAAATAGTAACTTAAAAACCTTGGAAACAGTAAGAATGATTTTGTTTCAACATTATTAACCAAATCTTTAAAAATTTCCCGAGAATAGTTAAAATTTTCTCCTTGAAGAATTGCATATCCTAGATTTTGAATTTTTAAAGGGATTTCATTGAAAGAAGTGGTTTTGTTTGAAACACATAGTAGGAGGGTATGAAATAAAAATCTGGTTGCAGACGGAAAATAACCTTTTTCTAAGGTAATTTTCTTCATCATTGTGGCTTCATACCCTCTCTCAATGAAGTCAGTTTGTAACTCGTTTTTAGTGAAAGAAATTTTACCTTCCTGATCACCGAGTTGAAAGACCTCTGAAATGGATTGTGGCGTGATTTGGACAGCTTTACCCTTTATAGAAGAGTTTATGGTGGTTGCAGTGTCTCCTTGTTTTTCAAGGATTGCATTTTTCCAGAACTCTCTTTGGGTCACCAAATAGATTTGGGCATCGGCAGTGAACAAAGTTTTGTACTTTGATTTTGCCATGATGTCAATGATGGAATCGAAAACTTTGGTGGTTCCTGGTTTTGTGAGAAGACCCAGGAGATTGTGAGATGGTTTATATGGGATTTCAGTGGAGATTGCCTTTTGAGAGGCTGTTTTCGAAGATGATTTGGAAGAGGGTTTTGTAGATTTCTTTGATTTTGTCATTTTGAGGATGATTGATCGAAGAAATTTGTGAAGAAATGAGATGAAAAACTGCTTTGAGAAGAGAATTTTTAAGAACTCAATTCGACAGTAAAACCCTGTTTTGGTGGTGAATGGGGGATTTTAAAGGGAAGAAAGTGAATGCTGAGGTGGCAGCCGTTACAAAAAGTCTGACCAATATGTACTGCCCACGTGACAACCCCTGGTGAAAGTGAAAGACAGTACTTTTTATGAAAGTGACTAATGAAGGCAGTGGTATGAAAGCAGTGGATGATTTTCACTATCAGTGGATAGCATATCAGTGGATAAGACACTGCTTTTGAACAACAGAGTTTATCAAAGGAATGAGAGAGCAGGGGTTGACTTTCAGCAGTGGACAGACTTTTGAATTAGAGCAGAATTTTGAACAATCAGTGGGTAATGGCAGACTTTTAAGGATTTTAATGAAAAATATCATTTTTAGCTATTTTTAAGGATGGAGTTTTGATTTTCTGAAAACATTTTGTTGCTTTTATTCATAGAAAAACAAGATGTTGCTTGTTATTCCATGTTCAGCATCCCAATCCTAGAGACCAAACTTTCAAAAGTGGCTGTATCAAGTGCTTTTGTGAGCACATCAGCCAGCTGGTCTTTAGTTGGGACATGATGCAGAGAAATCAAACCTTTTTCATAGCAATCCCTCACAAAGTGATGTCTGATGTCGATGTGTTTGGTGGGTGAGTGGGAAACTGGATTTTTGATGATATTTTCTGCTGCCTGGCTGTCCAACATGAGTGGTGTCTTTAAGGCAGTGATACCAAAATCCAGCAACTGATTTTGAAGCCACAGGAGTTGGGCTGTACAGCTTGCAGCAGCAATGTATTCAGCTTCAGCAGTGGATGTTGAAACAGCTGCTTGCTTTTTGCTTTGCCATGAAACTAAGCAATCACCTAGAAACTGGCACCCTCCTGATGTGGACTTCCTTGTGGAGTGACATCCAGCAAAGTCACTGTCTGAAAAACCTGAAAGCTTGATGTTCCCATTAGCTGGATACCAGATACCAAGTGTGGGAGCACCTTTTATGTATCTGAAGATCCTTTTTACAGCAATGAGATTTGATTTTCTGGGAGCTAATTGACTTCTTGCACAGACACATGTTGCAAACATGATGTCTGGTCTCGATGCAGTTAGATACAATAAAGACCCAATCATGCTTCTATAAAGTGTTTGGTCAATCAGCTCATCCTTTTCATCAGACATGACCAGCTTATTTGTTGCCATGGGTGTGCTGCATGGTTTACAATCATTCATATCAAATTTTGTCAAAAGTTCTTTAGCATATTTGCTTTGATGAATGAAAGTTCCATTTTGCATTTGCTGAACTTGGAGACCAAGAAAGCATTGTAGCTCACCCATTGCACTCATTTCAAACTCAGCTGTCATGAGTTCTCTAAACTCTTCACACATTGAGTTACATGTGCTTCCAAAAATAATGTCATCCACATAAATCTGGACAATCATTAAATCCTTCCCTCTCCATTTTAAAAACAATGTTTTATCAATAGTACATCTTTTGAAACCATTGGAGAGTAGAAAGTTGGAAAGAGTTTCATACCAGGCCCTTGGTGCTTGTTTCAGGCCATACAAAGCTTTGTTTAGCCTGTAGACATGATCTGGATAAAATGGATCCTCAAAACCTGGAGGTTGACAAACATACACCTCTTCTTGAATTGTACCATAGAGGAAAGCACTTTTGATATCCATTTGAAACACCTTCATATTGTGGTTGACAGCAAAGGCCAGGAACAGTCTAATGGCTTCCAATCTTGCCACAGGGGCAAATGTTTCATCATAATCAATCCCCTCTTCCTGTCTGTAACCTTGAACCACAAGCCTGGCTTTATTCTTGACAACAATACCCCTTTCATCAGTTTTGTTCTTGAAGACCCACTTTGTGCCAATGGGACTAACCTCTTCTGGCAGTGGTACAAGCTCCCATACTTGTTGTCTTTTAAACTGTTGGAGCTCTTCTTGCATGGCTTCTACCCAACTGTTGTCTTTCAGTGCCTCTTGGTACTTGACTGGCTGATGGAGTGATAGAAAACCAGCAAAAAGACAAATGTTTTGGGTTTGGCTTCTTGTGAGCACTCCCTCATTTATGTTGCCAATGATTTGATCAGGTGGATGAGATCTCAAGAAGATTAAATCTCCTTGGTATGGTATGATGTCATTTGTTGGTGAAGGCTGCAAATGTGTATCATCTGAGCTAACCACTGCTGGGGACTTTGATGATCCAGCAGTGGCTTCAAAAGGTGGTGGAATAGGAGGTAATGAAGTGGATACCTGCTGACTTTTATCCATTGTTTGAGGACTTTTGTCAGCAGTGTTTGAGAATGTGGAAGCAGTGGTTGATGGGCTACTTTGGTCAACAACTGTTGAGGTAGCAGTGATTGAGCTTTGACAACTGTTTTGAACAGCTGATGCTTTTCCCTTTGTGGCAGACCTTTGAGGGATGATGATTTCATACCCATAGTCTGGTGTTGTATCCTCTGATGAACCTGCACTGTTAGTCTTGACAGCAGTATTTTCAAAAGTAAATTTTTCAAGATCAAACAGATCTGCAGGGTTTGCTGGGATTTTCATTGCTGAAAATTCATTGAACTTAACATTCAAAGTCTCTTCCACTGTCTTGGTCCGTGTGTTGAACACTTTGTAGGCCTTGGCAGTGGTTGAGTATCCCAGATGATAACCACAATCAATTTTGGCTGCAAACTTTGAAATGGAATCTTTTAAGTTCAAAATAAAGCATGGGCAGCCAAACACCTTGAAGTATGAAATCAGTGGTTTAATTTTATACAGAATTTCATAGGCAGTCTTTTTGTGCCTGGGGTTTATTAAAACTCTGTTCTGAACATAGCAAGCAGTGTTTACTGCCTCTGCCCAGAAGGTTAATGGCAAACCTGAATCTGCTAGCATGGTTCTGGCAGCCTCAATCGGAGTTCTGTTCTTCCTTTCCACTACCCCATTCTGCTCTGGTGTTCTAGGGATGCTGTACTGCCTTACAATCCCTTTCTTCACACAGAAGGCATCCAACTCCCTATTTTTGAATTCTGTGCCATTATCACTCCTGAAGCTTTTCACTGGAAGGTCAAATTGCTTTTCAACCTGTGTTACAAAGTCTTGCAAAATGCCTGCAGTCTCATCTTTTGAGTGTAAAAAGAACGTCCATGTAAACCTAGAAAAGTCATCAACAATAACCAAACAATATCTTTTCTTTTTGAGGCTCATGACTTGAACTGGGCCAAACAAATCCATGTGTAGCATTTGCAAACACTGGGTTGTTTTGGACTCTTCAATGGACTTGTAAGAACTTTTATGTTGTTTTCCTTTTAAACAGGAAATGCAATGTTCAGGACATGAAAACAATTTTTGTGGCAGGCCTCTCACCAAACCATTTTTTGAAATTTCTGTGATTGTCTTAAGATTTGTGTGCCCCAGCCTTCTGTGCCAAAGTTCTGTCTCTTTGTTAGAGGCAGCTGAGAACAGACAGGCATCAGCTCTGGGACACTCTTTTGACATGTCAACAACATAAACATTGCCACTTCTTTGAGCAACAAGTTTAGTTTGTCCAGTTTTGATTATTTCTTCAATCTTTTTGACCATTTCTGGTCCAACAATCCTACAACAATCTTTTGTGAAGAATGACCCAAATCCCTTGTCACTCATTTGGGACACACTCAGAAGGTTGAATTTTAGATTGTCTATTAGATTGACATTTTCAAATTTTACTTTTCCAGACTGCACTGTACCAGACCCCAGAACTTTCCCTTTACTATTATTCCCAAAAGATATATCACCCCCACCATGGATTTTAAAGTCTTTGAGGAGGGCTTTACATCCTGTCATGTGCCTGGAGCCTCCACTATCTACATACCAAAGACTGTCAAAGCATGCAGAAGCTCCCTGCACATGAAGTAAAAGGATTAGTTCATTAGGGTCTCCAAAGCCAGCAGGGCTTTGGATGGGGTCTCAACAGTGTCTGGGATGGATGCAGAATGATGGACAGTGGTTAGGTCAGGGGTTTGAACTGTTTTAGGACAGTGTTTCTCTAACCACTGTTGTGGGTCCTGACCAATCATCTGCTGGTAACCAAAAGGATGCCTGTTCACTTTGGGTTTAGAGGGCCTTTTGTAGGCCTCATAAACGTGTGGAATCCTTTGGTAAGACTGTTTTTCTCTGCCTTTTCTGAACTGATTGGCAGGGGGTGCATCAGTAACCTGAACATCTCTTTTAACAGATGTTTGGTTCAGCTGTTTTGTAACAGTTGTTTGAACTGGCACAAACAGTGGTTGTTTCTTGGTGAATTTGACAGATGATGATGAAGAAGATGGACTCAAGGATGTTTTAGCCATGTACTCATTCTTTTTCACATCAAAGTTTTTGAGATACACACATGCTTGAGTTTTGTGGTTTGTTTTACCACAAACAATGCAACTTTCTGCTGAAACAATGACACTTGTTCTATTTAAATCATAAGCTTTAAGTGGAAACAGTCTTTTGTTAGATGATTCCTTTTCTCACAGAATTCACAAAACAAGTTGTCAATTTTTTCTTTCTTCTTTCTCTTTTCAGGTTCCTTTGCAACAGAGGTTTTAACCACTGCTGGGATATCCTTGAGAGGTATGACTTTGGCTTTTGGAGCTTTAACACCATCAGTTGATGTAAAGTCCATTGGCTTGAAATTTTCAAGAATATCACACTCGTCAGACCAGGTAGGTTTAAACTGATATTTTTCAAGTTCTTCAAAAGTTGAGGAACTCCTTGTTCTGCCAAGTGTGATTTTGTTACCAAGTTTGTCAGTGATTTTCACTTCTTGGCCATTCTTGTTTGTGGGGATGAACTCAGTGGTTACATCAGTGTTTTGAACAGATTTTTCACAAGCAATGTGTTCATCATCATATTTTCTATACCCAACCCCAAATTTCACATTACTTTCAATCTGTTTAGCAAGCATCACCTCATATCCTCTGCAGGATTCCACCCATATTTCACAAGTAATCTGGGTGGATTCCAACTCCTTTTTGCAACTTTGGTATTTTTCTACCATAGTTTGAAGTTGGGTTTTGGTGATGCTTTGCTCTTCTTTTAGACAGCTGATTTCTTTTTCCTTTTCAGTCAATTTGTTTTTAAGTTCTTTTAAAGACTTTTCAAATTTGACCTCATCAGTCAAGATTTTATCCCGAAGGTTTTCATTCACCTCTTTGATGTTAGCAAAAGCAATTATGCAATTATCAGAACACAGTTTTTCAAGAACTTGAGGAGATACCTTGGCAGCTGCCATCATTGCACAATCACATTGATGATCTTCATCATCATCAGCTTTTACCTTCTTTTCACCAGCCTTTTCTTCTATCTCTTCTTCTTTGTCCTCTATGGACCATGGATCTGTCATTGGTTCAATCAGGGTACCTGAACTTTCTCCCAACAGTATTTCACCAGCCACAGCAGTAACCACTGCTTCAGTCACCTCTTCCACTGTTTCAAAACTCTGTTGTTCCTCCTCAGTTTCAACCCCCTCCTGTATTGACTCTAATGCCATTAAACAAAACTCATCATGAGAAGAATCATTAGAAGCAAAGAGTGCAAAATTTTCATCACTAAGATCTTCAGGCATACTGCTCCAGTCAACAAACCCTTGAGTGAAAAAACTTTGTTGATCTGGTTGTGCTGCTACTGGAGCAGTGGTTTGAGGTGCAACAGGTTGCACTTGTACCTGTGGAGCAAGGGTTTGAACATATTGGATTTGTGGAACAGTAGTTTGGACATAGTGTACTGGCACAGGGGCAGCAGCATAGTGAGCAGTGTTCACTTGAGCTGCTGGGGTATACTGGGCATAGTGCACAGTGCTTTGGTTTTGAGGTCTAGGATTTGAGCTAGGATGAGTAATTATGGGACCAGTAGTTTGACTCCTACATTCCCTAGCGAAATGTCCCAACCTATTACACTTGTAGCACTTGATTTTCGATTTATCCAACCCAACCCTTAGATTCCCATGCAAACCTGGGAATTTTCGCCCTGTTCTCTTGTAAAATTTGCTAGTTCTAACACTTAGCAAAGCCAGTTGGTGCAGAATGTCCATTTCCTCTAAGTCAGTGGGATCGAAATGTTGTAAATCATTGAGTTCAAAGCTTAGATTATCTGACATCTGGTTTTCATTTGCAGTGAATGCATAACTAGCAGAGTGAGGATCAGGGTTGTTGAAATTTGCACCAGCAGTTATGTCAATGAAGTGATCATAACCCTGGTCCTTACCACTGCTCCCAGATTCTTCTTGACCCAGAAGAGCAGTATTACCGAAAGTGTAATCATCGGTAACTTTTCCTGACTCTTGTAACCTCCTTTTCTGGTTCAACTCCCTTTCGTAGGTCAGGAGTCGACCGTGGAGTTGGGTCAAGGTCAGATCCTTGAATTCAGGTGAGTTTCGGGTGACAAAAGCAATAGTGTCCCATTTTTCTGGCAGTGACCTGAGGAACCTGCTATTTTGAGTTGAGTTTGTAAAGGTGGTGTTAACAAGCCTCAGTTCACTGATGAGACAACTAAAATGCTCAAATTGTTGTGTTAGTGATTCACCTTTAACGTAGCAAAATGTTTCATACTGTTGGTTCAGGATTTCCCTATTGTTTTCTATGACTTCTTCAGTTCCCCCAAACTGTTCCTTAAGTGTGTCCCATAATTCTTTGGCACTGTTACAGTGTAACAGTCCAGCATATATCTCATTGGGCAGCGCTGATGCTATGATGCTAAAAGCTTTAGCATCTAGTTCGATCTTTTGAAAGTCGGTTTTGGTATAATTTTCAACTGGTTTTGGAACGAACTTTTTAGCATCTTCAGCGCTTGGCATTGAAGGAACATGGGGACCATAAATGACAGACCTCCAACAACCTATGCTTTGTTGAGCAAGGATGTGACCCATCCTTCTCTGCCAGATGTTGTACTCATTTCTTTTTAGCATAGGTGGTTTAAAAAGTGAGCCGATGTTGTTTTTATCATCCTGAGATTGTGACGTCATTCTTGTTGTTTTACAGACACTGAGAAATCAACTTTAATGGTGATTAATCCTTGCTCTGTTTTTCAACGGACGAACAAACGATCAGTATCAACTGTTATGAGCTGAACTATTTACGTCAAAATGATTGTTAAATCAAATTTGACTGTCCAAGCTCTGATACCAATTGTTGGATCTGAGTTTGTTTTTTATTGTATTTTCGTTTGAAAATAAGATGGAAATGAAAGAGTTGTGCAGCGGAATTAAGATGAAAACAAACTTTGCATACAATCAAACGAGAGTAATACTTTAATCAAACATCTTTACACAATGAATCGAAAGTTTGAATTTGTTTCAACAACGATTACAATGATTGATGAATGAATGCAAACTCCCCCTCAGCCAGAGCTCAGTAGTTTGTTCGTGCAAAGAAGACGATGTTGTGAAAGAGCTAATAGAACAGTACAAAGTACTGAACTATTTATAGGCACTTGCAAACCACTGAGCATCTTTAGCTGACGTCACCATGAAAGTGACATCTAACCTCCTAACAAACTCTAACCTCTGATCAATACAAACACTGATGTACTAACTACTGCTATTACAAATCATTACAAAAGACACTTAAACAGCTGCTGCATCCTTCCACTGCTGTGAACCCAGCAGTGCTTGTCCGGATCAGCAGTACTTGACTCAAGGCAGTAGATTGACTCAGCAGAGCTTTGTTCTTCCATCAGTCTTTGACATTGGGCAGTAGATGTAAGGCAGCAGTTGTAGGTCAGCACTTAGTAAGATCAGCAGATAGGAGGTCAGCAGATATGAAACCACTTTCAATGGGAGAGATTTGCATGAACCAACTGTAATCGTCTGCTTATTCTGGATCCACTGCTCTGATCCAGTTTTGGCTTTAATTATCTGTTCCTCTGATAGGGTTCAATCCCAACAACCTGAGACTAACTCGTGTGGTCGGCGCAAAATTTAGGACCATACCCTTTCAATATGGATTTATGAACAAGTTTGAATATTTAATTTAGGAAACTAGATCAAATGATTTTTTTTCACACAAAATAAGAAACTATGTTGGAGTTTTATAACATTAAACATGTTAGCCATGATTTGTTAAGAGTTCAAACAATGATCTAGGTTAAACATGCAGATTTACCACCTTGGCAATCAATAGCTCCAAGTGGTTGCAATGGAGGTGTGAAGGTTTACCACCTTGTGAGTTCCTGTTCGGGAGTGCTCAGGTTTGAATCCCACTTTAACTGAGCTTTGGTCATGTATAGCCCTGACCGAGATGTTGTTAAAAAAAATAGCTCCAAGTGCTATCATTAATGACACTTAGGTGCTGTGTGTTTTTGCTTAAAACATCTGCAAGGAGTCTATGTCTTCAGGCGGGCAGACATAAGACCTTGAAGACTGTTTGTTTTTTTTTAAAGAAGATCTGAAAATTGCTTTTATTAGCTTAAAAAAAGCATATGTCTAACATCTTCACAAACAATCAGATCTTCAAAAACCCATCTTCCTCCTCCTCTCTCTCTCTCCCTCTTTAAAACCTAGCACCACCACCACCTCCACCTCCCCTCCTTCATCTCCTTGTTTCTCAACCGCACACCCATCCCCTCCTCTGGTCTGACCTCCGGCAACCGGAGATGGATTCCGGCGCCCCTCCCTTTGGTCCGATAAGCACCCCCAAACCCCCCTTATACTTCTGCTAGCAACCACACCCCTCTCCACCCGCTCGGTGGTGGCCGACGGCGGTTGTAGCTGCCGGAAATGACGACATCAGAGATGGCTAAGGGCGGTGGTTCTCCAAGCACCGTAGCAGCAGCAGCTGTGCTGTTTTCTTCCATTCGGATTTCAAATCCAACCGCGCATTCATTGCCGGATCCTCCTCTCTAGGGTTTCATGTATTTTGTCTTATCTTTTTCTTCTTTCTTTTCACAGAGATTGATTTCTTCAATGTGTTAATTTGAGCCTCAATTGTTTTTTTTCTTTTTAATTTCATTTAAACAACTGTAGTGTGTGGATATGAGTGGATATTGAAGTTGTTATCTTTTTTCTGGACAGATTCGTTTTTTTCGACGGGTTTGAGTGGTGGTGCTGGTGGTTTGGGCAGTGTAGTGGTGGTGGTGCTTGTATTATGGTTTTTTTATGTTATACAGACGATATCCAGTTTATAAAACAAACAGTATTATATTTTCAGCTTGTAGACCTTTAGACCACATCTTCAGTTGCAGACATAAAATAAGCTGAAATCAGACTGCAGACAGTTTTTGTCTGCAAAAACAAACAGCACCTTAACTAACTTGTTTTTAAATAAATTCCAATAGATGAAAACAAAAAACTAAAACTAATGATATATAAGAGTTAATAATTTCTAGATCAAGTGGTGGAAGACTTGCATTTCTCTTGCAAGATGCATGTTCAACTCCCTTTTGGTACAGAGTGAGACATTGGTGGGCAATGATAGGAAACACAGGGAAATTTGGGATCGATCCTTGAGGCAAACGGGTTTTACCGGTAATTTCACTGTCGTGTCTAAAGGCAGGTGGGTTACCGGGCTTTCCCCGAAATTGGTGGTGGACTTAGATTACTCTCGAAGTACTCCATTTGGTCCAGTAGGTGCCCCGAGAATACTCAGGTTTGATTATGTTTACCGTTGAAAAAATGATATAAAAGATGCTATTTCATTGTTTCCACGCCGTTAGAAAAATAAAGATTCATTATTTCCACGTGCCCCTATTTTGGTTGGTAACTAAGCCATATATTTTGACCAAATTTTGTCACTTAGGGTGGAGGGTATGGTTAATCACTCTAGGGTGATTGAGTGAAATCCTACCCAATAACATTATGCCATGTCAACTCCTCATTCCACTCCTCATTTTGCACTCAATCAAGGGGTATGGTTAATCACTCTAGGGTGTGTGAGTAGGTTAAAAAATAAAAAAAATTGTGATTGGTTGAAAGGGGTTGCGACCCACCATTAAACCTCCATCCCTCTTCTTCCCGCATCGGTGAATATACACCAAAAGCATTCAAAATTTCGGTGACTCAAACAAGTGGGGGTGGTCACCGATCGGTGACTCCCACTCAATCACCCACTCACCGATTACTATACCCTCCACCCTTAATTTGTCTCGTGAAATTTCTTGGTCTTATCCAAATCATTCAAGTGTCGTGGTCTTACGTGATGCCGTTATATTCGGGACATATTTTTTCGTGTGTTTTCGAGAGAGTTATGTTCTCATATAAACGGCTAGTAGTTCAAATATTTTAACCAATGTTTATTATGGTAAAAAAAACGCACAGTAGGGCACAGAGGGTGAACACCGGTATACGCACGCTTAGTCGGCGGTGCGTTGGTGATAGGAGCTTGACGGTTCTTGTAACAACTCTCATCAAAAAGTCATATTTATTATTTTAATTGTCCAATAGGAAACCTTAATTAAGACACCCAAGTGATTCTGCGCAAACCCTAAAATTTTTAGAACAATCAGAATCAGGATCAGGGCCCCTAAAACTTAGGGGGGGGGTATTTCCTAGTTAACGATTATCTAAAATTCTCGTTGTCAAAAATGGAAAAGAAGAATCTGTCAAGTTAGCATAGCTAGTCCCAACACGTGGCTACTCTATAAAAATAGGTGACCCTTACGGACCGTAAGGGTTATTTGTTACGGTCCGTAAGGGATGGCAAAATTCGGGTATAAATAGCCGACTTTGGGACTTGATTCTGGGCGCTTGAACGACGAACAAAGTCGAAAATTTCACGGAGTTATGCTTTGTTTATCACAATTAACACACACGATTCACTAATCGACGCCGCAATCAGGGTAATAACTCGATCGCTATTACGATTCAACGTCCGATTGATTATAACTATCCAACGATTGTTTAAGTGCCGCTCAAATTGAGTTTATACTTTGTTATTCATCATGATTTCGACTTGAATGTTTGAGTGCTGTTCGAACTCGGACTATACTCTGTCATTCGTTGTGAATCCGCTGAATTGTTAAGTATTGCACTTGTAAACCGTTGTGAGGGTTTAATCTCGTGAATTGTCGTAACTGCTGTATTAGTTACTAACCTATTTGTGCGTGCATTATTATTTAAATTAGGTTAATCAAGGCTAATCAGTAGGCTTATACTCTGCTCGTTAAATCTGCAATGTGAGTCATTCTGTTTTTATCAACTATTTTACAATACCTCAAATTATTTTCAAGGTTATAATTACAGGGACTAAGTCATGGATATCTTGAATTACTGGTTAGTGGGGTATTGTGCACATTACTAATTTCTCCCAGTTAGGTTCATTGACCTACTCGGGATAATCACTGTTAGGTTCATTGACCTACAGGGATAATCATCACTATTTAGGTTCATTGATCTAATAGTGGTATGACCATCGTCACCATTGTGACATGTCACCATTGTGACAGAATGCCAGATAAAAATAAGATAGAAGCCATTGTAATCGCTCTTATGCTGTAATTAATGACTATGCATCATTATGCAAAAATAGAATGATTCACTCAGTATTTCCCTGCTGACAAAACCTTTTTCAAACATGTTTCAGGTGATCTGTTATGAGCACAGGAAAAGTGCCATAGAGCACTACAAGCTTAGAAAAGTGGCTCAATGTAAATAAATAAAGAAACATGTTTTGAGAAATAAAGATTTCTCCGTGAAATCACTTTATTGTAAATTATGTGATTTATCCCTATATTATATATATAAACGAGCAGTTTTAATTTTAATCGATCCTGTTTAAAAAGACTTATGCTGTCATTTAATTAGATACCATTGGATTTCCTGCTTCGCGGCTCTGGACCAGGTCAAACCGGGGCCAAGGGCCGTGACAGGAAAAGGTGGTATCAGAGCCACTGATTTAAGCTTACTATTGATTTTAGCCTATTAAAATAATTAAGAGATACTTAGGAAATTTAATTGTTATTCTGTGAAAACATGTTTTATTAACTGATTATATGTTTTATTATCTAGCTAATTATATACTGTATGGACAGATCTTTATATACTAACCAATGCAGCAATTAATACAAATTCTTAAATAATTTGACCCAAGTTTAGTACCTTTATTATCTACAGTATAGAAACCTCATAAATAAATTTACAAATAAAACCTAGTGTGTTTTCAGTTGTTTTGGTAGTTACCCAGTATGAAATACAATTTTAAAAAGTTTTTCTATAAAATTTTGTTATGATTTCTAATTTAGTAATTATGTATATTTTGCATAAACAGCATGAGTGATCTGTTAGAAGTCCTTCAGAATTTAAATCTTTATCCAGTAAGAATAGAAGTTTCCAGAGATTTCAATAGGTATATTCCAGACATAGAAGAACCTATAGAATTCAACGCTTCACCTCTCGAGAAATCCAAGCCTAAGAAAATGGAAATTGGGGAAAGCTCTAGGCAAACTGAGGGGTTACCATCTCAAGAAGAACTAGATTTTATAATGGCAAACGATGATACTATTGAGCCTATTAATGAAAATGATTTTATTCATTCTCTTGAAACACAATTACCAATGAACTTAGAACCAGCTATTCCAAACCTTTCAATCCACTCGCAAATAGACGAATGGGTGACTAATGAAATACTGTTACAAAACCATCCCTATAGGCTTTTTCCTAAGTTCAATCCAGAACCTTTACCAAATCCACCAATGAGTAACGAGAATATGGCTAAACTCCATCATTTTGACAAAATGGATGCTGGGAATAGGATCCAAGAGATTTTGGGACAGATCTCCTGGAAATACGATGAGAAGGAACGCCGTTACTAGAATATCACCTGACAAAGGATAGGAGATTATGAAACTGTGGTTGTGTAATAGTAATAGTAAAATCAGTATGTGTAAAATAAATAATAAAACGGTTGTATATAGAAGCATGATATAATCTATAAAACAAAAGAAATATTAGAAAATTTACAATTTTGTTATATATTCGTTTATGTGATTAAGTGACATTAATTGTGACATTGGATTATTTCTTTTATACTAATTATTTATCTATAAATTAGTTATCAGATGGAAAACGCTAATAATGAACCAGTTAATGAGGTTAATCGATCTGAACAACAACAGGGGGATCAATTTATGACTAGGCAGGATATAGAAAATATCGTTGCTCAAGGGATAGCCAACGCTATTCCAGAAATAGTTGCTCAAGGTATAGCCAACGCTATTCCAGCAATCATTGCTGCTGTTAAAAATCCAATCGAACCTCAACAAATCGTTCCTAGCAAACGCATTTCTGAAGATAACTTCAGTAATAGCGTAAATGGAGGCGGTAATCATGTTAATCATGATAATGAACCACGGCAAGCTCCGCTCCCTAAGAAAAGAAAAACTGCAATGCCTGGTTGCACTTACAAAGAATTTCTTGCTTGTAAACCCACTGAGTTTGCAGGCAATGAAGGAGCGACTGCAGCACTGCGTTGGTTAGAGAAAACCGAGGCAGTAATTACCATAAGTAAATGTGTTCAGGATGATCAGGTCATGTACGCGTCAAATCTTTTCAAAGAAGTGGCGCGAGAATGGTGGAATACAGTGTTACAAGCAAAAGGAAGAAGGATGGCATATGCTATGAATTGGGAAGAATTTAAGAGCTTTGTAGAAAGAAAATTCTGTCCTGGGTATGAAAAGGAACAAATGACAAATAAGTTTCTAAACCATCGGATGGTGGATGTAGATTGTCGAGGGTATACTACGACATTCTTCGAATATGCTCGAGTGGTACCAACCCTGGCTTCGCCAGAGCCGGTACTTATTTCTCGTTATATTTGGGGATTGATTTGCGAAATCCGTAATATCGTCAAGGCTGCAAAACCTCGCACGATTGATGATGCGGTGGAATTAGCCAATACTCTGACTGACGAACTAGTACGGACAAGAGAAGAAAATAGAAGGAAGGAAGTAGCCCAAAAGATTACCCAAGAATTCCATCCGGGTAACCATAACAATTTCAAGAGAAAAGGAAATGGGCAATCTACCACTAGTCCATTTTGCAATTTTTGCAAAAGGAAGCATTTTGGAAGATGCAAAGGATATTGCAATTTTTGCAAAATTCCGGGGCATCAAGAAGAAGACTGCAGGAGGAAGAAATTTTCAGTCTGCTACAACTGTGGAGAAGCTGGACATCTTAGGCCAGATTGTCCAAAACTGAACAAACCATCTGACAATAAAGCTAAACCTGCAGAAGGAGCAAAAAGGAATGTAAGAGCCTTCCAACTGACTGCTAAGGAAGCAGAACTCATTCCAGATGTGATAGCCGGTACGTTCTTAGTTCACAAAAGTGTTATTTGACTCTGGTGCAAACCAAAGTTTTATCAATACATCATTTTGCCAAACTTTTAACTTACCTTTAACCAGCATTAGGCAAATTTCTACAATAGAAATGGCAGATGGGAATTCAGTTAAAATAAATAAGGTTCTGCAAAACGTAGAAATAGAACTTTTAAGTCATAAATTTTCTGCAACCCTATTATCTATGAAATTAGTTGAAATCAAGGTTATGCTAAGAATGGATTGATTAGTAAACCAATTATGCTCGAATTATCTATGATAAGAATTCCATAGAAATTTGTGCACCACTGGAGAAGTAATAATGATTACAGGAGATAAGTCATGTAAACCCATAAAGTTCATATCAGTAATGAAAATTGCTAATTATGAACGAAAGCAAGGATTAGTATATATGATTTCAGTAATCATCAATACTAAATATAAAGAATTTACGGAAATTTCTGTAGTTTCAGAATACCCAGATGTATTTCCAGAAGATTTACCTGGATTACCACCAGATAGGAAGATAGAATTAGGATTCATCTAATTCCATGAATTTTACCGATAAGCCAAAGAACCTTATCGGTTAGCACCTAATGAACTATTAAGTAAAGGTTTCATACAACCTAATTTATTCCTGTATGGGGGGCATTAGTGTTGTTTATTAAGAAAAGATGGTTCGATGAAAATGTGTATTGATTATAGGGAATTGAATAAAGTTACAATTAAGAATCGATACCCATTACCTAGGATTGACGATCTTTTTGATCAACTTCAAGGCACTAGGTATTTTTCTAAGATAGACTTAAGATCCGGATATCACCAGTTAAAAGTACAAGAAGAAGACATACCTAAAACTGCTTTCAGAACTAGGTATGGCCATTATGAGTTTACAGTCATGCCCTTTGGACTAACAAATGCCCCAGCAACATTTATGGACATGATGAATCGGATCTGTAAACCATACTTGGATAAATTTATAATCGTATTCATCGACGATATACTTATTTATTCCAAAAGTCAGGAGGAACATTGCGAACACTTGCATGCACTCTTAACTTTGTTAAGAAAAGAAAAGCTTTATGCCAAATTCTCGAAGTGTGAATTTTGGTTGCAAGAAGTACAATTCTTAGGACACATGGTGAATCATGAAGGTATTCATGTAGATCCTGCTAAGATGAAAGCAATTACCAAAATGGAAGATTCTACAATCCGCAATGGAAATTAGGAGTTTTGTAGGTTTAGCCGGATACTATAGACGGTTTATTAAGGATTTCTCCAAGATAACTATACCATTAACTAAGCTAACCTATAAAACAGTTAAGTTTGAATGGGGATCTAAACAAGAAAAAGCCTTTAGGATATTAAAACATAAATTAACAAAATCCTAGCCTTACCAGAAGGAACAGAAAATTTTAAAGCATATGGTAATGCTTCAAAACTAGGATTTGGATGTGTGTTAATGCAACGCAAAAAGGTAATTGCGTATGCATCAAGGCAATTGAAAAGGTACGAAGAAAACTATACCACCCATGACTTAGAAATTGGAGTTCTAATTTTTACCCTTAAGATTTGGAGACATTATCTGTATGGAAGTAAGTTTACTGTCTATACGGATCATAAGAATTTAAGATATATTTTTGGGCCAAAAGAATTAAACATGAGGCAAAGGAAATACGACTATGATATTCAATATCACTAAAGAAAGGCTGACGACGGCTAGAGATCGCCAGAAGAATTATACAGATAATAGACAAAAGCCGTTGGAGTTTCAAGTTGGAGACAAAATGCTATTGAAAGTATCTCCTTGGAAAAGAGTTGTTAGATTTAGTAAGAAAGGAAAGCTAAGTCCAAGGTACGTAGGACCAATTTCAGTGATCCAACGTATAGGACCAGTTGCTCATCGTTTACAACTACTAGGAGAGTTAGATGGAGTACATGATGTATTTCATGTATCCAATCTCAAGAAATATTTGTCAGACGAATGTTTGGTAGTACCTCTCCAAGATATAGAGGTAAACGAAAAATTTGAATTTGTAGAGAAATCTCTTCAGATAGAAGACAGAAAAGTGAAGTTTCTCAAAACACAAACAATTAGTGCTAATACACTTGGAAACTGGAATCAGAAAAGAAACGAAAGTATCCTCAATTATTCCAGTAAATCTCGAGGACGAGATTTTTATTAAGGTGGGGAGAATGTAACAACTCTCATCAAAAAGTCATATTTATTATTTTAATTGTCCAATAGGAAACCTTAATTAAGACACCCAAGTGATTCTGCGCAAACCCTAAAATTTTTAGAACAATCAGAATCAGGATCAGGGCCCCTAAAACTTAGGGGGGGTATTTCCTAGTTAACGATTATCTAAAATTCTCGTTGTCAAAAATGGAAAAGAAGAATCTGTCAAGTTAGCATAGCTAGTCCCAACACGTGGCTACTCTATAAAAATAGGTGACCCTTACGGACCGTAAGGGTTATTTGTTACGGTCCGTAAGGGAGGGCAAAATTCGGGTATAAATAGCCGACTTTGGGACTTGATTCTGGGCGCTTGAACGACGAACAAAGTCGAAAATTTCACGGAGTTATGCTCTGTTTATCACAATTAACACACACGATTCACTAATCGACGCCGCAATCAGGGTAATAACTCGATCGCTATTACGATTCAACGTCCGATTGATTATAACTATCCAACGATTGTTTAAGTGCCGCTCAAATTGAGTTTATACTTTGTTATTCATCATGATTTCGACTTGAATGTTTGAGTGCTGTTCGAACTCGGACTATACTCTGTCATTCGTTGTGAATCCGCTGAATTGTTAAGTATTGCACTTGTAAACCGTTGTGAGGGTTTAATCTCGTGAATTGTCGTAACTGCTGTATTAGTTACTAACCTATTTGTGCGTGCATTATTATTTAAATTAGGTTAATCAAGGCTAATCAGTAGGCTTATACTCTGCTCGTTAAATCTGCAATGTGAGTCATTCTCTTTTTATCAACTATTTTACAATACCTCAAATTATTTTCAAGGTTATAATTACAGGGACTAAGTCATGGATATCTTGAATTACTGGTTAGTGGGGTATTGTGCACATTACTAATTTCTCCCAGTTAGGTTCATTGACCTACTCGGGATAATCACTGTTAGGTTCATTGACCTACAGGGATAATCATCACTATTTAGGTTCATTGATCTAATAGTGGTATGACCATCGTCACCATTGTGACATGTCACCATTGTGACAGAATGCCAGATAAAAATAAGATAGAAGCCATTGTAATCGCTCTTATGCTGTAATTAATGACTATGCATCATTATGCAAAAATAGAATGATTCACTCAGTATTTCCCTGCTGACAAAACCTTTTTCAAACATGTTTCAGGTGATCTGTTATGAGCACAGGAAAAGTGCCATAGAGCACTACAAGCTTAGAAAAGTGGCTCAATGTAAATAAATAAAGAAACATGTTTTGAGAAATAAAGATTTCTCCGTGAAATCACTTTATTGTAAATTATGTGATTTATCCCTATATTATATATATAAACGAGCAGTTTTAATTTTAATCGATCCTGTTTAAAAAGACTTATGCTGTCATTTAATTAGATACCATTGGATTTCCTGCTTCGCGGCTCTGGATGTCACACCCCGAATTTCCACGTGTCACCGGTGGGCCCGGTAGGGGAGTATCGTGACGTGGTTGGCAACATGATAGTCAAACAACACAATATTTAAATGCACAGCGGAAGCAAAGTATAGATTTAATTCAACCAAACGATATTGTAATATTAAGTATCACAAATAGTCGAATATAAATCCACAGGTAGATCAAAAATAAAAGGAAACAAATGTTCAACAGTTTATGACATCCAAGCTGGCGAGACTTAATGTGGATGCTAGGAGACAAGCCAGCCTATTTCGCGTAGTACCTGCACTTAACCTTTTTAAGAAAATACGTCAGTTTACACTGGTAAATACAATCAACCGACTCATTTTGAAAAGAGTTTAAGAAAATGCATTTAAGGCACAAGGCACAAATAATATTTTATAACTTGGGATAATTATGTAAATATATAAACTTGTAAACGAATTACATGTTCCTTATGCGTTCAGTAGCCCGATCCGTAGACCAGGTTAAAGATCAATGGACACACCACTTTATATAATGAGACACTGACAGGTGTACGCCTACACCTGAGTGCTGAGGTCGTGGCCATTTCGTAAAATGATGCCAGGGATATCCGGGACATGGTCATTAACCCCCCAAAGGCTTTAAGCAAACAAAACATTTCAAAACAGAGCATATCAATGATTTAACCTCTATTCGATTAAAGATTCAATGCTGGACCAAGCGGTATTCTATATACCGTACCCCAAGCCCGTATAGGGAAAATAAGTTAAAAGTATTTACCTGAGTAAGTATAGTTCAAAATCAGCGAGTGCAAGTATCTTTTACTGGTTCTCCTAATCTGGAACGAAGGTTTATAATAACCTATTAGAATCCTAACGGGTCTTTAGTTAAGCTTACGCTTAGACCGGTTAGTTTTAAAGATACGGTTCGTACGCACGATTAAGCGAAGACCGGATAGAATGTGATTTAGTCCCGACAAGTTTGAAGACTTGCTTAATATGGGTATATGATACACATTCTGGATTTTGAGATAAAACCGATGAGGTTTGACCCGTTTCGGCTAATTTATGTAAACTAGTTACATAAACCGAACCGAACGCGCATGAAGCGTAACGGGTATCCGTAAGAGTCCTAAACAGTTTTCCTAAGTTAACATGCCTTAAATAAGTTGTGATATCAGTAGGATATCACCCATGATGCCCAAAACGAGTTTAATCTCTTTATAAGCCCCGTAGGGGTATTTTGGTCATTTTAAAGATTATAAAAAGGGTTTAATTAGACACCTGTGATCCGGGTCTGAGTTGATCAGTAAAATAGCTTATTTTAACAGGTTATAACCTTTGGTAATAAGTCTTATATATTAAAATAGTTTTAAACCCAAACTATGCGTTAAATACGCGTATAAAGTCGTTTTAAGCGATGTACGGGTTAAAATACGATTCTGAGTTTTCTGATCAAATAAACAGGCTCAAAATACTCCATTTATTATTTAAAATCAGTAGCAATTGGATTGGCGTTAAAAGGATTTGTAAAACTCATTTTATGGCCGAAAAGGGTATTTTTGGTATTAACCGAATCGAGGCGATAAACCTAGCTTATGATCAGTTTAAAAATAATTAAAAATCTTTAAAAATCCCAAAATATTATATCACATCAGTGGGTAAAAGGTTTGATGTCAAAAATTGGGTGTAGATAGGCTTTACGCTAATGACGCCGTTTAATTACTTAAAAGCGTTCAAATTACGTCATTAAGCATAACTCCTAATCTAGACCTCCAACTGATGTGAAATTTTTGGTACAAGTCTAAAAATCAGTAACTAAGATTATGGCACTTTCACATTTTCAAAAATCTCGTTTTATGGTCATAAGGGCATTACGGTCAATATTTAGGCGTTTAACGGAAACATCGGACGATTAGGGATTCGAGTGGTATAAACGCAGAGGCTTATACACACATGCAACTAGGTCCTAATGGAACTTTAAGGCATGTCTAAATCTATATAAATCGGGTCAGAACTGAGGTCAAAGCAAAAGTCAAACTTTTGCGTCTCTCGGTTCCGAATCGGTTCAAAACATAAAGTTGTCGAATCAAACAAGTTTAGACAAGTTATTATACTTATTTTCAAGTTGTATGACTGATAAAACAGGTTACACGCCTTCCGTATCGTTAAATATGCGATTAATGTTTCTGTTGACTTTTTCGGACAACCTTTGACTCGACAAACGACCTAGTTAGGATTCGAATCAGTTAGTGCCCTTTTAGGGGTTTATTAACCATATAAATACCAACTTATAACAACTTTCGATTCGACAAATCTCTGGACCGATTGTGATTTATCACAAAGTCAAACCGTAGTTACGACGGTTTGATTTCTAGGCTTTTAACTAAGTATAACTCAAACAAGAAGGATCAAAGGCACTTACACACGACTAATGGATGATTTGGAATGCTTGCGGCCTGCTTGTATGCTCTGGAAATGCTCAGAAGTGATGAATGATCAATGTAGTAACATGTGGGTCTTTATATATAACTTCTAACATGCATGGATCATCGACAACTAAGTCTAGGAGTGTTGCATTATCATCCACAAGTACCCTACATGCTAAAAACCATCTTAGGCTGCCCAAAGTTTCGAAAAAATGAGATTGGAGTCGGTTACATGCATCAACAGGCAGCTGTCTGTTTTTTCTGCATCTGCAGGTCGCAGGCGGCCCGCGTGGCCTTCTGTTATGTGTGAGGCGGGCCGCGAGGCCCTTCTGGTCAGGTCACACATGTTTCATTTATTTGCACTTTGGTCCTTGGTCCCCCGAAAGGTCGTTTTCACCATCCAACTTGCATATGAAGCTTTGTTATTTAACATATGGGGTTTTAAGACTTATACCCACTTTGTTAAGTCCTCGGGTAACTTTGTGATCACCCGAAAAGCCCTAAATTTCAATGTTGACGATTCTAACCCTCACACACGAATTTTATCACAACTTGCTCATACGATAACGAAACTTCATGAAATTTTTTGTGGTACATTCTAGTGAGCATAATTAATCGTTACAAAGCTTCGGGTTTGTCAAAAGGTCACTCAGAGGTATAACTTAAACATGTTGGCACATTTAACCCCTGTAGTTTGTAATCTCTCACTTTCTTTCACAATTCGCTTCGTATGATCCATGATCTATTCGTTTAAGGTTATAAACATCATGTAGGGTTATTGCAACGTATATTTATTCATTGTTGACACTTTGAACCCTTATAATTACATACTTTCCCTGTTTGTCAACTTTAGTCCTTCAAGAACATTCTTTCACACGTTCAAACCTATGACACGTGTCAACACATTATAGGACGTAAATTTTCGGGGTGTTACATCCTCACCCCCTTAAAAGAAATCTTGACCCGAGATTTTCTGAAATAAGTAAGGGTATTTTTCTTTCATGGTGGACTCAACCTCCCACGTATACTCGGGACCTCTACGGGCATCCCATTTGACCTTTACAAAAGGTATATGCTTCCTTCGAAGCTTCCTCACCTGTCGATCTTCGATCGACAAAGGTTTTTCCACAAATTTCAAGCTCTCATCAATATGCACATCTGTATAGGGTATAACCACTGATTCGTTAGCGAAACACTTCTTCAGATTGCAGATGTGGAACACATTGTGTATACTACTGAGCTCTTCAGGTAAGTTTAACTTGTAGGCAACTGACCCGACACGTTCGATAACCTCGAAAGGTCCTATGTATCTCGGGCTTAGCTTACCTTTCTTACCAAATCGCATCACTCCCTTCCAGGGTGACACTTTAAGTAGGACTTTTTCACCTACTTCGAAGTGAAAATCCTTACGACTTGGATCAGCGTAACTCTTCTGCCTATTCCGGGCAGCTTGGAGATTGTTACGAATCTGGACAATCTTGTCCGTCGTTTCGAACACGATCTCTGGTCCTGATAACTGGACTTCTCCAACTTCCGCCCAACAAACAGGCGATCTACACTTTCTACCGTATAATGCCTCAAAAGGCGCAGCCTTTATGCTGGTATGGTAGCTATTGTTGTAGGAGAATTCGATCAATGGCATGTTCTTATCCCAGCTACCTCCCAAATCGATCGCACATGCACGTAGCATGTCTTCCAACGTTTGAATAGTACGCTCACTCTGACCGTCAGTCTGAGGATGATAAGCCGTACTAAAATTCAAACGTGTGCCCAAAGATTGTTGGAAACTCTTCCAAAAATGTGATGTGTATCTAGTATCTCGGTCAGAGATAATAGCTACAGGTGTGCCATGTAGAGCTACAATCTTATCAACGTACAGTTGGGCTAACATATCGGAGCTGTAGGTCTCCTTAATAGGTAGGAAATGTGCTGACTTAGTCAGTCGGTCAACTATCACCCAGATGGTGTCATTTCCTTTCCTTGTCTTAGATAACTTGGTGATAAAATCCATAGTTACCATTTCCCACTTCCAAGTAGGAAGTTCAGGTTGTTGTAGTAAACCTGACGGTTTTTTATGTTCTGCCTTGACTTGCGCACATGTCAAGCATTTGGCTACATGAGTGGCTACAGACTTTTTCAAGCCTATCCACCAATAGTTTGCCCTTAGATCTTGGTACATTTTATCAGCTCCAGGATGAACAGAATATTTAGAGCTGTGGGCTTCCTGGAGGATAACATCTCGTAGTCCTCCATAAATTGGAACCCATATTCGTCCATTCAATCTAAGAATTCCATCCTTACTAAGAGATAACTGTTCCTCAGTTACTCCTAGCTTTTCTTTAGGATAGTTAGCTTCCAGCACAGCTTCTTTCTGTGCAGCTAACAACCTTTCTATCAAGTTGTTCTTTATTTCCATGCTCTTGGCATTGATTCGGATGGGTTTCACTCTTTCTTTCCGACTCAAGGCATCGGCGACTACATTCGCCTTGCCGGGATGGTATCTTATTTCACAATCGTAATCATTAAGAGTTTCCATCCAACGGCGTTGCCTCATGTTCAAGTCTTTCTGGTTGAACAGATGTTGAAGGCTCTTGTGATCAGAATAGATCACACATTTGATTCCATATAAGTAGTGCCTCCACAGTTTTAGTGCGAATACAACGACACCCAACTCCAAGTCGTGGGTGGTGTAATTCTTTTCGTGCACCTTTAACTGGCGTGAAGCATAGGCAATGACTTTGCCTTTCTGCATAAGCACACATCCCATCCCGGTGTGTGATGCATCACAATAAACTACAAACTCCTCTATTCCATCAGGCAATGTTAGTACCGGAGCATTGCTCAACTTTTGTTTCAGAATATCGAAGGATTCCTGCTGCTTAGGACCCCAGTCAAACTTAATCTTCTTACGTGTCAGCGAAGTCAGGGGTGCAGCAATCCTTGAAAAGTTTTCTATGAATCGCCTATAGTATCCTGCCAAACCTAGGAAGCTACGAATTTCCGTAGGCGTCTTTGGCTCATGCCAATTCATGACAGATTCAACTTTAGCGGGATCTACTTGGATACCACGCTCACTAACAACGTGTCCAAGAAATTGGACTGCTCGAAGCCAGAATTCACACTTTGAGAACTTGGCATAGAGCTTCTCTTTATGAAGTAGTTCCAGTATGCAGTGAAGATGCTTCTCATGGTCAGCTTGGTTCTTTGAGTAGATGAGAATGTCGTCGATGAAGACGATGACGAATTTGTCTAAGTGCGGCATGCAAACGCGATTCATGAGATCCATGAACGCGGCTGGTGCATTAGTGAGCCCAAAAGGCATCACTAGGAACTCGTAATGACCATAACGAGTCCTAAATGCTGTTTTGTGCACATCTTCATCTCTAACCTTCAATTGATGGTAGCCTGACCTCAAGTCAATCTTTGAGAAGAAGCTTGCCCCTTGAAGTTGATCGAACAGATCGTCGATTCTGGGCAAAGGATACCTATTCTTGATAGTAACCTTATTAAGCTCACGGTAGTCGATGCACAGACGCATCGATCCATCCTTCTTCTTAACAAATAAAACTGGTGCTCCCCAAGGAGACGAACTAGGCTTGATGAAACCTTTGGCTAGTAAATCATCTAGCTGCGTCCTCAATTCCTTCATCTCTGTTGGTGCCAACCTATAAGGCGCCCTTGCAACTGGTGCTGATCCAGGAATAATGTCAATCCTGAATTCCACTTGCCTATCTGGTGGCAAACCAGGTAGTTCTTCAGGAAATACTTCGGGGTATTCAGAAATGACTGGGATATCTCCAATCTTGGGTTTCGGCTCATCGATAATCACCTGTGCCATGTAGATGACACAGCCCTTCTTCAAACACTTTGAGTCTTTGAGTATAGACATTTTCTCGGGCAGCCCATACTGGGTATCTCCCTGGATAGTAAGTGATTCACCAGACGAAGTCTTAATCCTCACTTGCTTCTTATTGCAAATAATCTGGGCCTGGTTATGTGATAACCAGTCCATACCCAAAACTATGTCGAAACCGGCTAGTTTTAAAGGAAGTAGGGACAAAGGAAAAGAGTGGTTCCTAATGGATATGAAACATCCATCTAATAAGGTTGAAGCGGTTTCTAAAGTGCCATCTGCTAGTTCCACCTCATACTTCACACTTAAAGTCTTAACAGGTAGTTTCAACAATTCACAAAACTTATTATCTACAAATGACTTATCAGCGCCTGAATCAAATAACACTCTCGCATAAACATCATTTACGAGAAAGGTACCTGTTATCACGTTGTCGTCCTTGACGGCTTCCTTAGCATCCATCCTGAAGACCCTCGCATTGGTCTTCTTCCCCTCTTCATTCTTCCTTGTAAATTTTGGGCAGTTGGATTTGATATGCCCCTTTTCATTGCAACTATAACACGTTGCATCCTTTATTTTCTTGCACTCCAGGGTCTTATGCTCCGTAGACTTGCAAATCCCACAAGGCCTTGGTTGGTATTGGGATTTTGAGTCAAGTCTGCACTTTCCAAAATGGTGCTTTCTGCAAATTTTACATCTGGGTTTTTCACCCGACTGCTGACCATCTTTCTTAAATCCTGACCCCTTCTTAGAGTCATTGTTTCCCTTCTGCTTCTTATCTGAATGTCGTGAGTTGTCGTCCTCACGCTTTCTTTTCTCGGTATCAGTTTTCCTCAGTGACCTCAGCCTGACAGCATCTGAGGTCAGAGACAACGATATGTCCGTTACTGACCGAAAAGTGGTTGGTCTGGAGGCCTTTACACTTGCTTTGATCTCCGGTTCCAAACCCCCGATAAAACGAGCTATACGTTTAGGCTCTGGAGTTACCAAATAAGGGACCAACCTTGACAAAGTATTGAAAGTGGTAAGGTAGGCCTGACAGTCCAGGTTTTTCATGACCAGCGCCAGGAAGTCAGATTCAATTCTCTCAACCTCATGTTGAGGGCATAAATTTTCCTTGATTAGTGCCATGAACTGTTCCCAGGTCATGTTGTATAACGGGACTTTCCCTGTGGCCTGGATCAAAGATCTCCACCAGGCTAAGGCTTCTCCTTTGAAAGACTGCGAGACAAACTTCACAATGTCCCTATTATGGCAACCACTAATATCCACCACAGTATCCATTTCATCCATCCACGTCATGCAATCAACAGCTCCTTTTTCCCCATTGAAGTCTCTGGGTTTGCATGACACGAAGTATTTATAGGTGCAACCCCTATTACGAGGTTCTTGGTTCTGTACGACTCTTTGGGATGGATTACTCCTTTGATTCGAGGAGTGGTGAGAATTACTGTTGTGGGCAGTGTGGGTCCTGGAGGGTGTTCTATTGTGTGATGCAGAATGGGTCCTCGTATGGGTACCACTTGATCCATGGTTTTGTCTATCCATAGCTCTATTAATCGCATTGTCTATCATAGCTTGCAACTCTGCACCCGCTACGTTTACATGGGCATTATCATTCACTATCCCTGGGTGACTGTTGACCTCGTTCGAGTCTGCCATGTAGCTTAAACTGTAACATATCGAAAATAATTTATTGGTGAGTTTATCATATAATTGTCTTTTATGGCAATTTTTTTTTTATTAACCGTGGTAACATAGACCATATATGGTTAATTTATTACTCACATTTATTTAGGATTTCTAATATAATTTATCCTAATTATAAAACAATAACAGTTTTTATTAGCACATAAGGCCTAGTCACAGGGACAATTTAGACTAATAGCTATGATTTCAGAGAATCAAGGCATGAAGGTTTGAACAAAGTTCATTACCTTTATCAGACAGGGTCATAGACTAATACTGTCTTTTGTCTCATATGAAAATGAGAAGGGCCCGTAGGCATTCCATTACCAATGGATGGTAAAAAGAACTGATCATATTTATTAATGATTTAACCCATGATTCAGAGATCATTTATTTGGGTTTAGAATCTTTGAAAAGATCCATATATAATAATAACACGTGTGTTTTTAGCGAATCATGTCTGCCAGGAGTGTTAACATGTTTTCAGATGTTAACAGGGATTTGAATCTTTTTAACTAGTTTTACCATCTGGGCCAGGTCTTAAAATGACATGCAGACTAGGTTATACTTTTAAGATCCTTAATAAAATAACATAGGCAGGTAGACTTTTTAAAAAAAAAGAATGATTCTGATTTATTTATTTCATATATAATTTAAGTATGCATAACATGGCAAAGATGAAATTTATAAACTTACATTCCATTAAACTAAAAGTAGTACATTTTGCCCTAAATGGGACTTTTCACAGAAACAGATGCCCTCGCAGGAGCTATACATATAATACATGTCCTCACAGGGATGGTCTATAAAAGTAAATTTCCACGCAGGGACTACTAGAGACAAGTCCACGTAGGGACTAAGTACAAAGATAGATGTCCACGCAGGGACTACATACACACATAAATAAATGTCCACGTAGGGACTTGATTTAAACAAGGAAATACAATAATATATATATGGGGATTTAACGATCCCGTTTCTTCTTCCCCTTAAGCAAGTTTGCCAACCCACTCATAAATCCCTCATTCTTCCTACGTTCCTTCTGGAAGTCTCGCTCCACTTTGGCCAGTCTTCGGCGGAGTTCCTCCTGCTCAGGAGGAGGAGCCCGTGGTGGCTGGAACTGTGGTGGCGGCTGAACAGGTGCTTGATACCCCCGAGCTGGGTATCCCATTCCCCAAGGGGGTCCATATGGTCCTTCAGGATTATTATGGGCTAGGTAGCTTGATGCCACGTTGTAAGGATCATCAGCATAGTTATAGCCATGGTATGCTGGTGGTCCATATGGGTTGTAAGCTGCCGGAGCAGTATAAGCAGGGATTGGGTGGCCAAAACCCGGTGATGGCGGTACAATAGGTGCTGAATTCACCTCCGAAACTGGGACAGAAGGTCCACCCATCTGTGGGACTTCATGAGTAGGCGGGTAATGGCTGCCGCTAGAGTGTTGAGGGGTGTTGAGACGAAAATCAACTTCTCGTGCTGAGATCCGTGCACCAGTCCTCCTACGTCTTGGTGGTTCTGGAGGCTCTAGGTGAACTGGCGGCGGTGGAGGCGGTGGCGTGACTGCCTCATAACGTGGATCCCCAGAGGGATCTTGCTGCTGCAGTGGCGGCTGCTGGTGAGGTGATGAGTGTTCCGATGGTGTATAGTACCACTCACACCGTTCGAACCGTGCCATGTGACTATCCGGACCCTGGTATGGTGTTCCGTGGAAAGACGAACCGTCTGAGATCACGAAAGGATGGTTCAAGGATCCGGTTGAAGCCTCGACGGGATCTCTGTCCTCGTCCATATCTTGATCACCCGAAAAGTGATCCTCTGGTCCTAGTGGGTTAAAGCCCACGTGCTCTGGTAGGTACTCTGCTGGGTAAAACTGACCCTGAAAAACAGGAGTAGGGTCGCCAAAGAAATGTTGCGGGTTGTGGGGTTCGTTCTCTGACTGAGGCCCATAAGAGTCATGGTATGGAGGTGTTGAGGCGTGCGAAAAAGATCGTCTGGCAGAGTCTTCATATGTCCTCCATAGCTCCCTCGTTTCGTCATTCCTTGTAGAAGAAGTTCGTCGATATGAAGGCCCTGCCTCATGGTCGTTAGGGGCGCTAGCTGGCTCCTTTCCTCGACCACCTCGTCTAAATCTTGGCGGCATTATTGTACCTGTTAAAATACACAAGGTAATAACAAGGAAAAATAAAGGACAAAATTTAAGTAAAAATAAAAATTTGAACAATTTGGATTATTCCTAAGTTCTTTGTCTAGACTCGAAGATTTAGGAATGTGCAATTGTGTAACTGAGATTAAACACAAAAGGTTAGTGTTTAATTCACTCAGCGTTGGCTCTGATACCAACCTGTCACACCCCGAATTTCCACGTGTCACCGGTGGGCCCGGTAGGGGAGTATCGTGACGTGGTTGGCAACATGATAGTCAAACAACACAATATTTAAATGCACAGCGGAAGCAAAGTATAGATTTAATTCAACCAAACGATATTGTAATATTAAGTATCACAAATAGTCGAATATAAATCCACAGGTAGATCAAAAATAAAAGGAAACAAATGTTCAACAGTTTATGACATCCAAGCTGGCGAGACTTAATGTGGATGCTAGGAGACAAGCCAGCCTATTTCGCGTAGTACCTGCACTTAACCTTTTTAAGAAAATACGTCAGTTTACACTGGTAAATACAATCAACCGACTCATTTTGAAAAGAGTTTAAGAAAATGCATTTAAGGCACAAGGCACAAATAATATTTTATAACTTGGGATAATTATGTAAATATATAAACTTGTAAACGAATTACATGTTCCTTATGCGTTCAGTAGCCCGATCCGTAGACCGGGTTAAAGATCAATGGACACACCACTTTATATAATGAGACACTGACAGGTGTACGCCTACACCTGAGTGCTGAGGTCGTGGCCATTTCGTAAAATGATGCCAGGGATATCCGGGACATGGTCATTAACCCCCCAAAGGCTTTAAGCAAACAAAACATTTCAAAACAGAGCATATCAATGATTTAACCTCTATTCGATTAAAGATTCAATGCTGGACCAAGCGGTATTCTATATACCGTACCCCAAGCCCGTATAGGGAAAATAAGTTAAAAGTATTTACCTGAGTAAGTATAGTTCAAAATCAGCGAGTGCAAGTATCTTTTACTGGTTCTCCTAATCTGGAACGAAGGTTTATAATAACCTATTAGAATCCTAACGGGTCTTTAGTTAAGCTTACGCTTAGACCGGTTAGTTTTAAAGATACGGTTCGTACGCACGATTAAGCGAAGACCGGATAGAATGTGATTTAGTCCCGACAAGTTTGAAGACTTGCTTAATATGGGTATATGATACACATTCTGGATTTTGAGATAAAACCGATGAGGTTTGACCCGTTTCGGCTAATTTATGTAAACTAGTTACATAAACCGAACCGAACGCGCATGAAGCGTAACGGGTATCCGTAAGAGTCCTAAACAGTTTTCCTAAGTTAACATGCCTTAAATAAGTTGTGATATCAGTAGGATATCACCCATGATGCCCAAAACGAGTTTAATCTCTTTATAAGCCCCGTAGGGGTATTTTGGTCATTTTAAAGATTATAAAAAGGGTTTAATTAGACACCTGTGATCCGGGTCTGAGTTGATCAGTAAAATAGCTTATTTTAACAGGTTATAACCTTTGGTAATAAGTCTTATATATTAAAATAGTTTTAAACCCAAACTATGCGTTAAATACGCGTATAAAGTCGTTTTAAGCGATGTACGGGTTAAAATACGATTCTGAGTTTTCTGATCAAATAAACAGGCTCAAAATACTCCATTTATTATTTAAAATCAGTAGCAATTGGATTGGCGTTAAAAGGATTTGTAAAACTCATTTTATGGCCGAAAAGGGTATTTTTGGTATTAACCGAATCGAGGCGATAAACCTAGCTTATGATCAGTTTAAAAATAATTAAAAATCTTTAAAAATCCCAAAATATTATTTCACATCAGTGGGTAAAAGGTTTGATGTCAAAAATTGGGTGTAGATAGGCTTTACGCTAATGACGCCGTTTAATTACTTAAAAGCGTTCAAATTACGTCATTAAGCATAACTCCTAATCTAGACCTCCAACTGATGTGAAATTTTTGGTACAAGTCTAAAAATCAGTAACTAAGATTATGGCACTTTCACATTTTCAAAAATCTCGTTTTATGGTCATAAGGGCATTACGGTCAATATTTAGGCGTTTAACGGAAACATCGGACGATTAGGGATTCGAGTGGTATAAACGCAGAGGCTTATACACACATGCAACTAGGTCCTAATGGAACTTTAAGGCATGTCTAAATCTATATAAATCGGGTCAGAACTGAGGTCAAAGCAAAAGTCAAACTTTTGCGTCTCTCGGTTCCGAATCGGTTCAAAACATAAAGTTGTCGAATCAAACAAGTTTAGACAAGTTATTATACTTATTTTCAAGTTGTATGACTGATAAAACAGGTTACACGCCTTCCGTATCGTTAAATATGCGATTAATGTTTCTGTTGACTTTTTCGGACAACCTTTGACTCGACAAACGACCTAGTTAGGATTCGAATCAGTTAGTGCCCTTTTAGGGGTTTATTAACCATATAAATACCAACTTATAACAACTTTTGATTCGACAAATCTCTGGACCGATTGTGATTTATCACAAAGTCAAACCGTAGTTACGACGGTTTGATTTCTAGGCTTTTAACTAAGTATAACTCAAACAAGAAGGATCAAAGGCACTTACACACGACTAATGGATGATTTGGAATGCTTGCGGCCTGCTTGTATGCTCTGGAAATGCTCAGAAGTGATGAATGATCAATGTAGTAACATGTGGGTCTTTATATATAACTTCTAACATGCATGGATCATCGACAACTAAGTCTAGGAGTGTTGCATTATCATCCACAAGTACCCTACATGCTAAAAACCATCTTAGGCTGCCCAAAGTTTCGAAAAAATGAGATTGGAGTCGGTTACATGCATCAACAGGCAGCTGTCTGTTTTTTCTGCATCTGCAGGTCGCAGGCGGCCCGCGTGGCCTTCTGTTATGTGTGAGGCGGGCCGCGAGGCCCTTCTGGTCAGGTCACACATGTTTCATTTATTTGCACTTTGGTCCTTGGTCCCCCGAAAGGTCGTTTTCACCATCCAACTTGCATATGAAGCTTTGTTATTTAACATATGGGGTTTTAAGACTTATACCCACTTTGTTAAGTCCTCGGGTAACTTTGTGATCACCCGAAAAGCCCTAAATTTCAATGTTGACGATTCTAACCCTCACACACGAATTTTATCACAACTTGCTCATACGATAACGAAACTTCATGAAATTTTTTGTGGTACATTCTAGTGAGCATAATTAATCGTTACAAAGCTTCGGGTTTGTCAAAAGGTCACTCAGAGGTATAACTTAAACATGTTGGCACATTTAACCCCTGTAGTTTGTAATCTCTCACTTTCTTTCACAATTCGCTTCGTATGATCCATGATCTATTCGTTTAAGGTTATAAACATCATGTAGGGTTATTGCAACGTATATTTATTCATTGTTGACACTTTGAACCCTTATAATTACATACTTTCCCTGTTTGTCAACTTTAGTCCTTCAAGAACATTCTTTCACACGTTCAAACCTATGACACGTGTCAACACATTATAGGACGTAAATTTTCGGGGTGTTACACTGGACCAGGTCAAACCGGGGCCAAGGGCCGTGACAGGAAAAGGTGGTATCAGAGCCACTGATTTAAGCTTACTATTGATTTTAGCCTATTAAAATAATTAAGAGATACTTAGGAAATTTAATTGTTATTCTGTGAAAACATGTTTTATTAACTGATTATATGTTTTATTATCTAGCTAATTATATACTGTATGGACAGATCTTTATATACTAACCAATGCAGCAATTAATACAAATTCTTAAATAATTTGACCCAACTTTAGTACCTTTATTATCCACAGTATAGAAACCTCATAAATAAATTTACAAATAAAACCTAGTGTGTTTTCAGTTGTTTTGGTAGTTACCCAGTATGAAATACAATTTTAAAAAGTTTTTCTTTAAAATTTTGTTATGATTTCTAATTTAGTAATTATGTATATTTTGCATAAACAGCATGAGTGATCTGTTAGAAGTCCTTCAGAATTTAAATCTTTATTCAGTAAGAATAGAAGTTTCCAGAGATTTCAATAGGTATATTCCAGACATAGAAGAACCTAGAGAATTCAACGCTTCACCTCTCGAGAAACCCAAGCCTATGAAAATGGAAATTGGGGAAAGCTCTAGGCAAACTGAGGGGTTACCATCTCAAGAAGAACTAGATTTTATAATGGCAAACGATGATACTATTGAGCCTATTAATGAAAATGATTTTATTCATTCTCTTGAAACACAACTAACAATGAACTTAGAACCAGCTATTCCAAACCTTTCAATCCACTCGCAAATAGACGAATGGGTGACTAATGAAATACTGTTACAAAACCATCCCAATAGGCTTTTTCCTAAGTTCAATCCAGAACCTTTACCAAATCCACCATTGAGTAACGAGAATATGGCTAAACTCCATCATTTTGACAAAATGGATGCTGGGAATAGGATCCAAGAGATTTTGGGACAGATCTCCTGGAAATACGATGAGAAGGAACGCCGTTACTAGAATATCACCTGACAAAGGATAGGAGATTATGAAACTGTGGTTGTGTAATAGTAATAGTAAAATCAGTATGTGTAAAATAAATAATAAAACGGTTGTATATAGAAGCATGGTATAATCTATAAAACAAAAGAAATATTAGAAAATTTACAATTTTGTTATATATTCGTTTATGTGATTAAGTGACATTAATTGTGACATTGGATTATTTCTTTTATACTAATTATTTATCTATAAATTAGTTATCAGATGGAAAACGCTAATAATGAACCAGTTAATGAGGTTAATCGATCTGAACAACAACAGGGGGATCAATTTATGACTAGGCAGGATATAGAAAATATCGTTGCTCAAGGGATAGCCAACGCTATTCCAGAAATAGTTGCTCAAGGTATAGCCAACGCTATTCCAGCAATCTTTGCTGCTGTTAAAAATCCAATCGAACCTCAACAAATCGTTCCTAGCAAACGCATTTCTGAAGATAACTTCAGTAATAGCGTAAATGGAGGCGGTAATCATGTTAATCATGATAATGAACCACGGCAAGCTCCGCTCCCTAAGAAAAGAAAAACTGCAATGCCTGGTTGCACTTACAAAGAATTTCTTGCTTGTAAACCCACTGAGTTTGCAGGCAATGAAGGAGCGACTGCAGCACTGCGTTGGTTAGAGAAAACCGAGGCAGTAATTGCCATAAGTAAATGTGTTCAGGATGATCAGGTCATGTACGCGTCAAATCTTTTCAAAGAAGTGTCGCTAGAATGGTGGAATACAGTGTTACAAGCAAAAGGAAGAAGGATGGCATATGCTATGAATTGGGAAGAATTTAAGAGCTTTGTAGAAAGAAAATTCTGTCCTGAGTATGAAAAGGAACAAATGACAAATAAGTTTCTAAACCACCGGATGGTGGATGTAGATTGTCGAGGGTATACTACGACATTCTTCGAATATGCTCGAGTGGTACCAACCCTGGCTTCGCCAGAGCCGGTACTTATTTCTCGTTATATTTGGGGATTGATTTGCGAAATCCGTAATATCGTCAAGGCTGCAAAACCTCGCACGATTGATGATGCGGTGGAATTAGCCAATACTCTGACTGACGAACTAGTACGGACAAGAGAAGAAAATAGAAGGAAGGAAGTAGCCCAAAAGATTACCCAAGAATTCCATCCGGGTAACCATAACAATTTCAAGAGAAAAGGAAATGGGCAATCTACCACTAGTCCATTTTGCAATTTTTGCAAAAGGAAACATTTTGGAAGATGCAAAGGATATTGCAATTTTTGCCAAATTCCGGGGCATCAAGAAGAAGACTGCAGGAGGAAGAAATTTTCAGTCTGCTACAACTGTGGAGAAGCTGGACATCTTAGGCCAGATTGTCCAAAACTGAACAAACCATCTGACAATAAAGCTAAACCTGCAGAAGGAGCAAAAAGGAATGTAAGAGCCTTCCAACTGACTGCTAAGGAAGCAGAACTCATTCCAGATGTGATAGCCGGTACGTTCTTAGTTCACAAAAGTGTTGTTTGACTCTGGTGCAAACCAAAGTTTTATCAATACTTCATTTTGCCAAACTTTTAACTTACCTTTAACCAGCATTAGGCAAATTTCTACAATAGAAATGGCAGATGGGAATTCAGTTAAAATAAATAAGGTTCTGCAAAACGTAGAAATAGAACTTTTAAGTCATAAATTTTCTGCAACCCTATTATCTATGAAATTAGTTGAAATCAAGGTTATGCTAAGAATGGATTGATTAGTAAACCAATTATGCTCGAATTATCAATGATAAGAATTCCATAGAAATTTGTGCACCACTGGCGAAGTAATAATGATTACAGGAGATAAGTCATGTAAACCCATAAAGTTCATATCAGTAATGAAAATTGCTAATTATGAACGAAAGCAAGGATTAGTATATATGATTTCAGTAATCATCAATACTAAATATTGATCAGAGGTTAGAGTTTGTTAGGAGGTTAGATGTCACTTTCATGGTGACGTCAGCTTAGATGCTCAGTAGTTTGTTAGTGCCTATAAATAGAACAGTGCTCTGTACTGTTCTATTAGCTCTTTGCAACATCGTCTTCTCTGCACGAACAAACACTGAGCTCTGGCTGAGGGGGAGTTTGTATTCAATCATTGCAATTGTAATCGTAATTGAAATAAATTCAATCTTTCGGTTCATTGTGAAAAATGTTTGATCAAAGCAATACTCTCGTTTGATTGTATGCAAAGTTTGTTTCCATCTTAATTCCGCTGCACAACTCATTCATTTCCATCTTAATTTCAAACGTAAAATACAATCAAAACCAAACTCAGATCCAACAATTGGTATTAGAGCTTGGACAGTCAAATTTGATTTAACAATCATTTTGACATAAATAGTTCAGCTCAAAATCGTTGATATCGAAAGTTTATTCGGTTTGTTAAAAAACAGAGTAAGGTTTAATCACCATTAAAGTTAATTAATCAGTGCCTGTAAAACAACCAGGATGACGTCACAATCACAAGATTATAAGAAAAACATTGGCTCTCTTTTTAAACCACCTATGCTTAAACGTAATGAATACAACATCTGGGAGAGAAGGATGGGTCATATCCTTGCTCAACAGAACACTGGATGTTGGAGGTCTGATGTTTTTGGTCCCCATGTTCCTATGGTGCCAAGTGCTGAGGATCTAAAGAAGTTCGTTCCTAAACCAACTGAGAACTATACTGAAATTGATTTTCAAAAGTTCGAACTCGATGCCAAAGCATTTAGCATCATAGCATCTGCATTACCAAATGAGATATATGCTGGACTGTTACATTGTAACAGTGCCAAAGAGCTATGGGATGCATTGAAGGAACAGTTTGGGGGGACTGAAGAAGTCATTGAAAACAATAGAGAAATTCTGAATCAGCAGTATGAAACATTTTGTCACATCAAGGGTGAATCATTGACTCAGCAGTTTGAGCGATTCAGTTGTCTCATTAGTGAACTAAGGCTTGTTAAAGTAACATTTCCAAATTCAACTCAAAATAGCAGGTTCCTTAGATCACTACCAGAAAAATGGGATACCATAGCTTTTGTCACTAGAAACTCTGCAGAGTTCAAAGATCTGACCCTGACCCAACTTCATGGTAGACTCCTTACCTATGAAAGGGAGTTAAACCAAAAAAGGAAGTTGCAAGAGTCTGGCAAAGTTGCTGATGATTATTCATTCGGCAGCACAGCTCTTTTGGGTCAGGAAGAATCGGGTGGCAGTGGTAAGGAACAGGGTTATGATCACTTCATTGATATAACTGCTGGTGGAAATTTTAACAACCCTGATCCTCACTCTGCAAATTATGCTTTTACTGCAAACGGTGAAAACCAGATGTCAGATAATTTGTGCTTTGAACTCAATGATTTGCAACATTTTGATCCCATTGACTTAGAAGAGATGGACATTCTGCATCAGTTGGCTTTGCTTAGTCTAAGAACAAGCAAATTCTACAAAAGAACAGGGAGAAAATTCCCTAGGTTACATGGGAATCTAAGGGTTGGGTTGGATAAATCGAAAAGCAAGTGTTACAAGTGCAATAGGCTAGGACATTTCGCTAGGGAATGCAGGAGTCAAACTACTGGTCCTATAATCACTCATCCTAGCTCAAACCCTAGACCTCAAAATCAAAGCACTGTGCACTATACCCAATATACCCCTGCAGCTCATGTTAACACTGCTCATTATGCTGCTGCCCCTGTGCCTGTGCATTATGTCCAAACTACTGTTCCACAAATTCAGTATGTTCAAACCCCTGTCCCCCAGGCACAAGTGCAACCTGTTGCACCTCAAACAGCTGCTCCAGCAGTGGTATAACCAGATCAGCAAAGCTTTTTCACTCAAGGCTTTGTTGACTGGAGCAGCATGCATGATGAGCTTGGTGATGAAAATTTTGCACTCTATGCCTTTAATGAGCCTTCTAATGATGAATTTTGTTTGATGGCATTAGAGTCAATACCAGAGGGGGTTGAAACTGAAGGTGAACAGCTAAGTGCTGAAACAGTGGATGAGGTGACTGAAGCAGTGGTTACTGTTGTGGCTGGTGAACTACTGCTGGGAGAAAGTTCAGGAATCCTGATTGAACCACTGACTGATCCATGGTCTAAAGAAGACAAAGAAGAAGAGGAAGAGAAAAGAGCAGGTGAGAAAGAAGCAAGAGCTGATGATGAAGATGATCATCAATGTGATTGTGCAATGATGGCTGCTGCCAAGGTATCACCTCAAGTTCTTGAAAAATTGTGTTCAGACAATTGCATTATTGCTTTTGCTAACATCAAAGAGGTAAATGAAAACCTTAGGAACAAAGTCTTGTTTGATGAAGTCAATTTTGAAAAGTTATTAAAAGAACTTAGAAACAAATTGGCTGAAAAAGATAAAGAGATCAGCAGTCTGAAAGAAGAGCAGAGCATAACCAAAACTCAACTCCAAACTATGGTAGAAAAATACCAAGTTTGCAAAAAGGAGTTGGAGTCCACCCAGATTACCTGTGAAAAATGGGTGGAATCATGCAAAGGGTATGAGGTTATGCTTGAAAAACAGATTAAAAGCAATGTGAAATTTGGGGTTGGTTATAGAAAACATGATGATGAAAACATTGATTTTGAAAAATCTGTTCAAACCACTGAAGAAACAACTGAGTACATTCCCACAAACAAGAATGGCCAAGAAGTGAAAATCACTGATAAACTTGGTAACAAAATCACACTTGACAGACCAATGGGATCCTCTACTTTTGAGGAGATTGAGAAATACCAGTTTAAACCCACATGGTCTGATGAGTGTGACATTCTTGAAAATTTTAAGCCCATGTACTTTACAACCACTGACGGTGTTAAAGCTCCAAAAGCAAAAGTCATTCCTCTCAAGGACATCCCAACAGAGATTAAAAACTCTGTTGCAAAGGAGTCCGAAAAAAGAAAGAAGAGAGAAAAGGTCAATAACTTGTTTTGTGAATTTTGTGAGAAAAGGAATCATCTAACAAAAGGCTGTTTCCATTTAAAAGCATATGACTTAAACAAAACAAGTGTCATTGTTCCTGCTGAATGCTGCATTGTCTGTGGTAAATCAAACCACAAAACTCAAGCATGTGTGTATCTCAAAAACTTTGATGTGAAAAAGAATGAAAACACTGCTAAAACATCCTTGAGTTCATCAACATCATCTGTCAAATTCACCAAGAACCAACCACTGTTTGTGCCAGTTCAAACAGCTGAACCAAACATCTGTCAAAAGAGATGTTCAGGTTACTGATGCACCCCCTGCCAATCAGTTCAGAAAAGGCAAGGAAAAACAGTCTTACCAAAGGATTCCACACATTTATGAGGCCTACAAAAGGCCCTCTAAACCTAAAGTGAACAGGCATCCTTTTGGGTACCAACAGGTGATTGGTCAAGACCCCCAACAGTGGTTAGCAAGAAACAGTTCTAAAACTGTCCAAACCCCTGACTTAACCATTGTCCATCAATCTGCATCCATCCCAGACACTGTTGAGACCCCATCCAAAGCCTTATTGGCTTTGGAAACCCTAATGAACTAATCCTTTTACTTCATGTGCAGGGAGCTTCTGCCTGCTTAGATAGCCTTTGGTATGTTGATAGTGGAGGCTCTAGGCACATGACTGGATGTAAAGCCCTACTCAAAGATTTCAAAATTCATGGAGGGGTGATATATCCTTTGGGAATAACAGTAAAGGGAAAGTTCTGGGGTCTGGTACAGTACAGTCTGGCAATGTAAAATTTGAAAATGTCAATCTGATAGACAGTCTAAAATTCAACCTCCTGAGTGTTTCACAAATGAGTGACAAGGGGTATGGGTCATTCTTCACAAAGGAGTGTTGTAGGATTGTTGGACCAGAAATGGTCAAAAAGATTGAAGCAATAATAAAAACTGGTCAAACAAAACTTGTTGCTCAAAGAAGTGGCAATGTTTATGTTGTTGATATGTCAAAAGAGTGTCCCAGAGCTGATGCCTGTCTGTTCTCAGCTGCCTCTAACAAAGACACAGAACTGTGGCACGGAAGACTGGGGCACACAAATCTTAAGACAATCACTGAAATTTCAAAAAATGGTTTGGTAAGAGGCCTACCACAAAAATTGTTTTCTTGTCCTGAACATTGCATTTCCTGTTTAAAAGGAAAACTGCATACAAGTTCTTATAAGTCCATTGAAGAGTCCAAAACAACCCAGTGTTTGCAAATGCTGCACATGGATTTGTTTGGCCCAGTTCAAGTCATGAGTCTCAAAAAGAAGAGATATTGTTTGGTTATTGTTGATGACTTTTCTAGGTTTACATGGACTTTCTTTTTACACTCAAGAGATGAGACTGCAGGCATTTTGCAAGACTTTGTGACACAGGTTGAAAAGCAATTTGACCTTCCAGTAAAAGTCTTCAGGAGTGACAATGGCACAGAATTCAAAAATAAGGAGTTGGATGCCTTCTGTGTGAAGAAAGGGATTATAAGGCAGTACAGTATCCCTAGAACACCATAGCAAAATGGGGTAGTGGAAAGAAAGAACAGAACCTTGATTGAGGCTGCCAGAACCATGCTTGCTGATTCAGGTTTGCCATTAACTTTTTGGGCAGAGGCAGTAAATACTGCTTGCTATGTCCAAAACAGAGTTTTAATAAACCCCAGGCACAAAAAGACTTGTAAGACCCTAATTTCTACATGACAAAAGTCGCAGCGGAAACACTAACCATAAAATTTCTTGTATTAAAAATATCTCAACTTATTAAAACTTTTAACTTTAACTTGGTTCTTAATCAAAATCTGTCATCCTCTTATATGTTAACTAAAAACATAGCTTTCACTTATTACATTTTACATTCAACGTCCCCGTACAATCTCTCTCGTGACTCGGTCTTCGATCCCTAATCCTTGTGATAATCGCTCATCATCCGTACAACCTGCATTCACCACATACATCCGAAACATTAGCACAAGTTATATAAACCAGCTCATTCATATACACTTCCCATTTCATTCTTTAACAAGCTTTAAGCATCTCATCCGCGTATCCATTTTCTGATGAGGCTTCAATAATGTACCTGCATACCTTTCATTCTCAACGTGCACCATTATTAACGTAAACCCTCAACGTGTCTAAATCATGCTTACATACGTACGTACATTAAGCTCACATCTTTACATTCATGCATACACTCATACACATCTTAATACGTACATACATACACTTCCATATTCATACATACCCTTCCTACGTCATCACATACATGCATACTCTTCTTACATCATCACATACATGCATACACTCGTATATACACTTATACATACATACATACACCTCTATGTACAAACATACCTTTCCTACAGCTTTACATACATGCATACGCCCCTACATGCCTTCATACGTACTTATATACGCAACTACATACGTACATACCTTTCCTACATCATCACATACATGCATACACTCGTATATACGCTTATACATACATACATACATACATACATACACATCTACGTACAAACATACCTTTCCTACAACTTTACATACGTACCTACATTACTACGCATTCCCATACATGCATACTGTCACGCGTATCTTCATATATACATAAGACAAGGTTAGGGAGCTTTTCGGGAGCTTTACATACTACCGGGTCGTAAACCGAAGCATCAAGACGCGTTACGAGTCAACCGAAAACATAAAACATGAAAAAATAAAAGTTCACAAACAGGAGCCCGTCGCCGACGGGCCCCCAAGCCGTCGGCGACGGGTTGTGAATAAGCCCGTCGCGCCCTTTTACCCGTCGCCAGTAAGTTAACGCGTCGGAAGAAAATGGCCAAACGAGTGCCCGTCGGCGACGGGGTGTATACCCGTCGGCGACGCCCATCCTAAAACCCATTTTTCTGCAGAATCGTTTCGTCGTCCGAACGCACTAAAACGCGCATAACTTTCGAACCGTTTACCCGTTTAACCTCCCGTTTCTTCCTACATGCTTGTAAATTCACATTCTATCATATGAACTTAAAATCCCACATCCGGATTAACGAAATTCTTATCTTACGCCTTATCGACTTATTATCACATTCCAATTATTTGACCCGTTATGGGTATTTGCGCATTAATTGGTTTATGACATACCAAGACCATACTCTTCACTTCCATACTTGCTCAAAACATTATACTCATCAAATAACTTGTTCCTAAACTACTTGTTAAGATCGTTTGCCCAAAATACCCATCAAGGGCATTTTGGTCAACATCTCTCTATCCTTAACAACAAAGGAAATCCCTACATAATTAACCCATCCTTCTACTTAGCTTAAATTCTTAAACTCACATTCCTTACTCGGATCAATCTAAGATCCGTTTAATGCTTCGTTGACATCGCACCATTCATTCCTATTTAATCTCAAATTATCATATTTCATTCAAATGCATATAAATCTACATAAACAACTTGGAAGTGATTACGGAATCACTTACCTCATGCATCCGTGTTCACATCCGTTTCCACGCCTCTTCTTGACCCGTTAGCCTTTCGCGCTTGAGTCCATCTCCGCATGATTCCTATACTTTCATGTCATCGAAATCACGCTACCATTAGCATACTCATTTGTACATGATAACAATCATATCAATCCCATATTTCACACTTAACTTTCATCAATCATTTCTAACAAACATAACTCATATAATCATGTCCGCATACGTTTAACTCATGTAACTCATTATGTCATTACATTTAACACGGATTGTTATTACATGTACCATACGACTTCTCATCAACCTACATTTACGACAACGAGTCAACTCATGTCTCTTATACTCAGTTGACTTTCCAAAGTCAACTATTAACCATACATATCTATCGACTTATCAACATATTCCCGTAACATCATAATCGACTATACGGACGACACTATATACATTTTATCATTCACTTGATGTACGTACTACCTTTTAAGCATAACGTACAACTTATTCATACACAATCTTCTAAATTCATACATAGTTCATCAAATGCTTCTACAATCCAACATGGGGTATTTAGATTAAACATCATACATGAAATCCTCAATTTACACTACATCATCTAAAACCCACTTCATAACTACTTGTTAATCACTTACAAGTGATCTAATCTTAAGTTCTTCATAATTCATCATATTTTCGATATATGTACTACCTTGTAAGCATAGTGTACAACTAGTTCATGCATATCATTCTAATCTCATGCACAATTCATCAATTTCTTCCTCCTAATCAACATGATTCATACATGCATAACATCAAACATACTAGTATCACATTTCTTTCAATTCTTCTAACAAGAATACATCATACAACTCAAAATACATCAATATTAAGCAAGAACTTAAGCATAGATGATTTACCCATGTCATCTTCTTCACCATAACAAATGGGTTTCACCCTTAAACATCAAATTAACCTAATTCATGCATAATCCATGTTCCAAATGATGATTCTAACACATACTCATACTCAATTTCATACATATTTGTGATTCACATCATAACCCACTTCGTGAAAGATCACCAATCTAACTTTTAAGACATACCTTACGATCCCCATGAGAAGGTGATCATTAATTCATGTTCATTCATGAATTTCGACCTTGATTTGCCCTTCAATTTGATGATTCTTCACATTTAGGGTTTCTTGAGCTCTTATGAGAGCTCCTGCTCTTTTCTAAAACACACGAATGTGTGTGTTGATTTTCATAAATAAAACCCATCTTTCCATCCTAACCTTTTTGGTCCCTCAAGTTTTGTCACTAATTAAAATTGACACAACTTTCATTCCTTATTTGTTTCTACCATACTTTTAACTAGGAAAAATAACCTAGTTATTTATTTCTTGATGTACAATATTAGAACATTTAACAATTATAAACCTTCGGGTTTTGGGGTGTTACAAGTCTACCCCCCTTAAATAAGGTTTCGTCCCCGAAACCTTTCTCATTTCCTCTTACACACACACGCATTCATGTTTGACTTCATAGTCACATCATAATCATAGTAATCATCCTATCTCATTTCATAATTATTAATACACTTGACTTCTTCCTCTTAACTAGTCTATACTTTCTATGGCATACTTTCACATAACATTCTCATTTCCTTTGACCCGTTAATAACAGGTCAATATACATGCTTATTTAAACTTATAATAATGCTTGCCTTCATATGATCATTTTATAACAGATTAAATACCTTCATCTCATCCTTTAAGATTTCATTCTCTAGACGCATTGCATAACATTTAACCCTTGTTTTGTTATCACAACAAAACTACCATTTCATAGTCACACCTACGTGCTTAACTCCGTAGCTAACATCATTCTACGTTTCTATAATCTTTTGTACCATACATATCCTCACGTTACTTGCACATTCGGATATTTTCATCCTATCATTCTTTTGTTCTTTTGCTTTACATTACTTTTATGACTTGCTTGACGCATACATGGTCAAGCTACTGACTTCTTCTTATGTAGACTATGTTACGTCTTCTATATTTTAAATCCGTTTCGCGGATTCGAACACATTATTCATACCTTTCGTACTTTCTATGTTTTGAATCCGTCTCGCGGATTCAAACATTGCATTTACGCCTTTCATTCTTTGAATTCGTCTCGCGGATTCTAGCATAGCATTTCATGTTTCGAATCCGTCTCGCGGATTCTAGCATAGCATATCATACTTCGAATCCGTCTCACGGATTCTAGCATAGCATATCATGTTTCGAATCCGTCTCGCGGATTCTAGCATAGCATATCATACTTCGAATCCGTCTCGCGGATTCTAGCATAGCATTTCATGTTTCGAATCCGTCTCGCGGATTCTAGCATAGCATATCATACTTCGAATCCGTCTCGCGGATTCTAGCATAGCATATCATGCCTTGAATCCGTCTCACGGATTCAAACATTCCATTCATGCCTTTCATGCCTTGAATCCGTCTCACGGATTCAAACATTTCTTTCATGCCTTTCATACCTTGAATCCGTCTCGCGGGTTCAAACATTCCATTCATGCCTTTCATGCCTTTGAATCCGTTTCACGGATTCAAACATTGCATTCACACTTTTCATCCCTTGAATCCATCTCGCGGATTCAAGCATTGCATTCATACTTTATTGATCCGTACTTTCTTACGGATTCAACATTCTTTATTCTTATCAGGCATGTTTTCATACTTTCATAGTACTCTCAATTCCCCGAGAGTCTTACTTCCCATTTCACCCACACGCCCGCCTGTTACCTAACTCAACCGGACATACCTGTAACAATTATCACGGTCTCACGAACGTCATATGCTTCACATGTACTGGCCAGGTACACAATCCACATACTAGTTTCGTGTCTTCGTGTAATTGTCACCTTATGTACGAAGAACTAGGTTTCAGCACGTGTATCATTTTCAAAACATATTCATTATACCATCATAGCCCTTCATTTAGCATTTTTCTTCCCTTAATGCATTTTACCATTTTACATATCCACATATTGAATTTACATACCTGGCTCATTTGCCTATTTGTCTTATTACCTCTTTGCCTGCCTTAGTATTCATCCTAGACTGCATTCACGGATCATCCTCTTCCAACACTTATGCTTACCTTGCACATACAAAACCGTCAGTTTCTTTATACGTACACATAAGTACATACTTACATTAGCCTTTACCTTTGGATCTTGATCGAGTCTTAGATTGTACGGGTTCCTTATCGTAAGAGCACACAAGTTTGAGTTCAAGTACTTACTTTCTTGTACTTGAGTCTCTCAAACCAGGGCTCTGATACCAACTTGTAAGACCCTAATTTCTACATGACAAAAGTCGCAGCGGAAACACTAACCATAAAATTTCTTGTATTAAAAATATCTCAACTTATTAAAACTTTTAACTTTAACTTGGTTCTTAATCAAAATCTGTCATCCTCTTATATGTTAACTAAAAACATAGCTTTCACTTATTACATTTTACATTCAACGTCCCCGTACAATCTCTCTCGTGACTCGGTCTTCGATCCCTAATCCTTGTGATAATCGCTCATCATCCGTACAACCTGCATTCGCCACATACATCCGAAACATTAGCACAAGTTATATAAACCAGCTCATTCATATACACTTCCCATTTCATTCTTTAACAAGCTTTAAGCATCTCATCCGCGTATCCATTTTCTGATGAGGCTTCAATAATGTACCTGCATACCTTTCATTCTCAACATGCACCATTATTAACGTAAACCCTCAACGTGTCTAAATCATGCTTACATACGTACGTACATTAAGCTCACATCTTTACATTCATGCATACACTCATACACATCTTTATACGTACATACATACACTTCCATATTCATACATACCCTTCCTACGTCATCACATACATGCATACTCTTCTTACATCATCACATACATGCATACACTCGTATATACACTTATACATACATACATACACCTCTATGTACAAACATACCTTTCCTACAGCTTTACATACATGCATACGCCCCTACATGCCTTCATACGTACTTATATACGCAACTACATACGTACATACCTTTCCTACATCATCACATACATGCATACACTCGTATATACGCTTATACATACATACATACATACATACATACACATCTACGTACAAACATACCTTTCCTACAACTTTACATACGTACCTACATTACTACGCATTCCCATACATGCATACTGTCACGCGTATCTTCATATATACATAAGACAAGGTTAGGGAGCTTTTCGGGAGCTTTACATACTACCGGGTCGTAAACCGAAGCATCAAGACGCGTTACGAGTCAACCGAAAACATAAAACATGAAAAAATAAAAGTTCACAAACAGGAGCCCGTCGCCGACGGGCCCCCAAGCCGTCGGCGACGGGTTGTGAATAAGCCCGTCGCGCCCTTTTACCCGTCGCCAGTAAGTTAACGCGTCGGAAGAAAATGGCCAAACGAGTGCCCGTCGGCGACGGGGTGTATACCCGTCGGCGACGCCCATCCTAAAACCCATTTTTCTGCAGAATCGTTTCGTCGTCCGAACGCACTAAAACGCGCATAACTTTCGAACCGTTTACCCGTTTAACCTCCCGTTTCTTCCTACATGCTTGTAAATTCACATTCTATCATATGAACTTAAAATCCCACATCCGGATTAACGAAATTCTTATCTTACGCCTTATCGACTTATTATCACATTCCAATTATTTGACCCGTTATGGGTATTTGCGCATTAATTGGTTTATGACATACCAAGACCATACTCTTCACTTCCATACTTGCTCAAAACATTATACTCATCAAATAACTTGTTCCTAAACTACTTGTTAAGATCGTTTGCCCAAAATACCCATCAAGGGCATTTTGGTCAACATCTCTCTATCCTTAACAACAAAGGAAATCCCTACATAATTAACCCATCCTTCTACTTAGCTTAAATTCTTAAACTCACATTCCTTACTCGGATCAATCTAAGATCCGTTTAATGCTTCGTTGACATCGCACCATTCATTCCTATTTAATCTCAAATTATCATATTTCATTCAAATGCATATAAATCTACATAAACAACTTGGAAGTGATTACGGAATCACTTACCTCATGCATCCGTGTTCACATCCGTTTCCACGCCTCTTCTTGACCCGTTAGCCTTTCGCGCTTGAGTCCATCTCCGCATGATTCCTATACTTTCATGTCATCGAAATCACGCTACCATTAGCATACTCATTTGTACATGATAACAATCATATCAATCCCATATTTCACACTTAACTTTCATCAATCATTTCTAACAAACATAACTCATATAATCATGTCCGCATACGTTTAACTCATGTAACTCATTATGTCATTACATTTAACACGGATTGTTATTACATGTACCATACGACTTCTCATCAACCTACATTTACGACAACGAGTCAACTCATGTCTCTTATACTCAGTTGACTTTCCAAAGTCAACTATTAACCATACATATCTATCGACTTATCAACATATTCCCGTAACATCATAATCGACTATACGGACGACACTATATACATTTTATCATTCACTTGATGTACGTACTACCTTTTAAGCATAACGTACAACTTATTCATACACAATCTTCTAAATTCATACATAGTTCATCAAATGCTTCTACAATCCAACATGGGGTATTTAGATTAAACATCATACATGAAATCCTCAATTTACACTACATCATCTAAAACCCACTTCATAACTACTTGTTAATCACTTACAAGTGATCTAATCTTAAGTTCTTCATAATTCATCATATTTTCGATATATGTACTACCTTGTAAGCATAGTGTACAACTAGTTCATGCATATCATTCTAATCTCATGCACAATTCATCAATTTCTTCCTCCTAATCAACATGATTCATACATGCATAACATCAAACATACTAGTATCACATTTCTTTCAATTCTTCTAACAAGAATACATCATACAACTCAAAATACATCAATATTAAGCAAGAACTTAAGCATAGATGATTTACCCATGTCATCTTCTTCACCATAACAAATGGGTTTCACCCTTAAACATCAAATTAACCTAATTCATGCATAATCCATGTTCCAAATGATGATTCTAACACATACTCATACTCAATTTCATACATATTTGTGATTCACATCATAACCCACTTCGTGAAAGATCACCAATCTAACTTTTAAGACATACCTTACGATCCCCATGAGAAGGTGATCATTAATTCATGTTCATTCATGAATTTCGACCTTGATTTGCCCTTCAATTTGATGATTCTTCACATTTAGGGTTTCTTGAGCTCTTATGAGAGCTCCTGCTCTTTTCTAAAACACACGAATGTGTGTGTTGATTTTCATAAATAAAACCCATCTTTCCATCCTAACCTTTTTGGTCCCTCAAGTTTTGTCACTAATTAAAATTGACACAACTTTCATTCCTTATTTGTTTCTACCATACTTTTAACTAGGAAAAATAACCTAGTTATTTATTTCTTGATGTACAATATTAGAACATTTAACAATTATAAACCTTCGGGTTTTGGGGTGTTACAAGACTGCTTATGAAATTCTGTATAAAATCAAACCACTGATCTCATACTTCAAGGTATTTGGCTGCCCATGCTTTATTTTGAACTTAAAAGATTCCATTTCAAAATTTGCAGCCAAAATTGATTGTGGCCATCATCTGGGATACTCAACCACTGCCAAGGCCTACAAAGTGTTTAATACACGGACCAAGGCAGTGGAGGAGACTTTGAATGTAAAGTTCAATGAACTTTCATCAATGAAAATCCCAGCAAATCCTACAGATCTGTTTGATCTTGATAAATTCACTTTTGAAAATACTGCTGTCAAGACTAACAGTGCAGGTCCATCAGAGAATTCAACACCAGACTATGGGTATGAAATCATCATCCCTCAAAGGTCTGCCAAAATGGGAAGAGCATCAGATGTTCAAAACAGCTGTCAAAGCTCAACCACTGCTACCTCAACAGTTGTTGACCAAAGTAGCCCATCAACCACTGCTTCCACATCAACAAACACTGCTGACAAAAGTCCCCAAACAGTGGATAAAAGTCAGCATGTGTCCTCACCATTACCACCAATTCCACCACCTTTTGAAGCCACTGCTGGGTCATCAAAGTCACCAGCAGTGGTTAGCTCAGATGATACACATTTGCAGCCTTCACCAACAAATGCCATCATTCCATACCAAGGAGATTTAATCTACTTGAGATCTCATCCACCTGATCAAATCATTGGCAACATCAATGAAGGGGTGCTCACAAGAAGCCAAACCCAAAACATTTGTCTTTTTGCTGGTTTTCTATCACTCCATCAGCCAGTCAAGTACCAAGAGGCACTGAAAGACAATAGCTGGGTAGAAGCCATGCAAGAGGAGCTCCAACAGTTTAAAAGACAACAAGTATGGGAGCTTGTACCACTGCCAGAAGAGGTTAGCCCCATTGGCACAAAGTGGGTCTTCAAAAACAAAACTGATGAAAGGGGCATTGATGTCAAAAATAAAGCCAGACTTGTGGTTCAAGGTTACAGACAGGAAGAGGGGATTGACTATGATGAAACTTTTGCCCCTGTAGCAAGATTGGAAGCTATAAGACTGTTCCTGGCCTTTGTTGTCAACCACAACATGAAGGTGTTTCAAATGGATATCAAAAGTGCTTTCCTCTATGGTACAATTCAAGAAGAGGTGTATGTGTCTCAACCTCCAGGTTTTGAGGATCCATTTTATCCAAATCATGTCTACAGGCTGAACAAAGCACTGTATGGCCTGAAACAAGCACCAAGGGCCTGGTATGAAACTCTTTCCACCTTTCTACTCTCAAATGGTTTCAAAAGAGGTACCATTGATAAAACACTGTTTCTAAAATGGAGAGGAAAGGATTTAATGATTGTCCAAATTTATGTGGATGACATTATTTTTGGAAGCACATGCAACAAAATGTGTGAAGAGTTTAGGGAACTCATGACAGCTGAGTTTGAAATGAGTGCAATGGGTGAGCTGCAATGCTTTCTTGGTCTCCAAGTTCAGCAAATGCAAAATGGTACTTTCATTCATCAAAGCAAATATGCAAAAGAACTTTTAAACAAATTTGATATGAATGATTGTAAACCATGCAGCACACCCATGGCAACAAATAAGCTTGTCATGTCTGATGAAAAGGATGAGCTGATTGACCAAACTCTATATAGAAGCATGATTGGGTCTTTGTTGTACCTAACTGCATCTAGGCCAGACATCATGCTTGCAACATGTGTTTGTGCAAGAAGTCAATCAGCCGCTAGAAAATCCAATCTTATTGCTGTAAAAAGGATATTCAGATACATAAAAAGTGCTCCCACACTTGGTATCTGGTATCCAGCTAATGGGAATATCAAGCTTTCAGGATTTTCAGACAGTGACTTTGCTGGATGTAACACCACAAGGAAGTCCACATCAGGAGGGTGCCAGTTTCTAGGTGATTGCTTAGTTTCATGGCAAAGCAAAAAGCAAGCAGCTGTTTCAACATCCACTGCTGAAGCTGAATACATTGCTGCTGCAAGCTGTACAGCCCAACTCCTGTGGCTTCAAAATCAGTTGCTGGATTTTGGTATCACTGCCTTAAAGACACCACTCATGTTGGATAGCCAGGCAGCAGAAAATATCATCAAAAATCCAGTTTCCCATTCAACCACCAAACACATCGACATCAGACATCACTTTGTGAGGGATTGCTATGAAAAAGGTTTGATTTCTCTGCATCATGTCCCAACTAAAGACCAGCTGGCAGATGTGCTCACAAAAGCACTTGATATAGCCACCTTTGAAAGCTTGGTCTCTAGAATTGGCATGCTAAACATGGAATAACAAGCAACATCTTGTTTTTCTATGAATAAAAGCATTAAAATGTTTTCAGAAAATCAAAAATCCATCCTTAAAAATAGCTAAAAATAAAATTTTCATTAAAATCCTTAAAAGTCTGCCATAACCACTGCTTGTTCAAAAGTCTGCCCTGCTTCAATGTCTGTCCACTGCTGAAAGACAACCCCTGTTCCCTCATTCCTTTGATAAAAACTGTTGTTCAAAAGCAGTGTCTTATCCACTGATATGTTATCCACTGATAGTGAAAATCATCCATTGCTTCCATAACCACTGCCTTCACCAGTAACTTTCATAAAAGTACTGTCCTTCATTTCATCAGAGGTTGTCACGTGGGCAGTACATTATGGCCAGACCTTTTGTAACTGCTGCCACGTCAGCATTCACTTTTTCCTCTATAAAACCCCCCACTCACCACCAAAACAGGGTTTTACTGTCGAATTGAATTCTCAAAAATTCTCTTCTCAAAGCAGTTTTTCCATCTCATTTCTTCACAAAATTCTTCGATCATCATCCTCAAAATGACAAAATCAAAGCCATCTGCAAAACCCACCTCCAAATCATCGTCGAAAGCGGCCTCTCAAAAGGTCAATACCATTGAAATTCCACACAAACCATCTCACAATCTTCTGGGTCTTCTCACAAAACCCGGCACCACAGATGCTTTCGACTCCATCATCGCCAAAATGGCTAAATCAAAGTACAAAACTTTGTTAACAGCCGATGCACCAATTTACTTAGCAACTCAACGAGAATTTTGGAAAAACGCAACCCTTGACAAACAAGGTGAAACTGTGGTAGCCATTACCTCCTCTTTAAAGGGTAAAGCTGTTCAAATCACGCCACAATCTATATCAGAAGTCTTTAAACTCGAGGATCAGCAAGGTAAAACTTCTTTCCCTAAAAACGAGTTAAAAATTGACTTCATTGAGAGAGGGTATGCAGACACAATGATGAAGAAAGCTACCTTACAAAAAGGTTTCTTTCCTTCTGCAACAAGGTTTTTATTCCATACCCTCCTAATGTGTGTTTCAAACAAAACCACTTCTTTTAATGAAATACCATTAAAGATTCAAAATCTGGGATATGCTATTCTTCAAGAAGAAAATTTTAATTTTTCTCGGGAAATCTTTAATGATTTGGTTAACAATGTTGAAACAAAATCATTCTTACTGTTTCCAAGGTTTTTAAGTTATTATTTTGAAAAGAAATTCAGTAAGGATGATATTGCTGCAATAAACCAAGGTGAATATTTTCAAATGCACAGCTTAACTGCTGAAACTTTTACAAGAATGTTAACACCTTGCAAAACACAAGCAGAGGTGCCTGAGCATAATTTAGCAGCTACCACTGCTCCTCAGGTATCTGCTGCTGAGCCCACTGCTCAAGGTGATCAAAGCAGCAGAACAACTGTTTTGAAACCCACACCTACAATCCACAAAAAGCCACACAAAAAGAAAAGTCAAAAACCCCCCAAACCCATCAAAAAGGCAACTCTGGAGGATGAGATACCAGAGCAACTGCCAGTGACAAAACAAAAGTCACAAGAAACCACTGCTGCTACTTCCTCACAGCAGTTGGTACAAATATCTCAACCCATAACCGAAACTCCTCCTGCTTCTTCACAAAAAGAACAGGTTGTAAATATAGGGACACCACATCATGATGCTCTGGAAGCACTTGTTTCCATCATCCACAGCCCAATTCCCGGGGCAAATCCTCTTTCTACACCAACCATCACATCCACAATTCCCCCACCAACCAAACTTCTGTTGGATGCACTTGATTTGAACCAGGCACTAACCAGTCCTTCTCAATCACCTATCAATGAGAATATACCTCAACACATGACTGGGTCTGATGTATCAATCTTTGCTAACCCACCAACACAACCTGAGGAGGTTACACCCCTCGAGTTACAAGTAACTCTTGGTGGTAATCCAAGTGAAGCAGCCACTACAACTGTTGAACCCATTGGTTTGCAGTTGGACAGTGGTTACATTAATAAGACTTCCTTGGAGGCAATTCCTTCCATAGCACCTCTGACATCTACCAGTGGACTTTTCTTGACCTCTGGCAACATCAAAAGATTGTCAAGTGTTGAAGGGAGAAGACCCCAGTACCAAGAAAAAGGGGCATCAGTGGTTAATGTTTGGAGTAAACTCCCTACCTCAACCACTGATAAAACCATTGCTAGTGGGAAATCATATGATCCCATTAAATTGGGTGATGGTTTAAAGTACCAGAAATTGACGGATCGTGTTGAAAAACTTGATAACTCTGTTGCAGAACTCAAAGATATGCTGCAACAGTTGTTACAAGTACAAAAGGTGCAATCCACTGCTGTTCCACCTCAAGCACCTGCTCCACCACAAGCACCTGCTACAAATGAGCTCTGGAATCTATTTCAACCTTTTCTCCATCAACAAGCATAAATGGCAGATCAGCAACATGAAAAACATGTACTAAAGCTGAGAAATACAATGGAGTCTAGGTTCAAGAACACCCAGGCTGATCTCAAGGCTCTAAAAGTCCAGATCCTGCATACCTCTGGCACTGCTCCTCCAACTGTCCTCTTTATTGATCAACTCCCTTCAGATAATGCCAAAAAGGGGGAGAAAATTCAGGAGTGGAAGAAGAAGGGAATAGATGATGGTCTTTACCTTGAACCAGAAAGAGAAAACATGACCAAAAATATCCCTTTGCCAGATGGTAGCAAGAAAATTGATGAGACCACAAATGCACTGGCAGAAGCAGTTGCAAGTGTCAAAAAGGATAGAGAGGCCAAGAAGAAAGCTAGGGTGGATTATCCAGATCAGGGTACTTCTGGGTCAAAGGATGATGAAAATCCTGTTGATGAAAAGAATAAGCCTGCGAGAAAAGTAAGGCAACCCAAATCCATCCCAACCAGACGTTCAAAGTCTGCTCCAAAACCACCATTCAAAACAGCTGTTGTAACTCCTGTTGTATCAACTACTACTGGTACTTCAGTGGTTTCAACATCTGTTCTCACTTCAACACACACCACTTCAACACACACCACATCCACTGCTTCACCACCATCACCACCAAAAACAACACCATCTCCTGCCAAAAAGCAGAAGACAACGGATGTTACAACATCTGTTGTAATGACAACAGTGGTTGAAACACCAGTTGTTTCAACAGCTGTTAGTCAATCACAAACCACTGCCACCTAATCTACCACCACTGTTCCACCCAAAACATCATCAGTCCCTCCTCAAACAAAAAGGAGAAGGCTAATCCTCAAAGATGATGACTATTCACCACCACCAACATCTTCAAAATCCTTGTCACTTGTAACAATTCCAAAACCCATACCTCTCTCTTCAGCTCAAATTCTAAAGCCATTACCTCCTGCTGGTGTCTCATTTCCTCTGGAACTCATTGCAGTTAGGGAAGAAATCAAATCCTTCTACTGTGAGGACGACCCAGCTAAAAGGAGTTTGCCATCAGTTGAAGGATATCCCAGGCCTAACAATATCGAAGAATATTTGAAACTCAAGGCCAAGCAAGCAGAGGATATCGCAATAAAAACAGACAAGGGAAATCTGATAGAGAATTTCAGCAAAACTATCAGTTTCTACTCACACAGGTCGGTGCTATGGAGCAATTTGCCAAAAATGTATATCGACAACTCTCAGAAAGGGCAGATGAGTCCTTGAGAAAATACTACATTGAGAACATCATGACCTACAAGAAATACAAGGGGGAGAAACATATGTACAAAAACTGAACCATTCCTGAGCTTGAAAAAGAGGCAGCCAGGATTCAAGAAATGATCAAATATAAGGTCAAGCAGACTCCCCCTGAAAAATTCAAACAGATTGAAGCTGATAAGGTTTTAGAGTTGAAGAGAATGAAAGAAGAGCTGATAGCAGCTGATTATGGGTCAAAGAATTCTGTGACAAAGTGGGGAGTAGATAGGGTCAGGGCTACCTACAGAAAGTTAGAGGAACTTAGAAAGAAAGATCCAACGGTTCCAAAAAGGCCTGACTACTCTAAAGCAGAGGTCTCAAAAAGACAACCAAAGCTGCAAGTCAAAAGAACAACTGCTCCAGCTGGTGCTGCCATCTACAAAAGAAGGAGTCAAAACCAGTCAGATGCTGAAACAGTTCAAGATCTAAATGCTGGAAATGCCATTGTAAAAGAGGGCATTAAATTAATTATGAAAAAAGATCCTGAATTGGAACTACCTGCAAGCACTGCTCAGACAGTGTTCAATAGGCCATCATCACCAAACTCCTCATCAAATAAAAATCTCCCAAGAAACCCATCAGGCTCAAAAGTACTAAAGTGGGAAACTGACAAACAGACCCATGTATTGACTCTGTTCAGGTCTGATGGAGAAGTGAAGAAAATATCAAGGGAACAAGCACTTGGCCTAAGTCTTGAAGATTTGCAGGATCTCCTTGATCTTCCACTTAGCAGGGATGATGAAGACACAGATGCCTTAACCTTTGAACTACAACTTAAAGGGCAAATAAGGGAACTGTTGATGAGGCAATAAAGTTCCACAATAATGAAGAGTTTTGGCATTATCTGTTCCAGGGGGAGATTGTTAGGATCGAACCCTACCAGAGGAACAGATAATAAAAGCGAAAACTGGAAAAGAGCAGTGGATCCAGAATAAGCAGATGTTACATACAAGTCTCTCCCCTTGATAGTGATTTCAACATCTGCTGACCTCCTATCTACTGATCATGCAAACTGCTGACCCGCAACTACTGTTCAAGTAAAGACCTGATGAAAGACTAAAGCTTTGCTGTTCAATCTACTGCCTTGAGTCAAGCACTGCTGATCCGGACAAGTACTGTTGGGTTCACAGCAGTGGAGGGATCCAGCGGTTGTTTATTCTGTCTTTATGTAATGTAATGTAATAGCAGTAGTTAGCATAGCAGTGTTTGTATTGATCAGAGGTTAGAGTTTGTTAGGAGGTTAGATGTCACTTTCATGGTGACGTCAGCTTAGATGCTCAGTAGTTTGCTAGTGCCTATAAATAGAACAGTGCTCTGTACTGTTCTATTAGCTCTTTGCAACATCGTCTTCTCTGCACGAACAAACACTGAGCTCTGGCTGAGGGGGAGTTTGTATTCAATCATTGCAATAGTAATCGTAATTGAAATAAATTCAATCTTTCGGTTCATTGTGAAAAATGTTTGATCAAAGCAATACTCTCGTTTGATTGTATGCAAAGTTTGTTTCCATCTTAATTCCGCTGCACAACTCATTCATTTCCATCTTAATTTCAAACGTAAAATACAATCAAAACCAAACTCAGATCCAACATTTAATAATTGGCACGACCGGTAAGACCACACCGAGTCAATGATGATGTGAAATGTATTGAAGAACCACAAGATTCTTCGTGACAATTAAACATGACATGGTTGCTCTTAAGGGAAGTTTACTATTTACCACCCAAAGTAGGGTGTGATCCCTAAATATTCTAGAATGAATAAAGGATATATATATATATATAGGGCCAGGATCATTTCAGAACCATAAATATTTACAGAACTCGCAGAACTCCTAACAAACAATCTTTTTATTTATATATTTTTATGTTTAGGATAATTTTATCATTTATTATATGTATTTTTACGATTACATACATGTTAAGAGTAATTTTATCATTTTTTATATGTAATTTTATAATTAAACATATGTAAACTAGTTTTTTACATATATGTAATTAGTTATGACACATATATATAATTTTGGCAATTAAACATATGTAAACTGCTTTTAACATGTATGTAATCAAAGAAATACATATAATAGATGATAAAAATATCCTAAATACAAAAACTTTTATAAAAAATGATTGTTTATTAGGAGTTCTGAAAGTTCTGTAGTTATTTAGAGTTCTGAAATGAACTCAACCCTATATATATATATATATATATATATATATATATATATATATATATATATATAATATGATACCATTTAGAGTTTTAAATCGATGTATCGTCTAAATGGTTATCAAAACCACAACCTAGAGTTTGTGCGATTATGGCTTAGCCAATGTGGTAGCAAAAATATCATTCCAGATTGGTATATATATTTTGGTGATAATGGCAAATTTAGTTCCCAAGTTATTAATGATTATTTGAATAATTGTTGAACTTCATGTAGCTTTGTTAAGATGATCACTAAATGTTCACAATTTATTGCAAAGCCAATGATTATAAGAGCAACATTTCATATCTGTATTTTTATTGCAAAGCCAATGATTATAAGAGCAACATTTCATATATGTATTTTGGCACATGTGATTTTACATGTACAACATTAATTCACATCAAGTCAACAAGTTATAGTACTTCCTCCCCGCTATCTATAGTTAACACTTTGAGCCATTAAAGATGGATTTATTTACGACTCAGTTAATTGATATCCATTTTAATGAATCAACATTCCCAACATATGGGGGAGACTAAAGGCAGTTGGAAATAGAAATGAGTTAGGGGCTGTTTGTTTACCTCTTAATGAGGCTCTTGATGGTTCAGACCTCTTACTGGTTCAGCAAGCAGATGTTTGAATGGTTCAGACATTTGCCTCTGAATGGTTAAGATTTATATAGAGTCTGAATGATTAAGACCTCTAATCTGAATAGATCAGACATTTGCCTCTGAACGGTTAAGCATTATACAGGCTCTTAATGGTTGAGACCTCTTACTGGTTCAGCACTTAATGGTTCAGACCTTTTACTCGTTCAACACTTAACCATTCAGATGTTACCAAACAGCCCCTTAGAATGAATTATCATTGATCCTCGTATTAAACATTATGGACAAAAAGTTCAAATGATAATTCACTCATAAAAATTAGCTAATCAATTACCAGACGCATTCACTGGCCTAAGAAGAATGACTATCTAAGTCATATATGCCAACTACTAATGCTCAAATTAAGATAATTGTTTCAAAAGGACAACATATATTGGTAATGAGTTTGTGGCACGCCTGGAGCATGGTAAACTAGTCGATTCCAAAAATAAAAATCCTCGAGAAAAGTAGCAAGTAATAAAGATGGTCAAGTAGAGGTATGTAAAAAGGTCTCCCTGAAGAGACATTAGACATGAAGGTTCAAAAAGTACCTCAATACTAAAAGTAAAGAAATCTCATTAAATTGTATCATGTCTGAAAGTACATGGAATCGAAATAAAATCGACGTCGTTATACTTTTGTATATAATATAGCGCTTAAAATAATTAAATGACGAGGATCAAGATATGAGATCTGCCTATGTTGTAAAAAAAAGAACTAATATATATTTTTCTATCTGTCAAAAGAAAAAAAAAATTATATATATTTTGGACACTTTGACTAGTCTTTATTAAAATATTTTATAAAAGGATAATGTTTTTGATAATGTAGAATAAATATAAATTTAGTAATAAAGAGGGGTGTTCAAAAAATCCCGATCCGAAATCGAATCCGAAATATTCGAAAATCCGTATCCAAAATATCCGAAATTTCGGATACCCGATAACCGTATAATCTGAATCTTCGGAGTCGGTTCGGATTCGGATGTGAATTTCAAAATTTTTGGATAATCTGATTATCCAATATCCAAAAACTAATCTTTTCCTTTAAATATATATAATATATGGGCACTATATTTAGTTTGATATTGATTATAGGGTGTGTCTCACTCTTCAAGTTCAAAAAATGTCTATTGAACTACAACCCCGTTCTAGTTCTCAACCAGCACAGCCTCTACCCGCAACATCAGAAGTTGCTCGTATTCGACAAGCTCAAGCCGGTGAGTTTCTTCCTTGAGCTCAGCCCGGTTCTACTGCCGCGGTTTTAACTTGAGCTAAAGCAGCTAGTGCAAAATTTGCGATCTCATTCTTTTGGGTAATTGTACCCATTCTTTTGTTTCTCGGGTACGTATTAGGCGCCTGTGCCTTCATAAACTTTGGTGAAGTGAAGGTGGAGAAAGTCGGCCTGAGGAATCCGGTGGTGAACCTTACCACTGACGGAAATTCTTCCGCGACTTTAGCAGCCGATATGTACTACTCTGATGTTTTAAGAAAAACTAGTTTCGTTCATTCGGTTCCCAAAGTGGTGAGGTTCAGCCTTTCGGCCCAAACACGTACTCGAGCCTTATTGGTCTAATATGAACTCTTGTTTCATTCATGTAGTTGAGTTATATTTAGATGTGATCAATTGGTCTAATGGTATGAATTTTGGGCGCTACAAACGTGTTGAAATCTTTAAATGACGTGTTAGTGTAACAAAACCGTTGTAAAAAATGAACTAATATATATTTTTCTATTTGTCAAGAGAAAAAAAAATTATATATATTTTGGACACTTTGACTAGTCTTTATTAAAATATTTTATAAAAGGATAATGTTTTTGATAATGTAGAATAAATATAAATTTAGTAATAAATAGGGGTATTCAAAAAATCTGGATCCGAAATCGAATCCGAAATATTCGAAAATCCGTATCCGAAATATCCGAAATTTCAGGTATCCGAAAATTCGGATACCCGAAAACCGTATAATTCGAATCTTCGGATTTGGTTCGGATTCGGATGTGAATTTCAAAATTTTTGGATAATCCAATTATCCGATATCCGAAAACTAATATTTTCCTGTAAATATATATAGTATATGGGCACTATATTTAGGTGCTATTTGTTTTTTCAGAGTTAAAACGTCTGCAGTCTGCGGACCACATCTGCAAACCTCTGTAGCAGAAGAGGTGGACCAAACATCTGCAGTCTGCAAGAAAAAGACTGTTTGTTTTTCAGAGGTGTTTCATAACAAACATCAAAAATTCCCATCACCAACACAAAAAATTCACAATATCTCAACAAACAATGGACTGAAATCAAGAACCATTTTTATCATTCAAGATATCTAATTAAGAACTAACATCATAAAAAAACAATCAAGAACAAACATCATAAAAAACAATCAAGAACAAACATCATAAACAAACAATCAAGAAGAAACATAAAAAAAACACAATCAAGAACTAACATCATAAAAAAAACATTCAAGAGCAAACAATACGATTACATACCTGTGATTGATGAAGAGTTCGGCTGGGCTGAGGTGGTTGACAGCGGCGCCGCTGGGTGGAGGGCGACAGCAGGTCACGGAGGCAACAGGGGTCGGAGGTGTGTCGGAGGAAGCAGGTCACGAGGCAGCAGCTAGCAGGTGTGTCGGAGGTGTGTCGGAGGCAGCAAGTCACGAAGGCAGCAGGTGTGTCGGATGTGTGTAGGCGGCAACAGGTCACAAGGCAGCAGGAGGCGGAGGAAGTGCAGGATGTGGCGGAGGAAGTGGAGGTGGTGGTGGAGGAGGAAGTGGAGGTGGTGGCAGAGGAGTATGCTAGGGTTTGGGAGAACTTTTGTTTTGAAGGAGAAGAAGAGATGAGAAGACCCTTGAAGATGAGAGTCCACATCTGTCCCAAGAAGAGGTCTAGAAGACCTTTTTTAATGAAATCACTTCTAAAAAACAAACACACTGCAGACTAAAAGGTCTGCGCGTGGTCTGCGTGGGACAGACATAAAAGGTTCTGAAGTGCTTTTCACAAAAAATAAACACCCCCTTAGTTTGATATTGATTATAGTATGGGTCTTACTCTTCAAGTTCAAAAAATGTCTATTAAACTACAACTTTGTTCTAGTTCTCAACTACCACAGTCTCTACCCGCAACATCAGAAGTTGCTCGTATTCGGAAAGCTCAAGCCGGTGAGGTTCTTCCTCGAGCTCAATCTGGTTCTGCTGTCGTGGTTCTAACTCGAGTTGAAGCCGCTGGTGCAAAATTTTCGATCTCATTCTTCTGGGTAATTGTACCAATCCTTTTGTTTCTGGGGTACGTATTAGGCGCCTGTTCCTTCATAAACTTTGGTGAAGTGAAGGTGGAGAAAGTCGGCCTGAGGAATCCGGTGGTGAACCTTACCACCGACAAAAATTCGTCCGCGACTTTAGCAGCCGAGATGTACTACTCGGTTGTTTTAAGAAAAACTGGTTTCGTTCATCGGTTCCCGAAATGTTGAGGTTCGGTCTTTCCGGTCTAATATGAACTCTTGTTTTATTCAGGTAATTGAGTTATATTTAGATGTGATCTATTGGTTTAATGGTATGAATTTTGTACGCTACAAACATGTTTAAATCTTTAAATGACATGTTAGTGTAACAAAATAGTAGTTGTAAAAAAAGAAATAATATATCTTTTTCTATTTGTCAAGAGAAAAAAAAATTATATATATTTTGGACACTTTGACTAGTCTTTATTAAAATATTTTTGTAAAAGGATATTGTTTTTGATAATCTATTATATATAATAAATGAAAGTTATTTGGGCCACGTGTCACTTGATTAGGGCATCCTCAGTTCTCTTTTCCCGCCCAACAGTGTCATCCCCTTTTCCTTATATAATCTCTCTTCTCACTTCTAATCTTTGTTTACAAACCTTGGGTTCTTTCTCTCTCTATATTCAGGCGATTCAAATTCAAATTTCACAAACCCTGCAAATTATTGAGATAATTCTTTCCATCCAAACCTTAATCTTCTTCAGACGCCACCATAAAATCTTCTTTTGTTCATCGATTACTTCATCAAAAGGTTTGTTCTTTTTTTTAGTTGAAATACTTTCATGATTTCCTCTTATTTACACTAATCCTAATTTCTACTCGTAATCTAATCATATGGTTCCAGGTTTGTTGTCATCAACGTTGAAATCCGCTTAGCTGCGGATAGATTTCTGCCATAAGCTGGTATGTTTGAATATGTTTTGAAATTAGCATTTTTTTCTAGATGGTGATGATATGAGTATAACATCTGTTGATTATTGATGTTTGAGTATGTTCAGCCATTATTCTTTCTGAAATTAGAGTTTCATTTCCAGTTCTCGAGGTATTATCTGTTTGTAACAGCAGTGGTTCAGCATCTACAGTGGATTCAACATCAGGTGTTTGCTATTATTGTTTGATGTTGTTTGCTATTATTGTCTGATGTTGTTTGCTATTATTGTTTGATGTTGTTTGCTATTGTTGTTTGCAGTTGAAAATATCTTAATTAAGGTAATAATTGTATTACATCCTGTTGAAAATTAGAATTGATAAATTTAGGGAAAGTGAGGTTGAAAGTTAATAACCCAACAGTGGAGCATTTCATTCTACAGGTTCCATAAATTAAGGGTATTCTCATATAATGATGATGATTGTTCCACGGTTGTTTCCAGTATTATTGTTCCAACATCGTTTAAAGTATGTTTTTTTTGCTACTCTGATTTTCAATTTTGAGTTTTTTATTTTGAAGTGATATACTCTAATTCTCGGTTTATATTTCAGTCTAATCACAGTTGTTTGAAATTCATACAATCTGCTGCGGGTTATTATAGGTTTGTATTCAAACAAGCATAAAGTTTAATTAAACACAAAGAAAGATTATTAAATTTATAGTTAAAATAATTTTTGCTTATGTCTAAATGATGATGATGATTATAATTGACTTGTGCAGAAGATGATGATGGAGAACCCACAGTAGTTCCTACTAAACGCAAGAAAGGATCTGTTATTGTTGTAAGATAAGATTTTATGTTACTAGAGAGTCTAGAGTAATGGTGTTTCCTACCTTTTTTGTATTAAAAGAAGCATAAAGTTTGTTTTAAAGGAGTTCTTTATGAACAAAGACTGATGAGGCCTATCCACTGTTGAAGACAAGGTCCTGTTAAAGACAAGCACTTTATGTACCTAGAGTTTGATTAATCAAAGGAAAACGACTGTTTAGTATCAGCAGTGGTTCAGCATCTACAACGGATTCAAATTTAGTATTTAATTATCAGTGGTTCTTATGTAACTTTAGTATTTCATTATGAGTTTGTTTCATGTTGTAAGAATCAGTGAATTCTCAGATAATAGATTGCTTTGCCGGATTAGATTATGTGTTAAATTATAGTTCTTTAAGTGATTGTTTCGTTTTCTTGAATTCTATGTAATTTTGTAAAGAAGTACAATAACAAACAGTGGTTTTAACATCTGTTTGCAATTTGGTCAATAGTTAATGGAAACCCCTGTTAGGTTGAACAGTAGATGTTATTAACTTAAACATCTGTTCAGGAAAACGACTGTTTGCACTTTATGTACCTAGAGTTTGATTAATCAAAGGAAAACGACTGTTTAGTATCAGCAGTGGTTCAGCATCTACAACGGATTCAAATTTAGTATTTAATTATCAGTGGTTCTTATGTAACTTTAGTATTTCATTATGAGTTTGTTTCATGTTGTAAGAATCAGTGAATTCTTAGATAATAGATTGCTTTGCCCGATTAGATTATGTGTTAAATTATAGTTCTTTAAGTGTTTGTTTCGTTTTCTTGAATTCTATGTAATTTTGTAAAGAAGTACAATAACAAACAGTGGTTTTAACATCTGTTTGCAATTTGGTCAATAGTTAATGGAAACCCCTGTTAGGTTGAACAGTAGATGTTATTAACTTAAACATCTGTTCAGGGTTAAACAGATGTTTGGGCTTTAACAGATGTTTGGCTCTAAACCAAACATCTGTTTAAGGTCAACATCTATTTGAGTATTGGTCCTGTTGTGAAATTTGTTTGACCCAACAGTGGTTTTAAACCACCAGATAAACATCTCTTTATGTGCAAACACCAGTTTATGGTCAAACTTCTGTTTATGGGCAAACTTCTGTTTAAGGCGAAACATATGTTTCTTCAAAATCTGTTGACCATTGACTGACCAAACATCAGTGTTTAAAAAACTGTTGGGTATCCACTGATAGGAAAAATAGCCACTGCTCACTTTTTTTATTGTTGGCATCTATTGATATTGACCATCAGTGGTTTTCCTAAAAAACAACCACTGCTCACTTTTTTGTTATTGATGGTGTTAATTAGTGATAGATTGAAATTATCAAATAAAAACTAGAATTACAATGAAATTACCATTTTACCTCATCTTTACATACCAATGAGGTAAGATTTCCTCCAACATTGTTTTGATCATACAATTTAAAAAATTCTTTATAACTATTTGTTGGAAATCAAATCAGTAATTAATGCTAATTTCTTGAGCTTTGGACATTTAAAACATGCAAAATGTGAATTTCAAACTCACGGTTTAAAAATTAGAAAAGTCATCATGACAATGACAGTTGCTTTCAAATCATCATCAGTAATTACAGAAAAGTCAAACTGACGGTTATTATCTCTTAGTAATTTTGAAATTTTGAAATAAAAAATATGTAAAAGGTAATTTAAAATTGACGTTCTCTTTTTTTTCCTACTTTGCATATTTCAGTTCCCAAAAAACATCATAACAATTGCTTTCAAATCAAATCAGTAATTACTAATTAATATTAGTAATTTTGAAATTCAAATTTCAAACCATATATATTTTTATTATTCTATAAATAAGATACAATTATCTGGTTTCACATTCAAATCTCGCTCGCTCATATATGTGACCGTATCTTTCTCTCTCAAATGCATCTTTCTTGTGATTTAGCAGCTAATTTCCCATTACACTTCTTTGTTCGAATGTTTGTTGATAATGTTTACATGTTATCGTTCCTGTATCATTGTTCCAACATCTTTGTTTCAATGTAAATTCGCATCCCACATCAACCTTTCAATATCGATGCTGCAATATCATTGTTGCAACATCGTGAAAAGTTGCATGTGTTACCTTTTTTATGGCAGAGATGCAACTTTAAAGTTACATGTGCCATTTTTTTTTATTTCCGTTAAATCCAAAGTCAAGTTTTCTTGCTCCAGGAAGATTTTCTTCTTTTAAAGAAAGTATACATTCGTCCAAAGTTCGTGAAAACTCAGATGTGCAATAAAAATGAAAAAGACACGTTTGAATTTTAGATTAGTTTCTTATTCTTATTTGTGTTGTCAGTAATATGGAGTGTGGTGATAGAGACGTGCAGTTTATGGCGATGCTGAAGGACATACATCAAGAGGTTCAGCAATAGATGTAGTGGAAACTAAAGTTTATTAGTTGTTGCTGTTATTCTTAGATTTGAACTTGAATATTGTTCAGTATGTCATGTAATTATTGGACTTTTAGTTTTAAGGTCCTGAATAAATGATTAAATATAATTTTATGAATCTTTGTCGTGTTTTATTTTTACTTATTATTTATTGTTTCAGTAATATTTAGATTATGTTGATGTTGAATTGTGTCTGAAGATCTGTTTGGTAAGTCAACAGAGGATTAATAGTGTCAAGGATTTGTTTAATGGTCCAACTCTGAAAGGGTGGTGTGGTTATAACAGCTGATCATGCTAAGGACTGTTATAATTAATTCCTGCTCCATATAAAGACTGATGGGCTTATTGTCTCATGAGGGCTATGCACTGTTGAAGGCAAAGTCCTGTTAAAGACTAGCACTTATGGTGTAGTTATAACAGCTTCTACAGCGGATTCAACTTTAGTATTTATGTATCAGTTTTTCTTATGTAACAGTGTTTAGGACAAACATTGGTTCTCTATACTTTATCTCTCGAGACAAACCTATACAAACTCAAAGATTAACCATTGCCCAACAACAAAAGTGGTTCATCATCAACAGTAGATATTCTATCTTTGTTTTTGTTAACAGTATTTATATGTCCAAACTGTTAATATTATATCTCTGTTTATGTTAACAGTATTTATTTAATTTCAAACATCTGTTTATGTTCAAACAGATGTTTCAGGTCGAATATTTATTTAATTTCAAAATTTTGTTTATGTCCAGATTAGATGTTTAACAGTATTTAATTTAAAACATTGTTTTAATGATAAAACGGCAAGTTAAATTACAAAATAAAAAATATTCTTGATGACTATTTGTTGCAAATTAAATCAATATCTATCCACTGTTAGATAAAAAACAACTACTGCTTACATTTTGGAGGTTGACATCCACTGAATAAAAGTGAAGTACATTTGGATGATTATTAAGCTCCTCATTTTGATTGTTTGGGTATAGTATTCTTCAAATTGGTCTTTTCTTGCAAACAGTTTTTAATGTCAAACATTTGTTTAAGCGAAAACATGTGATTGTTAAATGTTATCCACTGCTGAAGGCCAGCCTCAGTTTCTTCATTTTTCATGTTGACCACTGACTGACCAAACATCTGTGTTACATTTTATTGGGTATCCACTGATAGTTAAAAAATAGTCACTGCTCCCCTTTTTATTGTTGACATGCACTGAAATTTACAATCATTGGTTTTTTCATCAGCGGTTCACACGTGGTCAGTTTTTAGCCTTCAGATCTTTGTAACCGCTGCCACATCAGCACTTACTTTTTCCCTAAATAAAAGCCTGATCAAAACCCCCAAACAGGGTTTTACACTGTGGAATTGAATTCTCAAAGCAGTTTCCAGCCTTCCATTTCGAACCATTCTTCGTCTTCTTCATCAAAATGACGAAATCTAAATCAAAATCATCAACATCTTCCAAAGAGGTCGCTCAAACGGCAGGTGAACCCATTGAAATTCCTTACAAATCCTCTCACAATTACTTGGGTCTACTCACAAAACTCACCATCAACCACACCTTTGATTCCATCATCGACACCATATCTGCATCAAAGTACAAAACTTTGCTTACAGCAGATTCTCCCATTTTCCAACAAACTCAAAGAGAGTTCTGGAAAAATGTTACCGTTGAAAAACAAGGAGACATCGTCATAGCCATCAATTCTTCTATACAGGGAAAAGCAATTCAGATTACTCCACAATCAATCTCAGAAGTCTTTAAACTCGATGATCAAAAAGGTAAAACTTCTTTTTCTAAAACCGGCTTGAAAACTGATTTCTTGAAAAGGGGGTATGCAGAACAACCAAAAAGGGATACCTTACAAAAGGGTTTCTTCCCTTCTGCACCTAGGTTTTTATTCCACACACTTTTGATGTGTGTTTCAAATAAAACAACTGGTTTTAACGAAATACCATTGAAGATCCAATGTCTGGGTTATGCTATTTTGAATAATGAAAATTATAACTATTCCCAGGAGATCTTTAATGACTTAGTAAAGAATGTTGATAGCAAATCATTTTTACTCTTTCCAAGGTTTCTAAGCTACTATTTCAAAGAAAAATTTGGAAAAGAAAATGAAAATTTACTCAAACAAGGTGCATCTTTTAAAATAAGTGGTTTGAGAACTGAAACATTTTCTAGAATAATGGCACCTATGAAAACAAAAGCAGAGGTGCCTGAGCAAAATTTAGCAGCTACCACTGCTCCTCAGGCATCTACTGTTGAGCCCACTACTACAGGTGATCATAGCAGCACAACCACTGCTTTGAAACCCACACCTGCCATTACCAAAAGGACCAAAAAGAAAATCTCCAGAAAGCCCTCAAAACCCAAATCAAAGGCAACTCTGGAAGATGAGATCCCAGAGCAACTGCCAGTGACAACACAAATGTCACCAAAAACCACTGCTGCTACTTCCTCACAGCAGATGGTAGAAAGATCTCCACCTTTACCTCAAACTCCTCCTGCATCCTCACAAAAGGATCAGGTTGTAAACACAGGGACTCCACATTATGAAGCTCTGGATTCACTCGGATCCATCTTCCACAGTCCTGATCCCAAGGACATGTCTCTTTCAACACCCTTATCCTCACCCCTCACATTACCACAATGCATGATACCTTTGTTGCATGCAGTTAACATAGCTCAGACACAAACCAGATCCTCTCAATTACCTATCACTGAGAGCATACTCCTACAAGTGACTGGGTCTGATGATTTTACCTCTGCTATCCCAGCAGCAACTGAGGAGGTTACACCCCTTGAGTTACAAGTAACTCTTGGTGGTAGTTCAAGTGGAGCAGCAACTACAAGTGATGGATCAACAGATCTACATTTGGACAGTTGTTTCATTAGTAAGACTCCCTTGAAGGCAATTTCTTCTATAGCACCTCTGGTAACCACCAGTGAGTTTGTTTTAACCACTGGTACCATTGAAAGGTTATCAAGTGCTGAAGAAAGAAATCCCCAGTACCAAGAACAAGGGGCATCAATGGATGATTTCTGGGCTTCATGTCCTAAGTCACACATTGGTACAACCACTGCTGGTGGGGAAACAGATGATTCCATTAAATTGGATTACCATTCAAAATATCAGGAATTGACGGGCAGAGTTGAAAAACTTGAAACATCAGTTGCTGAAATAAAGGATATGGTGCAACAGCTGTTAAAAGCTCAAAAAGCACAATCCACTGTTGTTCCAGCTCAAGCACCTGCACAACCTGCACTTGCTGCAAATGAGCTATGTAGTGTATTCCAACCCCTGCTCCAAAAACAAAAACAAGCGGCTGATCACCAGCATGCAATACATGTACAAATGCTGACAAATATGTTGGAGTCTAGGTTCAAAGATACTCAAGCAGACATCAAGGCTATAAAGGCCAGTATCCAAAACATCACTAGCAAAGCTCCTTCCACTCTAATATTCTTTGATAACCCCCCTGCAGATAATGCCAAAAAGGGGGAGATAATGAAGCAGTTGAAGAAGAAGGGAATAGAACATGGCTTGTGTGTTGAACCTGAGCAAGAAAAACAGACATCTAAACCACCTCCCAAAGGCTCCAAACCTCAAACCACAAAAACTCAAACTTCCATTCAAACTGTTGATATGGCAGTAGTTTCAAAAACTGCTAACCAAACATCTGCCATCTCTTCAACACACACCACTACAACACACACTACAACCACTGCCCTACCAGAACCTAAAAGTACAACACCATCCACCAAATTACCACCTGCTCAAAAGCAGAAGACATCTACTGACACATCAGTAGTTGTAATGACAACAGAGGTTGAAACACCAGTTGTTTCAACAGCTGTTTGTCAGTCATCCACCACTGCTCTCATCAATGTCACATCACCACCATCACCTCCTGCGAAAAAGCAGAAGACATCAGATGTTTCATCATCTGTTGTAATGGCAACAGTAGTTGAAGCACCAGTTGTTTCAACAACTGTTAGTCAGCCACCATTCACCACTACCCTCACTTCACTTCAAACCATCTTCACTCCACTCAACAAATCACCCAAAAGCACTCCTTCACTGAATAAAATTTACTCCAGAAAAAGAAAAATAACTCAGCCAGATGAAGACAAACATGATCCTAATGCTGCAAAATATCCATTGGAATTGGAAGCTGTAAAAAATGAGATGAGACAATTCTACACCAAGGATGATCCTTCAACAAGAAGATTCCCTTCTCTCATAGGCTTCATAGTCCCAGAAGATATGGATGAATATCTCAAGCTTAAAGCAAGGCAGGCTAAAATAAGAGCAAAAGTTGAATGTGAAGGTCAAAGTGACGAAGCCATATCTGAAAAATTGGAATTCTTGCTCAGTAAGGTCAAGCAGATGGAAGACTATGCACAAGATCTAAACAAAGAAAAGACAGATCAACGAAATAAAATGAGAAAAGAATATCTTGCATATATCATGAAAGAAAAATTCTATCCTGCTGAAGAAAAACAATTTGAAGAATGGCCAATAGTTGCTTTAAAACATGAGGCAAACAGAATTCAAAGAATTAAAAACGATCCAAGAAAGAAGAAGACAGCTCCAAATTGGAACAAATACAAAAAGCTCATTGCTGACCTTACATCTGAGTATAAAAGAAAGAAGCAAGAGCTGGTGGATGCTAAGGTGGATACTGCTGAAGCCATAGCAAAATGGACAAAGCAGTATACCGACGAGGCTTATGAAAGGCTTAAGAAAAGAAGCATAACAGTCTCAGACACTTCTAAGAAGCCTGACTACAAAAAGCTAGAACAGCAGATTGATACTCTTAAAACACAGATCACATCAGCAGATAACCCTATCATTGTGGAAAACCAAGAAAAATGAAAACTGCTGACCAGTGAAGAAGAAAAAGAAAAGGGAGCTGAGTACTTCACAGAAGCCATCAAAAAAATGGATCTAAAAGAAGACAAATCAGCAAAGCTTCAAGAGCTTGCCAAAAAGGTATTAACCAGACCTGCATCACCAAATACTTCAGACATGACAGACTTTGAACTAGATCAAAAGAAGAGGCAAGAGCAGATTGAAAGAGAGACTGCAGAAGAGACATCTGCAGCAAATAATGTCATCGAAATAGCCTTCAAACAAATGTCTGAAAGTTTACAACTTTTCACAAGATCAATTTCTCCAAACTCATCAGAAAATAAATCTCTCCCAAGAAACCCATTGGGTTCAAAAGTACTAAAGTGGATGTCTGGTCAAAAGACCCACGTATTGACCTTGGTCAGATCCAATGGCCAAGTGAAGTACATATCAAGGAAAGAAGCACTAGGTCTTGGTGTTGAAGATTTGCAGGATCTCCTTGAACTTTCACTGTGCAGGGATGAGGATGACTCAAGTTCCAAAGACTTTGAAGAAGAATTTAAAAGACAAGCTAGGGAACTTTTGGTGAGAAATAAAAATCCAGAATAATGAAGGGTTTTGGCATTATCTGTTCCAGGGGGAGATTTTTGGGATTGAACCCTACCAGGGGAACAGATAATGAAAGCGAAAACTGGTTCACAACAGTGGATTCATAATAAGCAACTGTTTATACTATACTTCTCCCTTGAAAGTGATCATAACAAGTGATGGCTCTCTATCCACTGTCCGTATACAACTGCTGCTACCCTTTAAACTGCTGACAAAGCCCTGAAGAAGTAAACACTGCTGATTCTATCTACTGTTGACAAAGCACTGCCCACTCAAAGACTGATCAACTTTAAGGGAAGCACTGTTGGAAGAGCATAGCAGTAGTTTAGTATATTACTTGTTTTATGTAGAATCAGTGGTTAAGAATAGCAGTGTTTGTATAGGAATAGTTGTTACAGGTTGTTAGGCTGTTAGACGTCGGTTTCATGGTGACGTCAGCTGAGATGCCTCAGTGGTTTGGATTGTCTATAAATGGAGCAGTATCCTGTACTGTTACATTTGATCGTCTTGAGTGAGTTCTTCTTAATTCAATCATTTCATCTTGTGCAACCAACCATGGAGTAAAAGGCTGAGGGGGAGTTTAGTTTGTAAGCATGCTTGTAATCTTTTGCCTTGATTTGTAATCTTTCAACTTAATGAAAAGCAAATGTTTATCAAAACTATCTTCCTCTTTGATTGTGTTTACAAAGTTTGTTGTTCATTTCCGCTGCACTTAAACTATGTTCATTTCTATTTGATTTGTTCAAATTATACAAACAAACACAATCACGAAAGCCTCCGATCCTAACAAGGTTAGCTAACGGACTATCTAGCGGTGTCTGTGTTAGTGTGTTGCGTGTTCTGCAGCATTGCACGGGTTCCTTACTATAATAATATGGTAACTATTGATTAATAATATGGAGTTACATTTTGTGAATTTATTGTTTGTTGAACGTTTGGATTAATTAATTACCCGGGAAGCAATCCCGGGTAATTAATTACCCGGTGATGTGAAAACATTGATGTTGAATCCAATGAGATGCTTGATGTAATGAGGTCGTATTAATAACAAATAATAATTGATATAACTAAGTTTCCCGAGCCCGGGAAGCAATCCCGGGTAAAAACCTAGTGTAGAATAAATATAAATCTATTATATATAATAAATGAAAGTTATTTGGGCCACGTGTCACTTGATAAGGGCATCCTCAGTTCTCTTTTCCCGCCCAACAGTGCCATCCCCTTTTCCTTATATAATCTCTCTTCTCACTTCTAATCTTTGTTTACAAACCTTGGGTTCTTTCTCTCTCTATATTCAGGCGATTCAAATTCAAATTTCACAAACCCTGCAAATTATTGAGATAATTCTTTCCATCCAAACCTTAATCTTCTTCAGACGCCACCATAAAATCTTCTTTTGTTCATCGATTACTTCATCAAAAGGTTTGTTCTTTTTTTTAGTTGAAATACTTTCATGATTTCCTCTTATTTACACTAATCCTAATTTCTACTCGTAATCTAATCATATGGTTCCAGGGTTGTTGTCATCAAAGTTGAAATCCGCTTAGCTGCGGATAGATTTCTGCCATAAGCTGGTATGTTTGAATATGTTTTGAAATTAGCGTTTTTTTCTAGATGGTGATGATATGAGTATAACATCTGTTGATTATTGATGTTTGAGTATGTTCAGCCATTATTCTTTCTGAAATTAGAGTTTCATTTCCAGTTCTCGAGGTATTATCTGTTTGTAACAGCAGTGGTTCAGCATCTACAGTGGATTCAACATCAGGTGTTTGCTATTATTGTTTGATGTTGTTTGCTATTATTGTCTGATGGTGTTTGCTATTATTGTTTGATGTTGTTTGCTATTGTTGTTTGCAGTTGAAGATATCTTAATTAAGGTAATAATTGTATTACATCCTGTTGAAAATTAGAATTGATAAATTTAGGGAAAGTGAGGTTGAAAGTTAATAACCCAACAGTGGAGCATTTCATTCTACAGGTTCCATAAATTAAGGGTATTCTCATATAATGATGATGATTGTTCCACGGTTGTTTCCAGTATAGGTGCAGACACAAGTTTTACGGTTTTGGGGGTGGAATACAGGCGGGGTTACTACCTTGCAGATGGAATATACCCAACGTATTCGACAATCGTTAAAACTATTCCGCACCCGACAGACGATAAAAGAAAGAAATTTGCGAAGTATCAAGAGGGTGCGAGAAAAGATATTGAACGGTGTTTTTGGATTCTACAAAAAAATGGCATATCATTGAACATCCAACACGTTCTGCTATTCCAAAGAGGTTACGACACATTATGTACGCTTGTATCATCCTTCATAACATGATCATTGATGACGAAGGTAGAGCGATATGTGAGTACGACGAAAACGCGTCTAACGGGAATTCTGTTTCAGTTAGTTTGGAACAACAAGATTTAAACATGTTCTCTCTACGTAACAAGTACACACATCATAATCTAAAAGCGGACTTGGTGGAGTACATTTGGAACAACGCACAAAACGAACTTGACGACCACATACCGGATGAAGACTAGTAGTTTTTTTTAATATTTTTTAAGTTCTTAGGATTTTTTTTAAGTTTATGTTTTTTTAAGTTTATGTAATGCTTTTAATATTAGTGAAATTATTTTCCTATATTATTTGTTAAATGTTAAAAAAAAAGTGGATGATTTAAAAAAAAAAACTAAACTAGTGGGGTAGGATCATCCTCCCATTTCCATTGTTTTTGTGGGATGAACCATCCTCAAAAGGACTATAATGTGGCGCCTAGGTGGCGGATCATCCTTCAAGGGAGGATGAGCACCATACCATGTAGCCTTAGAGAAATTACATATATGGGTCCATCAACTAAACGTTATGAATGTACTTCGCTTCACGACTCTTGCTTAAATAGTTTGAGTTTTGGTAATCATTAGTTACGAGATTTGTATTTCGAATAACTTTAATTAATTGTTTTTCGGTTGAGGTTAAGCATTGTTGTTACAACGATATATTGGCTACTCGGCTTAGTCATGTTTGTCAGGTTTAACTGGTTCCAGTATTTTCTTGAGTTTTTATCTAAGTTACAACATATACCACGACCACCATCCTTGCCATCGTAATAATATCAAGGTTGATCGTATTTACATGAAGGGCCAAGTTATTCTACAAAGGCTTATAATTGTAAGAATGATTTATAGAGTGACAAGTGCCAATAACCTAAAACTAAACCCACTACATCACCACCAAAAACCTAAACACCCACCCCCACCCCACCCCACCCCACCACCACCCAAAAACCTAAACCCCCACCCCCTAGGCAAAAAAAAAAAAAAATTTTTTTTTTTTTTTTTGGGTGGGTGATGTGGGGGGGTGGGGGGTTTAGGTTTTTGGTGGTGGTGGATGTTTAAGGTTTTTTTTTTTTTTTTTTAGTGGGGTTTTTTTGTGTAGTGGGTTTTTTTAGGTTATTGGACACTTGTCACTCTATAATTTCTTCTTACACTTCTTACAATTAGGATCCTTTGTGTTTGATCCTAATCCTTTACATCAAATAGAGAATAGAGTTAAATTTTAGAAAAGGTAAACTTTGTGGTATCTTCCTATACTAATAAACAAAAATCTTTTTGTACACGTGTCACTTTCTGGTGTCTCCTCGCTTTTAATAATAGTATTACATATTAATTTTTATACACAAAATATAATATAATATTAATTAATATAGTTAGAGATATAAACGTATAAATTCAAATTTAATTAATAATTATCTATAACAAATATAAATGTATCAAATAATATAATAAGTATAATATTCTTTAATATAGTTAGAGATCAAACGTATAATTTCAAATTTAATTAATAGTAAATTACTTTTTGAGTCCCTATGTTATAGTGGTTTTAACCACTTGAATCCAAAATCAAATAGTTTAATGTCCACGTATACTTTATTTTTAATATGATTTTTTTAATATGTAATATTTTCTATACAATGATAATATCCGTATCTTGTCTCATGATCCATATATTTAAAAATAGTATTTATATCAAAGTAGTTATTATATCATTAATAAACATAGTAGAATTTAATTACAATTCATTTACCATAACCTCATAACTTATAATTATTTTTAAAAATACATACAATTTTATGATCATTATTTTTTTTAGTGTTACTTCTTTTTATGACATAATAAAATGGATTGTAGTATCTCAAAAGAGAAGTGAAAACTTAAAAAATTATTTTGAATAGCGAAAATTGATAGTTCTTTTGTTTTACTATTTTATCTAAATAAGTCATTTCATTAATAAGGATTGGGTGAGGTTCGGCTAGAAAGTCCAAGTTTCCTAAAAAGTGTAAAAAGTCATAAAACACAATAATTTCAGGCATAAAACATACCTAAAACTCACAAATAATAGAATGAATATTACTAAATCACCATATTCAAACTCTAATAGTCCATAAAAACTTCAAACGCATCATCGTATAACTATGAATATAAAACACAAAATGCTAAACAACATAAAACACAATAATATTTGTCATTCCATAATCAGAGCCTTAACATCTAAAACACAACACAAAACCCACATACATGATGTTTTAGTAATCTTCATCATATTATTTGTGGGTTTTTGGTGTGTTTTATGGTTAACATTATGGTGTTTTATGACTTTTTACACTTTTTAGGAAATTTGGACTTTCTCGCCAACTCTTAGCCTAAGGATTATATACAAGTTTATAATTTATATTTTTTCGTCATTTAACCCGTGTAATACATGGGGTTGTAAGTTAGTCTATACTATATAATAAAAGAAACCATTTTGAGGACACTTGTTATCATATTAGGCCATGTCTTACGGATAATTATTATTTTAGTTTAAACTCTTCTAATTAATTATAGATAATCCTCCTACTAAATATTATTTAGGTTAATTATTACTTTTATATTTATCTATTAACTTCAAATTCAAACTTAGTTATCTAATTTGATATTAGAGTAAATTACGATTTTGGCCCCTGTGGTTATATCACTTTTACCCTTTTAGCCCAAAAAATAATTTTTTTTAGCATCTGAGCACTCGGCGTCTTTTTTTCTAACCCTTTTGGCCCCTAAAATTATTATTGGTGTATAAAATTAGATTTATTAAACTCGTGTAATACACGTGTTTTTTTTAAAGATATACCTTTTTTATTATTTACTATACAAAATTACATTTATTCGACCCGTGTAATACATAAGGTTTTTTAAGATATAGCTTTTTTATCATTTGATATATAAAATTAGATTTATTCGATTCGTACAATACACGGCGTTTTTTTAAGGATATATTTTTTGTTATTTAGTATAGAAAATTACATTTATTCAACCCGTGTAATACACATATTTTTAAAGATGTAACTTTTTTATTATTTGGTATATAAAATTACATTTATTTAACCCGTGTAATAAATGAGGTTTTTTAAAGATGTATTATTTTATTATTTGGTAAACAATATTACATTTATTCAAACCGTGTAATACACGTGGTTTTAAAGATATAACTTTTTTATTTGGTATATAAAATTATATTTATTCAACACGTACAATATGGTTCTTATAGATATAACTTTTTATTATTTAATATATAAAATTATATTTATTCAACCCGTGCAATAAAGGAGGTTTTTAAAGATATATTGTTTTATTATTTATATTTAGTATATATATATATTTCATTTATTCGACCCGTGTAATACACGGGGTTATAACCTAGTTTTTCTAATATAACTTTTGACAATTTAAGTGTAAAGTGCTAAATGAATTATTACACATCAACCAAAATAGGGTGACCTTGTCTTAACTCACTAAGCTCATATTTAACAATTATAATTGATATTGAGTATTCGAATGGGACGAAGAGGGACCAACAAGAACAAGTGACGACACAATACGATTATTAATGTTCGTTTCGATGGATCTCTAAATTTCGAGAAGGTGACACCTGTCTCAATGTTCATACGTATGACAATGGCTTGTGTTAGAATCAGATCCAAATAATGACATTAAAATGTTAGTGATGGTGGTGATTAAAAGGATGTAACTTGATGATGGTTATAATGATGCCATTTTGTAGCTGTGGTCCTGTGGTGTGAATACATGATTCATATAACACGAGCCATGTCTCTTAAAACTAAATATATTATTATGTATAACCTATTGTGTTTTACTTCACCTTTATCATGTCTCGTTATCTTATCAAATGTTTATTTAAGATACTATATTATAAAATTGGGTTAGTTTGTCTGTAAACTGATTAGATAACTAGTCTGGTTGAGTACTTTTAAACCGTCTTCATTTGGATTGTCCAATTATGAGCAAAAACGGTTGAAAAGTCGTACAAGACCGAAAGTTGGACAAGATTTTCAAGAAAATAAGAGCTACGAAAACACATTTACTACCTCAACATTAGGGGTGTAAACGAGCCGAGCCGAGCCCGAGCTCATATAGACTCGAGCCCAGCTCGTGAAACTTTGACAGAGCTTGTGCTGAAGCTTGGCTTGTGAGTTGTTTACTAAGCTGGAACTCGGCTTAGACTTAACTCGTTTATTATTTATTAATTATATTTATTTATAATTTCTATATAAAAAATAACATATACTATTTAGTTATATTTATCATAATTTTGTATATAATATAAATAAAAAGCTCTTTAGGCGCGCGAGCCGGCTCGAGCTCGATATGTGAAGCTCGGGCTTAGGCTCGTTTATTAAACGAGTCTTAATAAAAGCTTGAGCTCGTTTATGCTCGGCTCAATTAGAGTTTTTAACGAGTCAATCTCGAGTAGCTCACATGCTGGCTTTAGGGGCTGTTTGATAGCCTCTGAATGGTCATTAAGAGGCTACCTCTTAATGGAACCATTAAGAATTTTACCAATGAGAAAGTAGAAGAATGTGACATGTGATGATTTACCATTCAGAGATTACCTCTTAACCATTCAGACTTGAGGTTACCTCTTATTCATTCAGAGGTTTTAAATAAATTAAGAGGTAGCATCTGAATGGTCATTAAGAGGCTACCAAACAGCTCCTTAGTTTGTTTTACCCCCTGCTCAACAGTAATATTTTGTTTATTATATAGCCTTCGTAGTTGTTTGATTGCTGCCTCTATTAAGATTGATTTTAAATAGAGTAAACTGCCATTTTGGTCCCTGTGGTTTGGCCAGTTTTGCCACTTTAGTCCAAATCTCAAACTTATTACATCCAGGGCCCTGTGGTTTGCATTTTGTTGCCATTTTAGTCCAAAACTCCAAAACCCCATTTTTTTTTACTGTTGCAACCTCCTATTTTGTCCTGTAGTGCAGGGGCATTTTGGTCATTTTGTTTTTCATTTAACATTTAACATTTTATTAATTAAAATTTTGGTCATCTCTCTTCTCCCAAATAATCATCATCAGCAGCAGAATATCAAGAACATGTAGAATCAAGAACAGATCAAAACAGCAGCAGATTATTAGAACATCATCATCAAGAACATCATCATCATCAAAACCCAGAAAATCCAGAAAATCAAGAACATCATCATCAAGAACATCATCATCATCAACCCAGAAAATCCAGAAAATCAAGAACATCATCATCATCAACCCAGAAAATCCAGAAAATCAAAACCCAGAAAATCCAGAAAACCCATCATCAAGAACATCTGTATCTTCAAGAACATCATCATCAAAACCCAGAAAATCAAGAACAGATCAAAACAGCATTTGATTAATTCAGCGAGATTTTAATATTAAACGAATTAATTTTCGTGCATCCAAAGGTAATTTTCAGATTTTCAGTTTGTTTACTTGAATCATCATCACCTAAACAAATCCAATCAAAACAGCATTAAATTAAATGAGATTTGAACAAATTAATTGTAGTGCTTTGAACAAAAAAAAAAAAAAAACCCAAATTAAGAACTCAAAGTAAAAACCCAGATCAAGAACTAACACAAGGAATCAACCCCAGATCAACAACCTCCACCTCCACCGCCATGACCCCCACCGTCACTTCCTTCTCCCCTTTCAGCCGACGACCAGAGCCGGCACTCCGGCGCCTCGTTTTGTCGGTGACGATCCCACACAACGATCCCTTAATCCCCTCTTCTCCTTACACTCTCACACCCACACCCACATGCCTCCATTTCTGCACATATGGCCGGCCACCACTGTGGTGGCGGCGACGAGATCAGAAGAGAGAGGAAGAGATCTGAAACTCAAAGCTCAAAACCCTAACTGACTCTCTCTCTTCTCTCTCTCCTCTTTCATGTAGATCTGCCATTGTACAAGTCGATTTCGTCATATTAGAAACCCTAGAACCGAAACCCAACTGCAGATTGTATATGAAGAGGATCTGAGTGCTCGATTGAATTGTTTGAGGATCTGAGTGCTCGATTGAATTGTTTTTGCAGAAAGATGGAGTAGTTGAAGATGTCTGTTGATTTCCCAGATTTCCCATTAATGAGACGATGTTGATGATGAAGATGAGACGATGTTGATGATGAAGATGGAGTAGTTCAAGATGAGACGATGTTGATGATGAAGATGAGATGATGGGGTGGAGAGAGAGAGAGAGATGTCTGTTGAAGGTGATGATATGTTGAAGATGATGATAATGAGGGTTTTATTATATAATAAAGAGATAATAAATCTAAAATGACCAAAATGCCCCTGAGAGTAAAGACAAAATAGCATGTCATTAATGGGAAATCTGGTCAAATTTGAAATTTGGACTAAAATGGCAACAAAATGCAAACCACAGGGCCCTGGATGTAATAAGTTTGAGATTTGGACTAAAGTGGCAAAACTGGCCAAACCACAGGGACCAAAATGGCAGTTTACTCTTTTAAATATATCAAAAGTTTTTCATAATAATCATGTATATGTCACTACGCCCATCACACCTAGTATGTATAAGATTAAAAATACTTGAATAAATATAAAAAAAAATCCAACTGTTGAAGTTCGAAGACCGCTACTTGTAGGTTAATTTGGGAGGTGTGGATTGTTGAACTTATCTATCTATCTATACTCTATAATAAAAGAAACCTACTTTGGGACACTTGTTATTATTCTAGACCATCCTTAATTGTAAATAATTATTATTTAATTTAAATTATCAAATACCAATTAAATTAATATAAATCTTATCAACCCTAAATTATTGGCATAAACTTAACTTTAAATCGTAAACCTTATCCTTCACATTGAGTATAAAATATTCAATTCAATATATTAAAGTCGCCTATATACTTTTTTATCAACAAAATCTGTAACGTTTCTTTTTTTTTTTTTTGAATATAAAATACTAAATTTAATTAATATTAAAAGATTTCATAAGACACATGACATAATTAATTTTAGATTTTTATTTATTGTTTGTTAGTTTAATTTAAGAAACTGTATACATAATCAGGTTCTTAGTTTTTTTTTTCCATTTTCTTAAATAATAGGCTATAATCTTGTGTATTGTACGGACGAAATCAGTAATAAAAAACTGTTTATTTACGTTTTTTTTAAAACAACAGATAATCATTTTTATATTGTAAAGTAATTTAAAGATATAATCATCATTATAAATCTAATATAACACTTTCGTAAAATCTATCTTTGGTAAGGTTTAAATAAAAAATATCATTATAACTTATAAATTAAAATGTTTAAGGTAAAAGTTGATTTTGTAGGAAGGTTTAGGATACCTAATCTAACAAAAAAATATTGGTTAGTTTAACATATATATTTAGAGGTCGAAAATTAAGGTAACTATTCTAAAATAAGAAATGTTGATAGTAACTAAATAAAATTTTATACCTTATTCTATTTTATTTTATTTCGGGTAGCTAAGACTTGAAGTTTAGTTATCGGAAGAAGTTATGTCTCAAGTGAAGTAATCTGGTGGCAATCCTCGTCTCTTAACAAGTAATGTCGACAGTATCTGACGGGTGGTCCGTAGGACAACCCTTAAATGAGCTAAATACGTGCATTTCCCATATTTTACACGGTTATGTATCGTGAATGTGATAACTACGAGTGTTTGTGGTGTTATAGGTTAATCGAGTTAAACCGACAAAGTTAGAGTGTTCGAGGATGAAAGGGAACGAGTAAGAATGATGGTCGAGATACATTACTTCATTCGGTGCATGTTCGGGTCGAGATATAACTTAAAGATGAAAGAAATGTGAAACAATGAGATACAAGGGGTGATTGGCTACGGTTAGATGAACAAGGGACACATATGTACTGTTGAAAAGGGAATTGGAATTAATATACAATACACATTGGGAGTGTCATGTGAGAAGGGGACACATTAGTCAATTCATCTAACATTGAAATAAAAGGGCCATATGCACGTGAATAAAGGAGACAAAGTTTTGAGGTTTGAAAAGATTACACAAAGTCAACAAGCATCCCATCATCACAATATATCATCAATCATCACGACTAGGGAGGATGGTCATGTTCACATGAGTTCTTTTTAGTGGATAATTAAATTAATTATCAATCATCACAACAACAAGAGATATACATCTACATGTGAACTTGGCAGTAGTGGGGTAGGACACAAATGCCAACATTATTTTGGCAGGAAGTCCACAATACACACATAATTTAGCCAACATTTAACTTTGAGGGTATAGTCAACATCACATCACATAAATATTGGTAACTTAAGCATTAATTGGTGAGTTGATGGGTTTTGATGTCTTATGATGGATTTTCGGTTACAACTCTTGACACACTTGGATTGGGAACGATTTTTGGGGAGGACATTCTCGAATTATTTTAGCTTTTCTTAGTTTTTTTTTAATATTCTTTGGGAAAAAGATGGAGACTTTTTGGAGGATGGTTGTTCAAGTCATGAATAGCTAAACTCTTTGTGATCATCTTTGGTGGAAGGTTTTGTAAGACATTTATGTTTAATTCTGTATTTCTAGAATAACAATCATCTCTTTATTGAATTGCTTGTTGTGGTGTGTGATTACTTGCTAGTAAATTGTTGATTCTTGTTCTAAACTAATTAGAAACCATACGTTCTTGGTGCCGTTGGCAATCGAGATATCATGGGTATAGTTAGGCTTGGGTAAGGGTTGATTGATCATCGGGTAACAACCTCACGTTCTAGGAATCTGAGTACTTAGTTCCCTTTCATCACTGTAACTAATCACACATGAACTATGTCTATGTAGTTCTTTTTAGTAGAATGATAGCATAAATGTTAAAGCAAAACCGGAAACTGAAGATGATCATTTGTCTCTAATTGTTTACAACCAAAAACTTGTCTTTTGCATTTGTTTAGTTAAATTTAGTTTTAAAACCAATTCACTCACATAAACTCTTGAATTTTATTTCTTTTGCAATTAGTTTAATTTTAGGTAACTTAGATAAATCATCAAATAACACACATTCCACAAACTCCCTGTGTTCGATACCCTCTTACCACTATCTATAGTTGTTTTTGGGATTAAATTTGATTGTGACCACGACATCACGTCAGTATCCATAGAAGGATATAGATGTTCCAGAAGCAGTCTTAAGGAAAGTTAGGGGTTGTTTGGCAACTTCTGAATGGTTAAGTGCTGAATCAGTAAGAGGTCTGAGCCATTAAGAGTCAGTATAATGTTTAACCGTTCAGAGGCAAATATCAGACCAATTCAAATTAGTGGTCTTAACTATTCAGACTATGTATAATGCTTAACCATTCAGACATCTGTTCACAAAACAAAGAGTCTGAACCATTAAGTTATGAACCAGTAAGAGGTAAGAGGTCTGAACCATTGTAGGATCGTTTTCACGACCAAACGAGTTGTTCAGAAGAGTTTTTGCTCAATACGAAAGGCGGAAACAGACGTATCGAGTTGATTCAGCTTGCTAATCACTTTAAACTGTCTTTAGATTGATATAACAACTTTTTACAGCGAGTAAACACTTCGGCTCTCAAACCGGAATATCTAGAACTCACTGAAACGAAATCACAAGGCACCTATTTATAGGCAGGCTGATTTCGCATGAACAAGCCCAAGCGAAATCACTTCACACGAAATTACAATTTCGTGCGAAATAACCATGAGCTAATTTCGTGCGAAATTACACTCTGTAATTTCGTGCGAAATTACCTTCTAACCTATTTTTGACAATTTCTCGTACTACGTGCCCTGATCTATCTATACACATACAAGACTCGATACAAGACGAAGTCGACAGACGTATGCCCTAACAACCATTAAGAGCCCATTAAGAGCTAAACAAACAACCCTTTAGCCTGTTTATGCCAAGGCAGGGGAGTAACTGGTTGGCAATGAGTAAGAGAACGACTTCCTCGCCGAGTCAGTTGACGAGAAAGTTTCTTGACTATTTATTATTTTTCTTTATAATATTTAATTAATGAATATATCTTTTCTTTAGTATTTCCTTTTCAATGTTTTTATTATTTTTTTGCTTATTTAATAATTTAATATTTTATTGACTTAATCACGTGTAATACACGGGGTTCTAACCTAGTACATATAATAAAAGAAACCATGTTAGGGACACATGGCGTTCTATGAGGCAGTCTTAATCTTAATTATTTTTTAAAATAATTATTATGAAAAGTCATTTATTGATAATATTAAATTTAAAATTTGTAGAAGAGATTTTAATGATAAAGATAACTGATAATAATATATTAATTATTAAAATCTAAAAAATATATTTGCGTTTTAAATATTTATAAAGATAAAGATTTTATTTAATTGGTAGTTTTAATTGTTTTTATATTTTTATGATAAAAACAAGGATAACTGATAATCACTAATAAAAATATTTATTTTAATCAATTGTTTCGTTAAAAGGATTTATTCAATACATGTAGAACATATATATTTTTTATATATGGTATATTTAGAATCTTATTTCTAATAGAGGATCTCATTATCCCGTTTTACACTCCAATGAAATAATAATACTAAATCATAATATCCAGCTTAGCTCTTGTATATTTAATATTTTTTACTAAAATGTTTCTTTTCTTTTTTTCTATTGATTATCCAACATCAGGTAATACGTAAGTTTCTAACCTAATAATAAATAAAAAAACAAAGTAAAATGTTATAAACCATGTAATACACAACTCTCTAACCTAATAAAAAATAAAGTGAGATCTTACAATAAGTAAATAGTACCTCAAAGTTCCTTTTGTTAGAAAACACATCCTGATGACTAAATGTTTTAACGAATTACATTATTCGTGTAAGACATGTGTTTATTCAAATCGTGCAATACACGAGTTTTTAAAAGATGTAACTATTTTATTACTTAGTATATAAAATTATATTTATTCAACCCGTGTAATACACGGGGTTCTAACCTAGTTATTTATATACCAACTTGATCTAGGCAAGAATGTATTCCTACCATTAATGACGCTACAAGATAGATGTTTATTTTTAACAAGAATAGATCGAAATTTAATTCTGTTTCTTTGGGATTTTCAGCTCCTTATTAGCATCGTTCTTATCAATGTTTTAAACACCGGTTATACTGGATACCGGGCACGGCCCAAGTACGTTTCGTGCAGATAAAACGAGGAGACGACATAAGATTTAAACTGCCGACAAATCCGGTTATATCAGTTTAAATCGTTAAACCGATTTACAAAATCTTCAAAATTTGATTTTTAAATTTTAAAAAGTCTTATATTTTTCTAAAAGCATAAGCCTATTGTACACTTTTGGGTTAATTTTTTTTTATGGATTAACTTTTTGATTTATGTGCTTTTGGATTATTTTTTGAGTTAAAATTGTATTTTATGAAATTATAGGATTAACTAATTAACCCTATTAAACCGCCCGCTACAACCCGATTTAACCAGTTAAAACCATTTATGCCCAATCTAATATAATTAAAAAACGGGTTTTTAAAACATTGGTTCTTACTATGTACACATATAGTTGGTGAACGCTAAAAAGGATATAAATATAAATAAAATAAAATACAAACAAAAAACATACAGGTGGCAGCCAATGTTTTCCTCCATCTCTTTCATGAGGGGTTTCCAATACACAGAAAGCATCACAAAGACCTTTTGCCATTGGGTTTCACTTTTCATTTTTAATCAAAGTTTTCATACATCATCATATCCTCATCTTTTTTATATATACATCTCTCTGCCCAAAAAAAAAAACAATATGGCTGCCATTGATCAGAATGAAGAAGACGAAGAAATCGAGTTCCAAAACAACAACTTGGCCATTGTTCCAACCACACTTGCCACCATTGAATCCTTAACCTTCCCTCTTGTAACCAATTCTTCACATTTCTTGTTCATATCTTTGTTTTTGGTACATCATTTTAGCTGATTGGTGTTGTTTACTTTGTAAAAACAGGTTCAAGAAGTTGTTCTTTTAGCCGATTTTCGATGCAAAAGTTGTCAAGATAGAGTAGCTGATATAGTTTCCAAATTAAATGGTATGTAATCCAACCTATTCCTCTCACTTTTCAAGATTTCTTGTTTTTTCGGCTACGTTTTTTTAGTGACCAACAAAAGCCCGATCATTCGAGAAATCCATTGGCAAAAGGTCACCCACGCTCGCAAACGCAGACATAACCCGACCCACCACCCGAAAACTCACTGTGATAGAAAAACCCCAGAGTCAACGTTGAGCATTTTGCTCTAGGTGAGATTCGAACCCATGACCTATACTTTGGAATGTCTAGGGCTGTCAACGCACCAGAAAGTCATCAGCGTTATTTTCCAGCTACCTAAGTTTTTTTTAACGACAAATGTTACTTCTGCTCAATTTTTTTCCCGCTACCTAAGCATTGATCATAATTTCGGGTCGTTTTCAAAATCTATTGATTTTCCGTCACCCTAATTTAACCGGTACCGAACTTGATCGTTTCTATATAGAAGTTTCATATTTGAAAAAATAAGACTCATTCTATTCTAATATCCTTTTCGCTCTCTCTCTCTATATATATATATAAATAGAGAAAAAAGGGGTGTGTTACGAAAAAATAAACACAACTTGATCGTGTTTCGGTTTCCGGTGGTCTAAAGTGACTTGTTTATAACCATTGGGTGTCAGCCCAATGGCCACCAGCCCGCATTCTAACCCGGAGGTGGCGGGTTCGAGTCTTGCTCGTTCCCAATGCCCCTACGGTAGCGGATTTACCCCCAGACTCAGGCTTGCTGGGTGGCGGTCTGCGAGGTGGGATCACCTCGGCGGTTGGGAGGACCGTGGAATACCCCCTAAAGTGACTTGTTTATCTTTAGTCTCTATCACTACATATCATCTAGCCGTTGTAAATTGGTATCCAGTTGGGTGTGAATTTAATAATGGGCCTACCAAATTACCTCGAGACCCGAAGTCATAAAAGCCATTATTCTACAAAAAAAAATGTCACACAACTATTAGCATTTTATAATATTATAATATAATATACTTATAATTATTACTATGACAAATTTTCAACATTGGATGCCCTATAGAATGATTTTTGTTGGTCCCATTTGATGCATATATGCAATTTCCTTAACATGCTTATTTTCATAGCATGGCAATCATGTTATATTTTATCTGAATTAGTTAAATTAATTAATAAAATAACCGATGCGTATTCATATTTAGGCAATTAGAATTAAAAAAAAAATTCCAAGTAATTAATTCTTTTGAATAAGATTATAAATATATAGTGTATATGCCATGACATATTTATATTTTCCTAACCATAGGTGAAGCGGAGTCTATGGAGATTAGTTTGATGGAAAAGAAGGTAACGATCACCTTGTCACGTAGGCATACAAAATGGGCCAAATTGTCGGAACATGAACTTCAACCGATAGCGATCTACAAAAACCAAGCAAATAAATACTCTCTAATGAAAAGGATGTTTTGTTCTTCTTCTAGCTGACTTCTTCATTGGATGATTACTTTCTTTTAGACATACCCGGAAAGAGAGTTCGTTTAATGTCGATATGTAAATGTTAAAGTGGTCAATAGGTTAGAGAAATATACATGTAATTGTAATCATTTATTGATTATAAAAATACTATCAATTTATTTATGATTATAACAACTATATTTATGTAGCGTATATTGCTTTTTTCCAAGAGTTAGTTACATAATAGATTAACGGGTTGTTTGTTTACCTCTTAATGAGGCTCTTAATGGTTCAAAGTTCAGACCTCTTACTGGTTCAGCACTTAATGGTTCAGACTGTTTGTTTCACGAGCAGATGTCTGAATGGTTCAGACATTTGTCTCTGAATGGTTAAGATTTATACAGAATCTGAATGGTTAAGACCTCTAATCTGAATTGGTCAGACATTTGTCTCTGAACGGTTAAGCATTATACAAGCTCTTAATGGTTCAGACCTCTTACTGGTTTAGCACGTAATGGTTCAGACCTCTTACTGGTTCAGCACTTAACCATTCAGATGTTTCCAAACGGCCCCTAATAGTCCACGGGGATCGGCTATGACAATAAATTTAGGGTCTAAATTTTAAAGATTACATGTTTAGCTTATGTAAATTTCATCTTATAACAAGTCTCAAGTATCATTACTTTCCATTAAAATTTCCATTATTGTTCGACTGGGTGTCGTGGGTTTACTAGTAACTCATTAACGATGCCATATAGGATGTTGGCGACGGTTAACCCATGGCGGCTGGTTAACGGCGGTCGTGTATGGGAATAGAATGGGGAAATCGTCAACCCATTAACTATGTTAATGGGAATAATGGCGGGGCCCCTAGATGTGGGAGCCAATCACATGCCACCTTTTTTATATTTTTTTAGTTATTGTCTTATTGGTATCAGGTGTTTAGTTAACCCATAACACATAGTCTTATGAAATTTCCACCCACCCTTTTTTTCTTCGTTAGAGGCTGCCAACAACCTCCCTCTCATATGCCGTTTATGGTGAACCACCTCATGTCTCCTCCCTTAACCGCGGACAACTTACAACCTTACCTGTCTCCTCCCTTAACCACCTTTGTCCCTGTCCGAAAACCTCCTTAAAATAAAAGCACCAACATCACCTCCCTTTTTTTATCAATGATGTCTACATCGCCTCTTGGGGGTGTTCAGTATTCAGAATTGGACTCTAAAAACTTGAAACTCGAATAAAATGGAATTCGAATTTTAAGGTACGAATCCCAACTCAAAAACTCGAATTTGAATCGAAATCGAATTTCAAGGTTTAAATTCAGTTTCTCATATTATACATACTATTATTATTTTTATAATACATACATATGCAATAAGGCTTGTATATATTTTGATCATATTTGGGTCTACTAATTCAATATCCAGCCCAAGTTCAATTATGTTAAAATCTAAATTAAATCTCTAAACCTATCTTCTTGTAAGCTCTTTCTAAGGTGTACCTAAAATGCACCGTTCAAACAAAGACACATAATAGCCTCTCTTCATCGCCACGATGCTCAAATTGAACCCCATATCAAGAATATAACATGATCACGTCACACCCCTATGGAACCGTCTTTAGTCTCTCGCAACTCCATGAAATAGTTTGACAACCACCTTGTAACACTTTCCCGTCACCATACTAGGAAGTCGTTATAAACTGCATTTTTGCATACGCTACAATTTTTTTTTAAACGACCAACTAATATACTCACTAATTTAATTCTAAATCTACTTCTTTAACACCTTGGTACTACGCTACCACTAGGCCAAAGTCCCTTTGATCTGTAAGCGCTACATATCTGTGTTATAGATATTTAATATTTCTTTTATTGTAGTTTTTTTTTTTTTTTGTTATTTTGTACCGAAAAAAATGTAACCAACTGAGATGGTTGCATCATTGCTGGATCAACGTCTACGCGATCATCTGTTTGTTAAGAATAATTTGTTTTCAGAAAGTGGCAACTCTTATAGATCTTTTCAACATGACTTTCGGTATCAAACTCTTGTTCATGATGTGCTCAGGCTGAGACTAAACCGACTTAATGTACAAGGA